>JAMBLF010000072.1:0-473722 GCA_030578115.1 Leucoptera coffeella | reverse complement strand
GATATAATAAATTATAACCGATATTCACATACTGAATGATTCTTTGGCTTCAATAGGAAAGGTTATGCATGAAATAGTAACTAAAACAAAAAATATACTATGTAGGTTAATGCAACATGTAATGTAGTTAGCATTAAAATCAGGCATGTTGTGTTAAAATATTGTAGGGTGTATTCTTTAATATTTGTATAATTTGTTTTTTTTTAGCATTTTTTGTGAATTGCCCTGCAGTGTTGTGAACCTAATAATAATTATATATGCGCTTTTATATGACGACACGGTTTATCTCCTGTCACATTAGTTGCCTATTATCTCTTTAACACGAGGATTGGTTTCCATAGAATTACTTCCTGGGTAATTGCGGATGTGAACAGCCTGCACGCACACTGCTTAAAGTAAATGATTGTGCTGTATATTTGTACCCCAATTAATGAATATGCTTATATACATCCTTCCAACATTAGTTTTATTAATTTAATTTGATTTATTTTAATAATTAGTTTATATTAATGACATATTTTTTTAAACAAAATGTTTTTTTTTTTACTTTCAATAAGTGATTTTATGATCCTTATATTGAATAAAAAGATTTTCATTTCATTTTCATCCCAAGAGACATCATATTGACACACTTTCACACTTTATTTCTCTCTGGGGAAGACAGAAGGAAGTGAGATTTTGCTTCCATTAGATATTGATTTATTTACATTATACTTTTTTGTGTTATTGCAGCAATGAGTTTCGGCGTAGAAGCGCTCAAGTCAGTGCTGCTTATGATCGCGTGCGTGGAGAGAAGAGTCACTCCCAGAGAGGCAGTGTTGCTGTCTCGCTTGGAAGAGGAGTATCAGGTACATTACAAATGATAGATGAACGGAACATTTATATATAAGAATATTTATGAGATTCTATGTGATTATATCGAAACAATAAGTCAGATAATTACATAACTCATTCTATGTAAACACATATACGTAAGGCTAGTTTCCTAACAGATAAGTAAGCGTAGGTGTAAGATGACCTGACTGACCAACTACTATCACTTCTCTGACACATCATTCACCGCATTTGCAGTCAATGGTTATAGGAACTTTTTTCTAAATCAATGTTACTAATTTATGTCAATTACCTTCCAATGAATCTCCTTTATTAATATTCATATTCGAATCTTTCCTTTTAAACTAGGTAGTAAATGAATTGTTGATTAAGTGCCGTTTAACATTACATGTCGTAAGGGACTAGGGATTAATGGAATCTATTGGGCGATATGCTAGCAACCAGACGCCAAGGTTGCATTAATTCCATGAATCACCCTATTTATGTTAAAAAGTGATCTAGGAAATATTATATCTGGGCGGTTCTGTTACCCCGAAAGGGATTAAAGAACGTATATACACACACACATATCACTACATAGTATAAAACAAAGTCGCTTTCTTTGTCCCTATGTCCCTTTGTATGCTTAAATCTTTGAAACTACACAACGGATTTTGATGCGGTTTTTTTAAATAGATAGAATAATATAATAGATAAATAATAGATTCAAGAGGAAGGTTTATATGTATAATAACATCCATTAAACAGTGGAGTAGGCTATGTATTTTATACCCGTGCGAAGCCGGAGCGGGTCACTAGTATCACCTAGTATATATATATATAAAGTATACATTTAAAGTAAATTGTATTGTTCAGATCACAAGATGGGGCCGCGTGCCTGGGCGCACGAACTTAGTCAGGAGGAGTTGACGTCACGGGTGGCGGCCGCAGCGCTCCTCGTGCAGAGCGCCTCCGAAGCCCACTCCGCTAAGAGCAAGGCCCCACAGCAGGCCGCCATTGTGTAATAGTTAGTATAGGAATTGCAAATAACCTTTTTTAATATGTAGTATAGTCATAGATGTAGTATACTTTACCCGTTATATAAGCTAAATAAATGTATGTTGTAGTCTTAGTAACTTGATTAGAATGACAGCTGTCAAAGTGAAACTAGTGCGCGGTCAGTATTCCCCAATTAATGTACATCGACATTAATAAATTATATGATAATGTACCATTTGAATTAACTTAAGGACAATGTTTTGAAGAGTTAAATATAAACGTACATGGATAATAAATATGAATTGATACTAAAGATCTATTTCGTCAGAATCTTTTTATTAATTTTAATTAAATCAGGAAAATTATTGACGATAATAAATATAATAAAAAATTCTTTTTACACATGAGAAATGCAAAGAATAATGACATTGAGCAAATATTTGTAATAATAATGTCTATGATCTAAGCTAGTCTAAGTGTCTTTGTAAGGATGTCATAAATAATAATCATTCTAAATCAAGTCAGTCAAGTATATTCAAAGATTTTGTGTGTTTTGGAACTTGAATAGTACAAAAATATGTTAAATTTAAGCACTTTACTAAAAAGAATTCTATTAAAACTAAACATTTTTCATGATTGATTTACAGTTTATTTGGAAATTTTACTGACAGCTTGTCATTCTAATCAAGTTATATTTTAAATACTATAGTATATACGACACCTATGGGGCGTATTATACTGTCACGGAAAGTGTACTCTTAGTGTACATAATTTACCTAGATAATTAAAAACGAATTACATTTAAGATGTTTATATTTATTGTTTTGTGAATAAAAAAGTTATTGTTACTATATGAGTATTATTATCCATGGATTTAGGTGTAAAAGGTATGTTTGAAAGAAGAAGTAACAATTTTATTATTTATTTATCATCTATCAAATATTATTTACAATTTAGTTTTTTTCACATTATCATTTTGTGTTCTTTGTGAGACATATATGGAATGAGCGCATCTTTTTATGTATCTTTGTTATATTTATTTTCTCTGTTCATTTCTGTTTTGTTTCCTTAATAAATAAATAAAGAAAGAAAACCATTAACTCATTCGACACCGCGCCATTTTTCAGCATCTAACTAGCGGAGCCGCCCATACAAACGGTCCATGAACACGCTAGGCGTGTCCGCGGCTCTGCGAATTGGGAAAAATGAACACGCCATGCGTGTCCACTGGCTCTACGCGAAGTTTAATGTTTCTAAATACGTTAATAATACATTATAGTAGTTTATTTCCTTAGTTCTGTTTGTGCAACGAAAGAGATAAGGTTGTGGCAACAGTATAGTGATTTTAAACCAGGAATTATGGCGGAATATGGATATTTTGGTAAATAGGTAAATTAAATATGATGTGATTCTCAAACTTACTTATATATTATTAAATTTATAATATTTTTTGTTGTTTGTATAGTATATAAATTATTTACTCATCTATCGGCTAAAATCACTCAGAAACATATTATTGTGTAAGTACTAATATTATAATAAACAAGCTAACGTAGTGAGTTTGATGGAAAGCTAAACAAACTTTTAGAACATCTGGTCGCATAATCAAAGTGAACACGCGTAGCGTGTTTTTGACATTACACAAGGTATTCGTTTTTAGTATAAACATTACTTCTTTCAAAGTCGAAACCACGTGAATATATGGTTATTCGTGTGGTAAATACCATGTACACAAATTCTTAATAAAATGTTTCATGTACTTTTCGAGATCTAATCGAAAACTTATGGACACGCGAGGCGTGTCCGCGGCGTGGCTAGTAGAATTTTGAAGAACATGCTAGGCGAGTCGTTGGCTGTGAATGAGTTAAGGGCAGTGCACAAAAACAAATTTTCTCTCTAGTCCCGATTAATCATACGTAACGCATACATATTCGATAGTTTTCATTCTTCCCCCCCTTCAGTATGTCGCCTGTTTGAGTGATGCTCAAGTTCTTCTTACAATTTAGATATGACTGAGTGTAAGTCTTAAGTTTTATGAATGTACATACATACACATCACGCCTGATTCCCTGTAGAGGAGTAGGCAGAGATCAAAGATCCCCATTTGTCCCGATCCTGACAAACCACTTTCGCTTCATTGACATTCATACACTCTCAGCGGTTACAGGTACACCTAACGTCACCTTTTACCAATATAGCGTCTATCTGACTGTTATATGTCTTTTTAGACCGGCCCGTACGTAACCGCCCTTCCACTTCACTCATATATATTCCTTTTGTTAATCTGATATCATTTGTTTTATGAATGTATGTTTGTATATGTGTATTCTTTATTTTATGCACCATATGCCATTTTGCTTATAACATCTTTCCATAATGTCCTGACATATGACAGTCAGATAGACGACATAGTGAAAAAGGGTGACGTTAGAAGTAGTGAAAACCGCAGTGTTTGAGTGTCATACAACCTAGTTTAGATCCTTATCGTGGCATAAGACCAGCGTTTCGTTTGCTACCAAACGCAACTCACCAGCTGAGTTAGAACCCTTTTACTGCGATAGCAAAATGCACAAGCCATATCCTTATTAATAAATTATTGTTCTAAGGAATGATTTTTGGCCGTCAATAAATGCTTTTTATTATTATCAGTCTATTGTTTATCTATTGTTCAATATAAACTACCGCATTTCGAATGGTAAATGGATACAGGGGTAGGACTGTTATGGGGTATGTTTTCATCCTCACTTGGTTTGGACATATTGTTGCATGGTCATGCTTGTCTGGGACGTAAAACAACGCTAACCAGCTGCAGTTCTTTGCGACATGTCGTAAATGTGGAGAGTGGAGTGGGGTGAATGTAATTTATTGGGTGATGGGCTAGTAACCTGTCACAAATGTCCCATATGACATCACAATCCCAATGCTCATGCTAATTAGTAACCAAGGAGTATTCATGTCTCCTAGGTTCTGTCCACCCCTAAAGGGATTAAAGAAAGTGAATGTGTGCATGAACATAATCGTCACACATGACAGATAATAGCATTGATACAAAAGTTAAAACAACGGCTGTAGCCACGTTGATACGCCGATTCTCGTTCGAACACGGCCGTGGCAATTTTTTGGCTGGGTGATCATCTAAATTGTTCATGTGCTGTTGATTTGTGTGAGAGAATATTTGGTAAAAAAACGTGGTTATTTCGAGTAGTCAGGTTGGATATTAATTATCAGGTATAATGTGGGCATAAAGCATATAGGTATATAAAGCATATAGGCATATAGGTATAAAGCGATGCATAACACCACCAAGACCCACTACACCGTTGTCATGGGGGACTTCAATGCCAAAGTGGGAGTGCGCGAATGCGACGAGTCGCGTATTGGAACGCACGGAGTTGGACGCAGAAACGCCAGAGGGCAAATGCTGGTCAACTTCCTGGATAAAGAGGGGTTGTTCTGCATGAACACATTCTTTAGGAAGAAGCCCCATAGGAAGTGGACCTGGCATAGCCCAGATGGTGGGACGAAGAATGAGATCGACTTTATCTTAGCGGACAAGAGGTACATATTCAGGGATGTCTCAGTGGTCAACAGGTTCAAAACCGGCAGCGACCACCGACTAGTGAGAGGCATCCTGAGTATTGACTTCAGGGCTGAGAGAAGTCGACTGACGCGATCCGTTCTTCGCCCAACGATGCTCCAATCCGTGCACGGCTCTGAGGCGTTCCAGTTGGAACTACGCAATCGCTTCGATGCACTAAAGGCCACGGCAAATGTTGACGAGAACCTGGATGATGTAGTGAGGGTTCTTCGTGAAGTGGGTGGGAAACACTTCAAGGCAGGACGAGGCAGCCGAAAATCTAAGCTCTCAACCGGAACCCTGGAATTGATGCGGATTCGACGCACAATGTCAGAGGGAGCTTCGTCAGACACCCAACGTCTCAACAAGACCATCCGAAAATCGGTGAGACGTGACCTCCGAAGCTTTAATGCTCAAATTATTCAAGAGGCAATTGAGCTAAATCGGGGGTCTAAAGTCTTCAATAAAAGAATGGGTCGATCTGGTCTGACGAAGCTGAAAACCTCAGAGGGCAAGACCGTCACCTCAATTCCAGGGATTCTGGCCGAGGTTGAGAGCTTCTACGGCCGTTTATACGCCTCGCGTGCCACGAGGCCCCCACCCGATACGAGGGACCCAAGAGCTTCATTGGTGCGCCATTTCACAGACGATCTTCCACTCGTGGACGTAGACGAGGTTGGGAGTGCTCTCAGACAACTTAGTAATGGGAAGGCTCCCGGCGAGGACGGAATCACCTCTGAGCTTCTCAGGGCGGGAGGATCTCCGCTCCTGGAGAGGCTCAAGGATTTGTTTAATTCCGTCATAGCCAATGGGACTACTCCGAAGGCGTGGAGTGGGAGCGTAGTGGCCTTATTTTTCAAAAAGGGCGACAAGGCCCTACTGAAGAATTATAGACCAATCGCGCTCCTAAGCCACGTCTACAAGTTGTTTTCGAGGGTGCTTACGAATCGTCTCGCCTTAAGATTTGACGCCTTCCAGCCGCCGGAGCAGGCCGGATTTCGAAAAGGCTATAGTACCGTAGACCACATTCACACGGTGCGGCAGGTTATACAGAAGTCCCATGGGTATAACCGGCCGCTGTGTCTTGCCTTCGTGGACTACGAGAAGGCCTTCGACTCGGTCGAGATCTGGTCTGTTTTGGATTCACTGCAGCGATGCCAGATCGATTGGCGATATGTGCAGGTGCTGAGGAGCCTATATAGTATGGCAACGATATCTGTCCAAGTCCAAAACCAAAAGACGAGTCCTATACAGTTGCTCAGAGGGGTGAGACAGGGGGATGTTATCTCCCCAAAACTGTTCTCAAACGCACTGGAGGACCTCTTCAAAACTCTGGATTGGACTGGGATGGGTATCAATGTCAATGGCAGATACCTCACGCACCTTCGCTTCGCTGATGACATTGTCTTGATGGCGGAGTCGCTGCAGGATCTGCAGGAAATGCTGCACAGTTTGAACGCTGCCTCACGGTCAGTCGGTCTCCGGATGAACTTGGACAAGACTAAGGTCATGTTCAATGAACTTGTGGTCCCGGAGCCGATTGCGATCAATGGAGAGGCGCTCGAAACTGTCCAGGAATATGTCTACCTGGGCCAAGTATTGCAGTTGGGTAGAGACAGTTTCGAGCGGGAGATTTCCAGAAGAGTGCAGCTAGGCTGGGCAGCATTTGGGAAGTTGCGTCACATCTTCTCGTCGCCACTACCGCAGTGCCTGAAAACCAGGGTTTATAACCAGTGTGTCTTACCCGTAATGACATACGGATCCGAGACGTGGAACATGACAGTCGGGCTAGCCCACCGACTACATGTCGCTCAGCGAGCAATGGAGCGTTCAATGCTGGGTATCTCGTTAAGGGACAGAGTCCGGAACGAGATTATCCGGCAAAGAACCAAGGTGATAGACATAGTCTATCGCTGTTGTAAGCTGAAGTGGCAGTGGGCAGGCCACGTCTGTCGTAGAACTGACGACCGCTGGAGTAGAGCGGTTCTTGAGTGGAGGCCACGTCTCGGCAAACGTAGTGTAGGACGCCCCCCTGCCAGGTGGACCGATGACCTCAAGAAGGTTGCTGGTAGTGGCTGGATGAGGGCCACGAAAGATCGTCTTTTGTGGCGTACCCTTGGGGAGGCCTACGTCCAGCAGTGGACTAATACAGGCTGATTGATTGATTGATGATAATGTGGGCTTAGAGTGACCAAAGATTGCTGACCTAAAACTTAGTTGACGTTGGGCACTTATCCTTTAACTAACCTAAAAGTGGAGTAAGACCGCGAATGTTTCTATGAATGTATGTGTATGCATAAAAAGGGAATCCGATATCATGACTAAAATTGATGAAACACAAAACAGGATTTCTAAATACTCTGAAACTTCAGTCAAACTGACCGTTCTGAATCATCCGCCCTAACCTATCAACTTGGTTACTATTGCTATAATTAGTTTAAAATAGAAGCAGTAATTGATTTTCCCCGGTCCGCAAGGTGTTTGAAAAGTGTACCAGTGCTAACCTCATTCCAATGTTTATTGTATTGGAAAAGGAGCGCCTTATAAAAATAGGCAGGAAGCCAAGAGCAGCTCGCGGTCAAAGAAAATGAAAATAGCAAGAGTAGTCGCGAAGTTGCGTTAAATATAGTTCTCGAGGCGAGCGGCCGCGCGACGCACGCCTTCCTTTGTCAATAAAGGACGACTCATCTCCTTCAATGTGTTCTTGTACATTATCAAACAATAACTATCGAAACAGTGCCAGGAAGACGAAGACCTACGAAGCTCGAAGGTCGCAAAATATGGTCACAGTGCTGATATAAATATGGGTAGGAGTTCATAAGTTCTGCTAGTAAGGTTAGTCAACTTCCTATTTATCATTTATTAAAATAATAGCTTGAATCAGATGTGATATGTTACCATTGTAAACAATAAACATATATGGCAGCGTACAATTGGACTACTTATTAACTATGTAGGTATGTGCAATACATTTTATAAACTGCACATCTCTAGACGTAACGAACAACGTTTAACATGACGTCCACTCCTGGATCATTATACAAGTAGGTTTTTAACGGGTTAGTCTGAGGACCTGATGACAATCTGCACATTAAACAGATAGCAAGTATCCAACATTCATGGCCATGGTGCCACGGGCGTTGACTATTGTCATATTTTTATGAAATACGGAATGTTTCTTTCAAAACACTTATACCTACTTCCGGTGTGGCTTGTACCACCTGCTTAATCAAATTTAGTAGTCTACTAAAAGGGTAGGGGAACCTATGTTATATCCTATATTTTGCATTAAAATTAAGCTGAAATGTATCCCTTCTTAGAACAGACGAAGTGGAAAGGAAACTAATAGAAAATATAATATTTACATCCTATTCCCGTAATAATCATAGATATTGCCAATTCCAGGGGCATCGTATGCAGGAACGCAGCGGACGGCCCCTGTCGGGCGGCCTGTGGGCGCTTCTGGGCCGAGTGGTTCGAACCTCCTCCAGCGATTCCCTTGCGAGCGGCTGTTCCCACCAGACAGTAGCCAGTTTCTCGTTTCTGCCACCTCAACAGTACAACGCCTCCGCGCCGGCCACCGTCCGCCTTTCGCAAGCCACTCCGCCCTCTGCTACATATAGGAGGCGCCTTCGTGAAGCAGATGAAAGACGCCAAGCAGAAAGAGGCCTCACGCTTCGACGGAAATACAGGCTGCCTTACGATGATCAAGGAGCGCTGACGCTTCCTGCGCGTCCGAAGCCAGCCGAACGACTGAAGAGGAGCGCAAGCGAAGTTCCCAGGCGACCGCCACACGTGCCAGGCAAAAGACGCGCTCCGCAACCACCGAGCAAGCGACGGGCCAAGCGACCGGCGCCCCAACCTCCTGCAGTTGAGAAAGAAAATATACCTGTTCCTAGTAGTGGTGAATCTCTGAGCAGTGTAGTAGTGAGTAAATCGCTTCTACAACCTGACGCCACCAAGGACACTGATCATCCTAAGTCCCCGAAAGAGGAACCTATTAAAATGAGCGTGGAACGAAATTTCTTCAAACAGATTTTCGACAATAAAAAGCGACATTCAGCAGTGGAATCACCCGTCAGACTGTTACCCAGCATCAGTGAATTAGATAAACAAGCTGCGGAATTGATGGAATCATATAGATTGCAACCTACAGCTTCGAAATCTTCTGAGGAAATACATGAAGAACACCCATCCAGCAGCTCATCTTTTTGTCCACGTTGCTTTAAAAGATATAATTCAATAAATGTGACATGTATGGAGTGTTTATCTAAAGAAGAACTGACTAAAGGTACTGATTTAAAGAGTATATCACAGATAAATACAGTAGATAAAGGCAAACGTGAAATGAGCTCTGACGAAAAGATAGAAGAGCAAAGGAAACTTAGACAAATGTTAAAGGAAATGAAAGATTCTTTACCAAAACGAGAAAAGGCTATGAAACTAAAAGGTTTAAATTATCCAGCTGCAAGTGCAGAAACTCCGACCCTGCCTTTAGATCGTTCGGCTGAAAAAGTTCATATTTACGAAGAAGTTTTGATAAATCCTGAAAATAATTCAGTAAGAAATAATATATTAAATAAACTGCTACCATCTAAATATAATGATCAGAAATCAGGCAAAACAGATGGAAATGTGGAAGCATGCACATCTCAGGAATTGAAAATATCATCTCTCTTAAATCCAGTTTATATACCACTACGGCTACCAGACGATACAGAGAAAGATTTAGATATTAAAAATGAGGCAAATCCTAGATCAACAGAAAGGCAAGGCAAAATGCCAGAAAAATCTATTCAGGTTGAAATACATGAAATCAAGAATCCTTTAAATTCATCTAAGAAATTCATTAATCATTCACGAAGTGCTGAATTAAGCAAGCCGTCCATAGATATGAAAGAAATAAAATCCAGTAGCACGAATACAAATCACCTTGATAATTTTCCATTACATATTTCTAACAGGCACAACGCTGCAATGCCCTCTCAGCAAAGTCGCCGAGATATTATTAACCAATTGGAAAAGTCTATAGCCAACGGAGACGAGAAAGGCGCTGCAGAAGCCGCCAGCAAACTAGCCCAATTGCGGCTTTCTTGTTCCGTGCTTTCGTTTGTTCCAAAGTTAAAGGACGATCAGTGTGATCGAACAAAAAGTGCAGTTTTAGGCGACGCAGGTAATCGAATGAAAGGCTTCGCTGATAATATAGAATATCCTGTTGGGAAGCCAAAAGATTTTTACAGCACTTCTAGTAATAAATCACCACAGAAATGTGAGCCTAAAACTATTCATGACGAACAGATTCAAGCGAAAAATGTTAGTATCAAACCAAACGTTGACAAAAAAGCACATTCGGATAATGGACTAACAAACGAGGACGGGGCGTCTACTTCAAAGGATGCCCTTACGAGTGAGAACGACACTGTCACGTAAGTTTCCAACTGCAATGACCTGTCTGTGGCCGCAGAACTACATTGCAAAAGAATCCTCCTTTTCAAAGTAGGCACAAACTCTAAAACTAACACACACTGTGACAGTAAATATGTAGAAATTGCTGTCCATTTAAAAAATGTTTTACCACCTACCCGTCTTAAAGGAAACCTTCCATGTTTATAAAAATACAACCCTAAGAACTGCTTTTATAAATTCTTAAGTAATTGTGGTGTTGGATTTGAAAAATATCATTATTGATATGTAATGTATTTTTGTGGCGGCAGCATCCAAGTGTGGGTGGAGGACAGGGCGGAGGCGCGGGGCCCGGTGCCGCTGCGGGTGCCGCGCTCCTCGCTCGTGGGCCACCTGCGCGCCAGGGCCGCCCGCGCCCTCAGGCTGCCCGCGCCCATGCAGCGCTGGATCGTCGGCAACACGCTCTGCCTGGACGACCGCACGCCCATAGCTACCCTCGCGGGGCCTCACTTCGACGCTCCCTTCTACTTGTGCGTTGTTAAATCGAGTAAGCGCTAACTTCATTATCGTGTATGGTTAAATGCATATACATTTTGCACGGATAGATAAAATATCGTTACAGACTCGCAACTCCCAGAAGTTGATAAAAAAGAGCGGACGGTATCGGAAGCGGAACCGGCCGCCGCAACCACGGAGGTGTACGATGAGCTGATAAGACTGGAGCTGGAGCCGCTGGTGGTGGCGACGGAGGCCTTCGAGTGTCCCGTGTGCCTGGGCGAGCGTGCGCCGCGCGAGGGCGCCGTGCTGCGAGAGTGCGCGCACGTGTTCTGCCGGGGGTGCCTGGCGGAGGTGGCGCGGCACAGTGGGCAGGCGCCCGTGCCCTGTCCGGGCGTGGGGTGCGCGGCGCACTTGGAGGCGCGAGAGGTGCGCGCGCTGCTCACGGCGGAGGAGCACGAGCGCTGGCTGGCGGTGACGCTGGCGCAGGCGGAGAGTGCGGCGCCGCATTCGTTCCACTGCCGCACCGCCGACTGCCCCGGGTGGGCGCTCGCTGAGCCTGGCGTGCGCACCTTCCCCTGCCCCGTCTGTCGTCAAACCAACTGCGTACCTTGCCAGGTCTGCTTCTTCATTTTATAACCTAACTTAGGTGTACAATGACAATCAATAGTTCTTCCTAATAGATTTCCCGGTAATAAGAAGAGTTTAATGCTACTTTGTGTAATTTGTTGTAGTTACATAAGCCTTATATGAATATCTAGGTAACTGAAGAATTTTAGTTCTCATCGCATTTATAAATAAATATTGATGTCAGGTTAGGCTCAGGTATAGATTACATCAGATGCGTCCCAATAGGCGAACACCTTCTAAAGGAATAGAACGCGAAGCATATCTAGAGCGTGATTAAGTAATGTAGGTGTATACTTTATCTGGGCCTGCATAGTTAATTATTTCCAGGCGATTCACAGCGGCATGAGCTGCGAGGAGCACAGACGTGCGTTGGAGAAGGCGAAGGGCGGACCTGAGGTCTCCGAGGACGCCGGAACTAGCGCACTGCTGGAGACAATGATCGCCAAGGGGGAAGCGCTCGCCTGTCCCGAGTGCAGTGCCATCATCACCAAGAAATGGGGCTGCGACTGGATCCGCTGCGCGGCGTGCAAGACGGAGATCTGCTGGGTGACGCGCGGGCGTCGCTGGGGGCCAGGCGGCAAGGGTGACACGAGCGCCGGATGCCGGTGCGGCGTGGACGGCCAAAGGTGTCATCCCTCCTGCACCTATTGTCATTGAACATGACGTTTATAAATAGCTCTATAAGACCGAGTCTGCAACAGAACAATAAACATATGTTTATGTAGTCTAGAGGCTTTGCTCACTTCTTGAGTGTAACATTGTATTATTTGTGCTTCTGATATTCACTCACGACAAATACTGTGTCCAGTCACTCAATAATATGCTCATTTATCTCAATGTAATCCATTTGATTGTGATTTTAACTTTATAAATATTGATTGAATTAAGTAATACTGTCTTTTATTTCCAGTAGTTAATTGTTTACTTACCGTTCTCAAATTAGCCACGACTATGTTACCATACTACAATAGCTCGAATAGATTCTTAAAATAAGGTTGAGTTTATTTATATATTAGACAAGCAGTAACTATTACCTGTTGGGGTAGGTTTCAAGCAATATCAAATAATTTGTCACATTTTTATTTTTTCAGAAGTTTTCAATACATGAAACATAGATGGCACTGTAATTAAATTTGATTTTTATATTATATTCTTCGCTCCTATTAGTAGCAGGGTGATGTTATATAGCCTTCCTCAATAAATGGTCTACATAACACAAAAAGAATTTTTGAATTCGAACCAGTAGTTCCTGAGATTAGCGCGTTCAGACGAACAAACAAACTCTTCAGCTTTATAATATTAGCATATTATCTGTGATATTAGTATAGATTAGCAAAACATTATTCACATAGCATCGCTACAGTTATTAACAATTTAAGGGTACTAGAAGCTTTTAAGGATATTTTGACGAATATATTTATATTTTAGTTGCGTTGCTATTCTTGAAAATGAAATTGAATAGGGCAACTCTTTAGGAAACGGAAGCCGCCTTCGCCGTTCGTAGAAACTATTAAAAACTACCGAAGTATAATATTTAAGTACTTATTGTTAAACTTCACATGGTGTTGGGTGACCACTTCACTCATGAAGTAAGATCAATTCAACTGCGGTTACATACTTACTGTGGGTACTAACTAATATCGAGGAAAAATCTTATTAGAAATATTAGGTAAAAAGTGATCTTTGACTTAATTTTTGCAATGGATGGCGAAGAAGTTGTGCCAAATACTAATAACGAAGGTAAGGCTTTATATGCTTACCTATTAACACAATATACATATATGTATTTAATTTCCCATATTTTGTAAGGTCTTATGTACATTGATGTACACTTCACGACCATAGTCTCTTGCGAGTTAGTCAGAATTTCACGTACGCATCAATCTTGGCAATCCACGCTGTACCCAAAGACAACGGGACAAGTGCTCATTTATGCCGTGGCGTGATAAGACCTAATTCCTGATGTTGTTTTACCTACACTATACTATAGAAGAGCAATGTGCTTTGCAAATACATAGAGAATATGTAAGATATCTTTACACTGGAGTCCCATGCTATATGGGACATCGCAATAATGTTAAATAGCTACCATTCTTTTCAGCTTGTTGTAGGTACCAAAAGAGTAGCTATTGGGCGATGGGCTAGCAACCTGTCACTTATGTTCCATATCATACCACAACCCCAATATCCTTGCTGCAAATTGACCTAGCATATATAATCATCTCTCTAAGATTCTGTCCACCCAAAAGGGTAAATGACATGAATGTAAATGTGTAGTTCATGTACTTATATAGAAAATATGGTATAGGACTCTGGATTTATAAATATTTTTCAGAAAATCTACAAAATGAAGTTGCAGACCAAGACGAAGTTAAAGTGGAGCCTGAAAAAATTGGTAATTTATTAAGATTCAAAATTAATTTACCTGATTATATTCTGAATAGTGCCAAGAAAAGACATTGCTTTATGCAACTTTAACATAATAACTCCTTCTTCCTCGCTTGTTGTATAAGACATCAAAAGGACTAGGGTATTATTGAGGGCACAAACATAAGAATTTAAAAGAAACTTATAAAAATAAAAAAATCCTTGATGTTTTATCAACAATGTGCAAAAGTTATGTTTGTATGATATAAAACATATTCTGCATTAATTAGATGAGCATTTTGAAATTGTTACAAATTACATTATGATTATTTCAGAGAATGTTACAAATGATGTTGAGTTACCAAATCCAGAGGAAGGATCTGAGCTTTTATCTGAAGCAGCAGCACCAGAACCAGTTATGAACTCATTGTACCAGGAACTTCTAGAATATGAGTCTTTAGACACTGTGCTTAATAATGAAGAGTTCACATGTGAAATTTGCTATGAAAAATGTGCTGCCGGTGAAGGCCTTATTCTACGGGAATGTCTTCATATGTTCTGCTTTCAATGTCTTCGACATACTATTGATCACCATTATGATCCTGTGATCCCTTGTCCATCAGCTCAATGCGATGAAGTGCTCCAAGATAGAGAATTAAGGTCAATTTTGTCTCAAGAAAGTTATAACATATGGTTACAAAAAAGTATATCTGCAGCTGAAAAAAATAGCCCTGACTCATTCCACTGCAAAACAGCTGATTGCAAGGGATGGGTTTATCTTGACAAAGATATTACAAAATTTGAATGTCCTGTGTGCAAAATGGAGAATTGTGTTAAATGTCAGGTTAGTAACAATATTAGTAGTATTAAGTATTTGCTCCAAAGTTGACTGGGGAATATAACATAAATAACCCTTAAAATTATATTTCAGGCTGTTCATCAAGGTTTAACATGTGAAGAATATTTGTTCATATGTGATTCTAATTTAGATCACTCCCAGGCAGTAATTGAAATTTTAGTTCAGAAAAAGGAAGCCATGTTGTGTCCAGGTTGTGGGATAGCTATTCAAAAGACACAGGGCTGTGATTGGTTCCAGTGCTCTTCGTGTAAAATGGAAATTTGTTGGGCTACTCGTGGAGCGCGCTGGGGCCCAGCTGGACATGGGGACACTTCTGGTGGCTGCAGATGTAAATTAAACGGAATAAAGTGCCACCCACTTTGTACTAATTGTCATTAAGTAAGCCAATAAGTCTGTTAACCTACATTTATCTTTTGTTTGATGTTGATGTTTTAATTCAATATCTAAATCAACAATTTTATTTTTATTATAATTAAATATCATATTCAGTACCTATGCTGTTTATCATTTTTAATGGCATTGTTATAGAACAGGGGCTTATCATGATAGAAGGCATAAGAGAATGGAGGACTCTGAAACACTACTGACTGGGTATATTAAATTACTGAATGTAAATGAAGATTCAAACACATTGTCTACTCTTGTAATTTTAAGTCTGTCTTTGAGTCAATATCAGCAATTTCATTTGTGATACTGGCCAGAAAGGTTTTTAGGGTCATACATAACTTACTTTCTGAATCCATATAATTTACGACCTATCCTAGTGCATTTTTTGTGACTGTCATGCACACATTGAATATTCTATTTGATGCGCAGCTAATCTGACCCTAGACTAAATGTTATTATGTGGGTGTTATGCTATATTTGTAATGAAAGTAGCTTGGCATTACATATGGGTGACGCTAGGGACAGACAAAAAATAAGTATTTTCTTTCTACTAAACATCTATTCAAAACATCAGAACTAATTTGACGAACTGGACAGAGATCCTGACGTGGATTGTCAGGATCGAGACTGACTGCCTTTCGCTTCATTGTCGCTCATACACACTCAGCGGTTATAGGTACTTCTAACGTCACTCTTTCCCAATACATCATCTATATACATAATATGACCTATATACATAAATGTATACTTTTTAAATTTCACACACAAGAATTCAAAACAAAAGCTCCATAGAGCAACTGAATTCTCAAAATAACTCAAGTGTTTGATAACATTTAACATATACACCAGAGTTAAAGACTTTGCTTTTCCTGTCATTTCTATTCTGGTTGTTGATTATACATATATGCTATAATAAATACGCGTTTACTAGTACCCTTAACACAAGTTTTAAATGTACTTAGCAAGGGACTAGTTCAATTGGTGTAATAATGTATGGCTAATGTATTGAACATATTAATACGAAAAATCAAGTTAGCTGTTTAATGAAACATTTTTTGGTAGTCCATCTACTTCTATACGTAATACACTAATTTAAAACAATCAAAGCGACTGTAGCCCAGTGGGTAAGAACTCAGACATTTGAAGAGAAAAGGTTCTAAGTTCGAATCCCACCTCTGGCATGTACCAATGAATGAAATTTTTAAAATATGTGTATTTCAATTACATACATAATTAACAGTCACCACAGTGAGGGAAAACATTGTGAGGAAACCTGCCTATCCCTTGGGATAGTTAATAGCCAGTGCCTATATACAGCGATACGGTTCACTACTTACCTATCACGTTGGGTGCTGTCTATCAAGTGAAATGCAGGCTTCAAATGACCCATACCTAACATACCTTTGAAATTTCAGAGATAAGCACTCAAGCTTCTGACTACCCCACCATAATAAAAGCAATGTTTCATATTTGCACCTTTTTAGTGCATGCAGTCTTTTACAAGATTAGAAAATAGACATGTAACACTGACTCTAATTTCAAATGGAAATTATTTTGCTAATATATTATTTGGATTATGTTACTCAAATTGGCTCATTAGCCTATTAGTTTTACAGAAAGTTTATATTACAACTAATATATTGAGGGTATCCATGGGGATTGATATTCTTCAAAAATTGACAAATCTATGATTAATTTTAACTAATAATAAAAAACATTTTATGAAGTAAGAGAACATTGATTTCATTATTTTTTATTAATTTACTAAACGTTCTTTCACCAAATACACCAAAAGATCCACACAAACTTAAACACCGAAATGCTTAGAACTAAAATTTTTTATTGAACTTAAAATAATAGTAATATAATTAATACCTCAAACACACATTTAGTAACGGCGCATTTGTTGGGGCATTCCTCTTGAAGGACCACCACGGCCCATACCTGGATTCATCATACCGTGTTGAGGGCCTCCCATCATAGGGCCACCACGCATGGGAGCTGACATCGGTCCTCCACGACCTGGGGCCATGTGTTGTTGAGAAGGTCCACCTACACCTCTCCCTGGTCCTTGCAGACCAGGAGGGGGACCTCCTGGTCCCATCCCACGGCCCGCAACACGGCCTGCGCCGGGTCCTCCCATCGCTCCGGGTAGCGGTACCCGGGGAAGACCTTCTTCTGGCGGTGGAGGTCCTTCGATCGTAAGTGACACAATATTTTCACCTCTAAGTAGAACAAATCCTAGAGTACGCTTTTCTTCTCTTTCAGATGTTTTGGTGCTCTTTGACTTAATTTTCCTGAATTCTTCGCAGTCTCCAAGAATCAGATTCATATGTTTATCAAATGCTTTAAACGTACCAATAAATGTTCTTGAGTCTTGTAATACTACTCGAACCCGGTAGTTTATATGCTGAAGCATCTTATTATTTTTGCCGATAGTCTGTAAAAAACACCGAAATTAATATATGATAATACTTGAAATGAAGAAATTTCGCCATTAAAAACTATACAAACCATGGTGAAGGAATGATTTCCTCGCTATTTCAAGATAAAAATTGCTTTCTGAACTATAAAGATCCACTGTAAACAATACACAGACGCTACTACGCTAATAGTCCGCCATTTCTATTTTTATTTATTTACTATGACAGAGATTATCAAAACATTCACAGAGTCCGTACTCTGTATCTTTATGTTTGTCATACATAGCAAGCTTTTTTCCTCCTTATAAAGAATATTGATGACGAAATAATATGTCTCACAGTTTGTGTTTAATGTATTAGTAAATGTGTCCCATGAGACGTAATAATAACGCTAAATAGCTGCCGTTCTTCCTTGCATGTCGTAGGAGGTGACTTAGGGATTAGAGCGTATGTAGTGATTAATGGGCCAGCAACCAATGTTCCACACGACATCGCAACCCCAATGTTCATTCTAAAAAGTGGATAGGAAACATTATCTGGTCTTTGAGGTACTGTCAACTGTACCAAACATATGTAATTTGGTCGAAAGACTAGCAAAAATAATGTGAATATTATGTACTTCATTTTATTAAGTCTTTTTGAATTTTTATATCACTAGTTTTTTATGAGTTCCCTATATTATACTAATATATTGTCATAAAATGATAAAGGTTTGAAATTGGAGAATTATAGAATCGTTGATCAACTTCACCATATTTACTATACCATATTTACTATTCACCAAGTGACCATAATTGTGCTCACTTTGTTTATAGAATGAAATGTACGAAGACATTTTTCCCATCAAAAAATTACATAGGTTAATTTGTTGTGTTAATATTTAATTTTTTTTTTATTAGTTTATTTAACGGCTGTATGGTAACGAAGACCTTCTAGCCTGTCTTAGTATAATATTTAATATTGCACTGCTCTATGTATGGCTTGGGTAACGACAATTCTACTGAACTCGCGTATGAGTTAAGCGAAGCCAGTTATATTCCTAATTAATATTTTTTTTGGTTTTGTATGTCTTAGTGCACATTTTAAACTTCGAATTAAAGGTATCATAATATGCAAAAATAAAATTAAAAAAATCATAAATTCGACGTAGAGATCGCGCCACATAAGGTGGCAGATGGAGGCGTCGCCACAGTCGCGTAATTCAGTGTTACCAGTTAACACGCCAAAACTAGCACTCACTGTGCCATACGGCTCGATACATTATAGGTTTCATTTGTAACGGTCTTTGTTTGCAGAGCTATAAACTCAAATAAAACAAATTAATATATCAAAGTCAAAATATGTTTATTTAAAATAGGCCCTATCACAAGCTCTCTTTGAATGTTATCTTATGATCTAAGTATAAATTAAAAAAACTATTTCAAACATGGCACTGAGCATTGTCTTTACATATTTTTTACCGAGGTTAGTTCAGTGGAGACCCTAGCTTGGAGAAGAACTAACAAGAAATTCCGGAAATCAATTTATTATAATCACCCTTTACAAACACAAAAATTAAAAAGAGTGAGCAAAAAACACAACGCTGGTAATACTAAATTTACCTTTCATACAAAATAACACGCAATGGCGGAAACGTCAAATTTAGTTCCAAGTTCGCCGTCTGCCAACTTATGTGGCGCGATCTCTAGCTCAGTTTTTTGGAGTTTGACTCGGTACAGAGTTCAAATCTCGCTTGAGCATGTACCACAAACCAAGTATAAAGAGGACCCGGCGAAAGGAGCGGATGCTTCCCCTCCATCTCGCGTACCTCGTTACACCCTGCGTAATGCCACGCTAGTTTCCATACAAATATTGCGTAAGGCCCACTCCTCTTATTTATTACTCCATGGCATGTACCAATGGAAATGAAATTTAATGAATTTCTATGTAAATTTTCGTAATAAAATATACATTAACGAAATGCGTCAAAACATCGTGAGGACATACCTGTTCCCCGAACAGATAATAGTTTTTTTTAATTCTTTATTAAGCCATTCACCACTAAGGTTATGTCGGCTCAAATACAAACACTGATGTCATGGCGTTTGCACTTGTTATTCAGTTGCCATAGTTACACCAACGCTGAAACCAAGAAAAACGATGTCAAAGCTGCAATTCTGCTTTCCTTTGTTCTTATGTTTGTTCCAGTTGAAGATCCAAATATAATCCCAAAGCAAAGATATTTAGCCAGTTTGGCATCATAATTGACTAAATAATCAGCCGAAAATAATTATTTGTATTTTCAACTTTCACTGAGCTGCTGACTTTGTTGACGAACTATATACGACTAACAGATAATAGTTAGTGCTTCTAAATGGCGACATGGCTTGCCACTTGTCACATTGACAAACCAAAACGCGTTCACATCACATTGAGTACTAACTATCTGGTCAACAAGTGAGTTTGAGGTAACAATAGAATTACTATCTCCGCGATTTCGGAGATGTAATACCTGGGCCCTTACTCCACTAATTCATATTGGCCACAATATTACTTCAGTGTCGACATTGTGGCAGTTCAATGGCCGTAATTTGACACTTTTCGCACTCCACTAACAAATTTTGGCCACTGAAACGCTATCGAAATACTTCTGGGTCTGACGTCCCTCAATATTAGTTCAACAGCCTTCATTTGGTACTCTAGAGTACCCGCCACATAAGGTGGCAGTAGCCAAACTTGGAACTAAATTTGACGTTTCCGCCATTGCGTGTTATTTTGTATGAAAGGTAAATTTAGTATTACCAGCGTTGTGTTTTTTGCCCACTCTTTGTAATTTTTATGTTTGTTAAGGGTGATTATAATAAATTGATTTCTGGAGTTTCTTGTTAGTTCTTCTCCAAGCTAGGGTCTCCGCTGAACTTCTTCTTCTCAATCGTTACGCTCTTATCAGAGCGGTCGTGGTCTTCATGACGTGGCATCTTGAGCAGCTGAAATGGTTGGTGAACTAACCTCGGTAAAAATATGTAAAGACAATGCTCAGTGCCATGTTTGAAATAGTTTTTTTACATACATACATACACATCACGCCTGATTCCCTGTAGAGGGGTAGGCAGAGATCACGGATCCCCATTTGTCCCGATCCTGACAGACCACTTTCGCTTCATTGACATTCATACATTCTCTAATACACTCTCGGCGGTTATAGGTACTCCTAACGTCACCTTTTTTCAATATAGCGTCTATCTGACTGTTACATATATGTCTTATTAGGCCGGCCCCTACGTAACCGCCCTTCCACTTCACTCATATATATTCCTTTTGTCAATATATAGTTTTTTTAATTTGTACTTAGATCATAAAATAACTTTCAAAGAGAGCTTATGATAGGGCCTATTTTGAATAAAAATATTTTGACTTTTGACTTTGGTATATTAATTTGTTTTATTTGAGTTTATAGCTCTGCAACCAAAGATCGTTACAAATGAAACCTCAATATAATGTATCGAGCCGTATGGCACAGTGAGTGCTAGTTTTGGCGTGTTTACTGGCAACACTGGATTACGCGACTGTGGCGACGCCTCCAACTGCCACCTTATGTGGCGGGTACTCTACTATTATTATGACAGCTTTTTTTGTCAATGGTCAATTTCTAATGTACACTCACACGCTCAGTTAGTAGTTTTAGTTTCAATTAAAAACATAAAATATTTTTTCAGGTACGTTTTTAGCTACGTTTAGAGTACCCGCCACATAAGGTGGCAGTTGGAGGCGTCGCCACAGTCGCGTAATCCAGTGTTGCCAGTAAACACGCCAAAACTAGCACTCACTGTGCCATACGGCTCGATACATTATATTGAGGTTTCATTTGTAACGATCTTTGGTTGCAGAGCTATAAACTCAAATAAAACAAATTAATATACCAAAGTCAAAAGTCAAAATATTTTTATTCAAAATAGGCCCTATCATAAGCTCTCTTTGAAAGTTATTTTATGATCTAAGTACAAAATAAAAAAACTATATATTGACAAAAGGAATATATATGAGTGAAGTGGAAGGGCGGTTACGTAGGGGCCGGCCTAATAAGACATATATGTAACAGTCAGATAGACGCTATATTGAAAAAAGGTGACGTTAGGAGTACCTATAACCGCCGAGAGTGTATTAGAGAATGTATGAATGTCAATGAAGCGAAAGTGGTCTGTCAGGATCGGGACAAATGGGGATCCGTGATCTCTGCCTACCCCTCTACAGGGAATCAGGCGTGATGTGTATGTATGTATGTAAAAAAACTATTTCAAACATGGCACTGAGCATTGTCTTTACATATTTTTACCGAGGTTAGTTCACCAACCATTTCGGCTGCTCAAGATGCCACGTCATGAAGACCACGACCGCTCTGATAAGAGCGTAACGATTGAGAAAAAGAAGTTCAGCGGAGACCCTTGGAGAAGAACTAACAAGAAACTCCGGAAATCAATTTATTATAATCACCCTTAACAAACATAAAAATTACAAAGAGTGGGCAAAAAACACAACGCTGGTAATACTAAATTTACCTTTCATACAAAATAACACGCAATGGCGGAAACGTCAAATTTAGTTCCAAGTTTGGCTACTGCCACCTTATGTGGCGGGTACTCTACGTTATAAACTTAAAACTTTTAACTGCTAAATCAATATTCATTAATTGACATTGCTGCATTGTCAGTGCAAACAGTTTTTTAAATTTTTGTTATCCATAGACAATAATTTCTGTACTTCGTGTGGCCACTGAAGTGCCATTGACTCGCTATTATGACGCTAGAGATCCCGCCACATACGGTGGCAGTAGCCAAACTTGGAACTAAATTTGACGTTACCGCCATTGCGTGTTATTTTGTATGAAAGGTAAATTTAGTATTACCAGCGTTGTGTTTTTTGCCCACTCTTTGTAATTTTTATGTTTGTTAAGGGTGATTATAATAAATTGATTTCCGGAGTTTCTTGTTAGTTCTTCTCCAAGCTAGGGTCTCCGCTGATCTAACCTCGGTAAAAAATATGTAAAGACAATGCTCAGTGCCATGTTTGAAATAATAGTTTTAAGAGATTCGCGATTTATACTCATGATATAAGATATAAGGGTGTGTATAAGATTGATTGCAGCTGTGGGAAATCCTACGTCGAACACACTAAACGGTCTATTGCGGACAGAGTGAAGGAACACATAATATATGTAATATATAATAAGAAGGATAAGTCCCGTTAATTATTAATCATGTTTGAAATAGTTTAATAAACATATTTTGACTTTGATATATTAATTTGTTTTATTTGAGTTTATAGCTCTGCAACCAAAGACCGTTACAAATGAAACCTATAATGTATCGAGCCGTATGGCACAGTGAGTGCTAGTTTTGGCGTGTTTACTGGTAACACTGAATTACGCGACTGTGGCGACGCCTCCAACTGCCACCTTATGTGGCGGGATCTCTAGTGTGGCTGTCAAAATATTAGCAGAGTGCCACTTTTACGGCCGAGATGCAGATTTATCGCTATAGCCTCGCAGTTGAGTGGCTGTCAAAGTTAATTAGTGGAGTAAGGGCCCTGAACCTCTGACCCGCAAAGGCTAATGGTCGTGAACGCCGTTTTTGTCGTATGCAAAATCAATATCTTCCTCGATAGTATAGTAAAATATAAAGACTAAATATAACTTGAAATAGGTACGCTTAAACTTCAGATTTTTTTATAATATAAAGTATCAGCTGCTGTAAATGGCTGCGGGGCAGGTCAGTCTTTGGAGGGCTTGTCTCTATATCAGTGGGTAGAGGGTGTAAGCCTCATGCATAAAGTTTTCTGATTTTCTATGTACATTTACGGCAATAAAAATGCACCCAACACTACGATGATGATGATGGGTTACATCTCAAGCAAACTTAATTGTTTTAAGTACCGTACAGGTAAACAGTCAGGGTTGGTAATACGTGATAAGGTTTTACTTTTTGTGCATGCATAAATCCTTTACTTCATAGCTTATAATAATCGATGTCGTCGACACTGCGTGCGCTTGATTTCTTTATGAAGATTCCATTTTAATAGCAGGTTTTAAGTGGGTAGTGTAGTTTATCAAACCAACTATGTTCTGAGAGTTCCAACTCTGCTTTGCTTTGCTTCGCGTGTCTCAGCGTCATCTTCAGTAAGCGCATAAGAATCGTGAAGTGTGTGTGTTTAATAAAGGTTGCAATGACAAAACGTTTAAAAATATAACGTTGTATTTAAAAACCTTAAAGCTAAACATACACAAGCTTATACTTAGATCACTAGAATACTCAGGTCCATAAAACGTTCATATTGCATTCTTATTTATATCAACATCACTAGAGTTCACTTGTTAAGTGTGTTTCCCAACACATTTGAAAAGCATAGGAACGTAACGGCAGAGGGTTTCCTCTCAATATGTTTCCGGGCGAGCAGCGTCCGCCATCAGACCTCGGCGGCGGCCGGCGCGAACTGGATGACGGACGTGTGCCGCACCTGGGGCGCGGCGGCCGGCGGCACCATCGGCGGCAGCTGCAGCAGCTTCCTCTTGCGCGGCGGCAGCGACGACGGCTGCAGCGTGTGGATGAGGGAGGGAGCGCCGGCGCCCAGCCACGGCAGCGTGGGCAGCGTGGGCAGCGCCGCGGAGGGCGGCAGGGCTGGCGGCGAGGGCGACGAGTGCGGCGGCGTGGGGGGCAGCGCGTCGGGCACGGGGCTGGGCGGCGCGGAGGCGAGGGGCGCGGCCGCCACCGAGTGCTCCTTGTGGATGTGCGCCTCCATGTGCTTCTTGGCGGTGAAGGTGGCGTCGCACACGGTGCAGCGGTAGCAGCGCTGGCCGTAGTGCTGGAAGCGGTGCAGCTTGAGTACGTGGTTGTAGCCGAAGTCGCGCAGGCAGATGTCGCAGGTGTAGGGTCGCTCGCCGGTGTGCGTGCGCGCGTGCACTTTGAGCTGCTTGGAGCAGGTGAAGCCCTTGCCGCAGCCGGGCGCCGTGCAGCGGTACGGCTTCTCGCCGGTGTGCGTGCGCAGGTGGATGACCAGCTGCCCCGACTGGATGAAGGTCTTGTGGCAGTGCGGGCAGGCGTGCGGCCGCTCTCCCGTGTGGATGCGCGCGTGCCTGTGCAGCTTCCCAGAGTGCTCGAAGGCAGCGCCGCACACGCCGCAGCGGTAGGGCCGTTCCTTGGTGTGGATGCGTCGGTGCACCTGCAGGTTCTCCTTGACGCTGAACATCTTGTGGCAGAACTCGCACTCGAAGGGCCGCTCGCCTGTGTGCGTGCGGTAGTGGCGCACCAGCCGCGCCGGCACCGCGAACGTCTTCTGGCACACGTCGCAGCGGTGCGCCTCGGCGGCCGCGCGGTGAGAGCGCACGTGCGCGCTGAGGGCACTGCGCGTCGCCAGCGTCAGCCCGCACTCATCGCAGCGGTGGCCCCGTTCTTCCTCACCTGCAAAAGACCAACACCCTTGATCAGTCACCACGCTCAAATCCATGGCGCACGACAGCCGCGCGAAGTGAGCCCGACGCTCGTATAGAATGCACTGCGTTAAGTGATCAGGATGCAGTGGGTGAACAGACAGCCATGTCGGGCAGGGCAAGGGGCGGAAGAGTGAACGGCCCCAGTCCTACTACACGTGGAGGCCCACTGCGTCTTTGAGCGGTCGAAGCCGCAGTGGGCCTCCACGCGCCGCGGCCGTTCACCTTATCGTAAGTACTGCGTTATCCTTTTTAGCGCAACCGTCCGACACAAGTATACGGAGACACTTATAATATGCACACATTTCGGACGAAAATAATTGCTGATATGTAGTCGTATTAACATTTATAACTATGCTACAATAGTACAAAATCTTAACACTGCTACTTGTCAACTATTCATAATTATATTGTGCTACATTATTACATAGATTGAACTAGCCCCTAGCCAAGTTCATTTAAGATTTGTTATAGTTTTAAGGGTATTATAGGTCAACGTATATTTAACAAATTTATACTTATTATAGATAGGTCAATATAAATCTATATTATGTTACTTTGTATAAAGCATAAGAAAAGCGTGGTTCTCAACTCTGCCTCTACCGGTAATCGAACCCTCACGTTAGCGTTCAGATGGTTAACCGTTCGCGCCACGGAAGCCGTCCAAAACGTCGTATTATCAAGTTAATAATTATGCTATTTCAAATTATGTACAAAGATTCCAAAATATAATTTATCCGTTACGAAAGAAGAACGATTATGAAAGCAAGAGAACACCTAACAGACATCTCAGATTTTTACTAATGCATACAAAAGTGTTCTTGTAATTTTTACCATATTAGTACTGCTTAATTAGAATTTCGATAGTAATATTATTAAAAAATACGGAACGGTAGAAAGATAATGCAGTAATAATAGTAGACGCACGTGTGATATAGGTACACTCAGAATACTATAACAAATCTTGTAATAAGCTTTAAAAAGTTAGTACTGTACTCCACTACTGTAATTTATATATACTATACAGAAAAAAGGCATGTGGACATTTGACTCAGTAAGTATTTTTGCTCATCCTATTAGATGAATATTTTGTTAAATATTCATCTTAATAAATGGAAAATAGTATATTTTTAATAAACACTACAGGCATTAATAAACTAAGATAACTCACCGATCATTTGTGCAACTTGAATGTTCTTCAATTGGAGCTCGTTAACAGCGTCAATGTTGACGTAGGTTAGCGCTACGAAGCCGCCAGTGTGGAGCGAGCGCGCTTTGCTTGCCACGGCCACTGGACGAATGCGCGCCTGCCTTTGCCTTGTGGCTGCGCTCGTTTCAAGCGCTTACCATGGTGTCAACGAGATGGACTTTTTCAAGAAACAAGTATCGACACAATATATTCACCCGAGTGCGCATATTGAAGCAGCACTATATTTTAAAAGTTTATAAGTTTAATTATTCACAGAAGTTTGTTTACACCTTCCAAGTTTGACTTTTGTTTATTGAAATTAGTGTCTAATGGTATTTTCTATATAATTGGTTTTACGTATTTTTTAATTTATTTTTAAGGACTCCGCCCACGGGAATAACTGGTCTGGACTGGATTATATTATGTCAACACAGTGAACTTTCAGAAGGTGTAGTGGTGATTATGGTATCCCTGTTTATGGAGATGAGATCATTAAAAAGCCAAATAATGGCTATTGTATGCGAAGTATAAACAGAAAGCAATCAATATTTTGATATTCTTATTAACTAATATTTTAGAAACACAACTCAATATATTTTCTTGCTGCCCGATTGAGTTACAATGGTAGAGGTTGTTTCGCTTTGAATATCAAATGGAATAACGCGGTGAAGGGCGCGGTGAGGTGAGGCGCAGCAGGAAACGTAGCACGTGGAGGCCCACTGCGGTTTCTGTTCGCGCGTGTGAACTCTACGAGGACACGGTCACCGGCGCATGCGTGCGACTCACCGTCTCAATGGTTTCATCAAAAATAATACAACATAACTCTATTAAGCAACTTTATCGTTACTAAAACAAATTGACTTTCTTTAAGATTCTATAATATAAAGACATACTTTTTAAAACGGTTTTAACAGCGAACGACGACGTTTCCAGAAAATGCATCTACGTGTTAACTCCATTATCTAAAAATATCTTTTAAAACACGATTCTTATGTTCATATTTTTGTAAACATCAATTTACTTATTATAATTCCAGATGGATATCATTATTAACATTACTGATATGATCCTATAACTTAGTAACTGTGTGATATGAATAATAGTAAGTAGTAGTAGTACTTAACAAAAATTAAACCAACCTCGTTACCATATTCACTTTATTAACAAAATTTTCTTTGCAGTAATCACGTTGTATCAAAAAGCATTAATTACTATATTAGTCTCAGAATTCAATAAGAAAAAAAATAACAGTTTTTCAATGTTAACCGTTAATAAGAAACCAATTTTAGGAGATTAGACTATGAAATTAAAAGTGCCACCTATTTTCCTACACATGGATCCTTATGACAGGAATGGTTATCCGGATCAATACGTGTGATGAAGGAAAACATGTAAATAGCTGTTTTATTGTAAAAAAGGGGTAGCGAGTCTGCCGTAGTCAGATTTATAAAAAAATCTATTTGACATTCGCTGGTGCAAACTTTTGATCATACAAATTGACTTAACGAGTGGGGGAAAATCATACATAGATTTATTATTGTAATATAATTATTAATACATACTTATGAGTGCTTCCTACAATTAGGTATATCAAACACCAAAAAATTAAAAACAGATAAATACAGAGTCAAAATAAGTTGAATAGATTACATCAACATCCATATCTCGTTGGCATATCAATTACTGATATGATGTATTACCGTAGATTAGCTATTTTTGCGCAGGCTATGGATTGCGTGACCGTGCCTCCTCAACCAGAACTAAAGTGATCCCAATATCATTTTAGCTCTTGGTCTTGGTCTAGCTTTGTCTCTATTCACTTTTTTAAAACATTGATAAGTAAATAATAATGGATATCTAATAAAAATGTCTATGGACGAAAACAGCTCAGCAGGATAAAACAGCGTATTGAAGAAGGCGATAGCAGAGTACTTTGGAGTAATAAAATGTGGACGGGAAGGAACGCGCCTGCCGCGTCGTTCGGTCGAACAAATGACCCCGGGGCGTTCGAAACCGCCGAAGTGAGGCGCCATCGCGCGTGTGTCCGCTTCAACCTTCCTCAATACGACCGCGACTGACCCGCCTATCGCCGCTCTTATCGTCTTGCTCACCGACGGCGATTAAAATTCACTCGAATGGCTGCATGCACCTCGCTTTTTTGACATACTTTATCGCAAATAAGCCTGTTAGTAAATTTAAACTTTATTTTGTATTTGGCCATTTGAATTGGGTAGATAAGGGGTTAAGGGTTACTCGAGTATTTTGTCATATTGGTAGCTATATAATTTAGGACTAAGATTGCAATAAAAATATTTCCAGACAGGTATTGGTTTGCGTATTATATACCTAATATACCACTAATTTTCAGATACTATATTATCGAAATTCGTAGTTGCATTTTGGTTGCATTGTAACTGCCTAGGAAAAACAAATGAATGACTGTGGTGACCTAGATACGCTTGATTCAAAATGCACTTGATGTCGCCACCGTAAGAAACGTAACTAGCGTTCTCAAATGCAACATATTAATTATTCATTTATAGATTAATATTAAAATGCTCATGAAAAAGATAATAATTTCCCTGCAGATAGAAATATACCATAAAAAATATTGCTCTATGTCCATAAATAACCCATAATAAAAAGTGTCAACCCTATCCTTTTAACCCATTAACACCCCATATACCGTATTTGTAGCTAACAGTTCGTATTCGTACGTTTCGTAGTAAGGGAACTGTAAGGACCCTAAGTGACATAATGACGTTAGCCTAATTACACATAATACTATAAAGGCCGCCTTCAGACACTGACCATACCTATTCCAAAAAATTATTTACCGCACTTAATATTCGACATCCGCCAAAGTTATAACTACTTATATTGTTTAAACATTTCCATACTTACACGTGTAATTTTGGGCAGTTTTTAAACACTTTATACTTTCAAAGTGACCTTGTGTCTCAAGTTCATCGCCTTAATTTATAAGTATAGAAAGAATGAACCGAAAGAAAAAACAATCCCTTAAATAACTTCGTATGAGGCAATCCAATATTTAATTCAAAATGTTGCATTCAGAACAATCTAGAGAGTTCATGATTTTATAAAAAATGTAGTCCACGAGCGGAGAAAAGGAGGGTTGGAGAGAATTTAAAAAATTGAAATTTTATGTTACATTGGGAATTGCTTTACATACATATTTAAATATAATTGTTTCCTCGTTGATGAGGGATACAAACCAATCTATTATGCCCGTGTAATTGAACCCATAAAACCCAATTAAATAAAGTTCTAAAACACATTATTTACATGAGCAAATTGTTTCTCTAGATAATGTAAGCAGGTGAACGCGTGGATCCTTTTTGCTCTAGATAGGTATGAATAGCTACAAGTGAGAATAGATAAGGTCTGTCGCGTTGACGGCTGTATGTGGCTGTATGCACCGAGAGCATCCATGATTCCACGGCGAGTCGTCGACCGAGCAGATACACGCGCCAGCGGCGGCGGTGGCGGCCCGGCGGCGGCACGTGGCTGGGCCGATGACCTTCCTCCCGCAACCCCCGCTCCCGGCTCATTTTCGGGAGGGCGCCCACTCGGGCCCTTGGTTGCCGCTACCCTACCCCTCCGCAATATGACCCAGAAAACGACCTACCTAACATTTCGTTCGACCTATACCACGAAATTTGCGATGGCATCTACACATGTATTAATATTTCCTTATACATTTTTACACATGTCCATTTATTGCGTAAAATAGCTACCTTGACTATTTGATTATGTAATGACATGATACAAACTGTTTTTATTAATTTTGAGTAAGGTACCATTGGGGTAAAAAAAAACGTTTTGAAAGGTCAGATCACAAAATTATGTAAAGATTTTTGAATTCTTGCCTCTAAATGATTCTCCTTCTATTATAATATATTAAAGTGACATAAAATAAATATAATTCCGGAACGAAATATATTTCTTGTGTAGTGCATTAATAATAAGCTTTATTAATGGCTTTGCGGTTGATGGAAGAGTAATCATTTGGGTCACTGTAGCATTATTATCAGAGTTATAATGTCATTAACATTGTTAATACATTGTTATCCCATAGGTCAGTAAAATCCATATGTTCCTAGTCTTTTATCGGCAGGCGCCGGGGAGAGGCAGCTAGTTACCGATCTATTTACGCCTCATACGAGCACAGGATATTTTGGCACCATTAACAGGAAAGTAAGCGCCACGGCGCGGCGCTAAGAATTTAAAAAAACACTTTTTGGTTCTACACACGGGTCCTTTATTACTGAGTATGCATTATATAATCTTGGTGGACGGTGCCATTTTTACCATGGCGCAATGTGTTTTTTGTCGTCTTTATTTTAAATTGCAAAAAAAAATATTCTCCGATCATGCTTTATATTGGATTCCCGTCCTACCTACTGAAGGCATAATCTTCATTGTTTCATTAATATCAAGGTCATTCTTTTCATCCTCATTTTTCATTTTCATCTGTATAATTTCATCAAAAAAGAAGAAAGAATATTACACACATGTGGGTAATAGTCAATACAAATTCCCATCATCAAGTCAAAAAAAGTTTGCGGATTAATCTCTTTTAATCGTGAAACTAGAGGTAGCACTGGGGTAGATTTAGTGTTATATTATTGTATTGTATTGCTAGTGAGGGATATAAGTAGAAAAGTTACCTAGTTGACGTTCTTTCCGGCTACGGGATGTACGAAGCGATTAGGGGACTAGAAGTCAATGCAATGTATTGGGCGATGCGGTAGCCACACCAATGATCCATCTTAATGCCATCACAACTTGTGTATCGGGATATAAGAGACATTTTATCTTTGACCTTTGTTCCACTTCGAAAGGTATAAAAGGGCGTGATTGTATGTGTGTATGAATGTGTTTTATGCAGTTTGTATAGCAATGTCCAGTATAAGATAATTTTTCTTTAACTTTTATTTAGAATAAACAAATGTGCATAAAAATAAATCTTATATTTTATTTTTCGATATTCTAATATTGAGCCCGGTGGTGATTTTAATATCTGAGCTATCAGTCAAGCGGAATCAAATCATGTTAAAGTGACGTGATTTGATGTGATAGAGTAATCTGTCATTTGCTTTCATTCGGCTGTTAGCTGTGACCCGCAACGGTCGACATAGAAAGGCTCGTGATAAAGCAAAGGCCGTGATTTTATAATCCTCATATTGAATAAAAAGCATTTCATTTCATTACAAAAATTTTGATTATTTTTGTAACACCCTGCACACACCATGTCGGAACGCGGATTTGCGCCGCAGTTACTCTATGTCGGAACGTAAATCCGCGTCGATAGAGATCCCGCCATATAAATTGGCAGTTGGGGGCGTCGCCACAGTCGCGTAATTCAGTGTTACCAGTAAACACGCCAAAACTAGCACTCACTGTGCCATACGGCTCGATACATTATAGGTTTCATTTGTAACGGTCTTTGGTTGCAGAGCTATAAACTCAAATAAAACAAATTAATATATCAAAGTCAAAAGTCAAAATATTGATGATTGCTAGTTTTGGCGTGTTTACTGGCAACAGTGAATTATGCAACTGCGGCGACGCCTCCATCTGCCCTAATATATTCAAAATTATAAATATCACAAGCTCTCTTTGAAAGTTATCTTATGATCTAAGTATAAATTAAAAAAACTATTTCAAACATGGCACTGAGCATTGTCTTTACATATTTTTTACCGAGGTTGGATCAGCGGAGACCCTAGCTTGGAGAAGAACTAACAAGAAACTCCGGAAATCAATTTATTATAATCACCCTTAACAAACATAAAAATTACAAAGAGTGGGCAAAAAACACAACACTGGTAATACTAAATTTACCTTTCATACAAAATAACACGCAATGGCGGAAACGTCAAATTTAGTTCCAAGTTTGGCTACTGCCAATTTATGTGGCGGGATCTCTAGATGGCACATTTTACACAGTGGCGCCACCTAACATACCAAAGGCTGGCTAGAAGTGCTGCGTTGTCTCTCAAATTGTAATTCACTTGAATCACCAATGCACTGAAAGAATAGCTGCTACAGTAGTCTATTTTCGTATAAATATTTCACTTTAGTAAAATGAGCTGATAGCTATAAATCTTTAATGACCTGAAAAACGTCTAGATGGACGAATTCGGTTATTAAAATGTTGTGTAAGTTTTCGATTAATTGGTCCTGAGCAGAAAATAATTGATTCAGGAATTAAGGAGAGATAGGCTGATTTCAAATTTAAACGGTAGGAGTATAATAAGAGGAACACACATTATTTTACTTGTATGTGTCAGTACGTTATTGTAGATGTAACATATAAATAAAAAAATACAGGTAATTGAATTGAAATAAACAAACTATGTAGTAGAATTCTACACAATTTATACTACATTGAACTAAATTAGAAAATTTGTGATACTGTGATCTTTCTTCTTTCTCTTAAACTAAATTAATTATAGATTAATAAAACAATAGCAGTGGTGAAAATATTCTTCCAAGACAAATTCAAAGACAACCGTTGCCGTAGTTTTTAAGTCTTGGATAAAACCCTGTTCTTTTGAACTTTGTTCTTTAATATGTTTGTTGTTGGATTAACTGGAGGCTTAGCTACGGGAAAAAGCACTGTTTTATCCATATTTAAACAGAACGGTATTGCTGTTATAGATGCCGATCAAATTGCAAGAGAAGGTATGCATTGTATTATGATGTTTGTTCTAAAATAGTAAAACATTATTCTATGATTGAAAATATAATGGGTATGTATGTTTGTAATCAATAATAAAGGGAAAGTTGTTGCGGAAGTTATATTGGGTAATAACACCCAAATAATATACCTTAAACTACTTGCTGACCAAAATATTTAATTTTTATGTTCTAGCTATAAAGATTACCCTTGATAAAACATTATGATTTCAAATATCTGTTATTACTAGTACTACACCCCATACTACAATGATGAAGGTGAAATTTGTTATTGATCTTATTTTAAGCCACAATATCTTGAATTTCAGTGGTTGAACCGGGAACAGATGGCTGGAATGAGCTGAAAGAGTGTTTTGGCTCTTCAATATTTTATGAAGATGGTAAAGTCAATAGAGTAGTATTGGGAGAAATAGTGTTCAATGATATTGAGAAAAGAAAAAAGCTAAATGCCATCACTCACCCTAGGATTCAAAGGGCAATGATGAGGCTAGCGTTCATGTACTTCCTCGCTGGGCATAATTACATAGTGATGGAGCTCCCACTGCTGTTTGAGACTGGTAAAATGTTGACCTTCATGTACAAGATTATAACTGTGGTTTGGTGAGTTAGCGTTCAATACTTCTATAACATAAGTTACTTTAAATAACCCTCGCTTCTTACAGTGTTACTTAATTGGTTTCATTTGGGCTGATTATATTGGACCCAATATTATACCAATATATACCAGATAGTCATTACCTAATGTAAAGAATAATGAATGTTTCCTTCCAAATAACAAGTGCAATAAGTTGATTTGAAACACTTTGGAGTAAAAAGCACTCAAAGTTTCAAAAATGCTTTGGCTTGATTGATTTATTGCACTTTTGAGTTTAAATAAAAATAATTTCCATTTTGTTTTGAGAAAGTCTCTAAGCAATGAGTAGATCTTGCTTTGATCCTTCAGAATATGTCAGTAACGAAGTTTGGTAAAACATAGAATTATTGCATTTATGATTTGGGTGGAAACATGGTTCTATGTTTCCAAATAAGCAACATTGTTACTATATAAATAAATTAAATGTAACATCGTAAGTATATCAATGAAACTTAAATAGTTACTTGTTCTGTTCCTACTTTTCTGTAAAGACACAATAAGTATTTATGATACTTAGTGCCTGGTTTACTGATAACATTGTTTAGAATTACTACTTTATTTACAAGTTATGATTTTTATATATTATTTATATTTCCAGTGATCCTGAGCAGCAACTTGAGCGACTGTGCAAGAGGAATGACTTCTCACCAGAGGTGGCCAAAAAGAGGATTGACTCCCAAATGCCTCTAGACATGAAAGTGGCCAACTCACATTTTGTCATAGACAACACGGAAGACATTGAGTTTACTAGAAGGCAAACTGAAGCCATTATAAAAGTGCTCAACCAGTCAAAGTTCACATTGTAAGTTCTTTCTAATGTTTTATATGAACCTATTCATGTATTTGTAACTCATACACTGCCTGGCTTGTGGTTGTAAACTAATTTGCAATGGTTGTGTGGATGGAAATACTATTATCATACTTACTCAAAAGCAATAATGGTATTGATGATTATTTTATGTTTCTCCTAATATCTAGATGATACAATGTCAATCTAATAATATGTTGGGAATATTTGAAATATAAGATGGGTACAATCAATGTGTTATTTCAAAATTAAAAGACTAGGTGACGATCCAGCTGTTTTTGTACAGTACGCCATTTCAAGCCATAGATTTGTCTCTTTTCATATAGTGTTTACAAAATGAAAATAGAAATGCCAGTGCTATTGAAATTTAAAGAAATACTCCATAAAATTGAATTTCAGATACATGTTGGCGCCTCAAAATTAATATTTTTGTATGATATGTTATTTGGGTAAGGTTTCCATCAAGTCCACTGTGCGAATTTCTTTATATAGACAAGACAAACGCTTTCAAAACCATTAACCCTTGCAGGGTAGTCAGAAGTTCAGGCTCCATTGGTTTGTTAACACATTTAGTGATGCCATGAATCATTTAAGGGTAGAATAAAACTCACGTACATATGAACTCATGGCCATAGTGGTTATCTAAAGTCTCATTTTTGTTGTTTGCAGATACCTTCGGATGATTTTGGCAACAGTGGGCCTCAGTATTTTTGTTGGTTGTGTGCAGTTATATAGGTGGATCATGTAGTTTAGGATAAGTGTATTTATTTCAAGGCAATCGATGGATGGATACAATTACATTCCGTCAATATTATTTATTTTGTAGTTGGTGTAAGGTTGTGGACTGATTACTGTTGAATTTATATATTTTGTCGGCCATTTTGTTTGTTAGGTTAAAAACTAATGATATATGCATTAAATTATTATTTATTGAGGCTTGGATAAGCACTGGGATTTCGTACATGGGTACGATTGTGAAGGAAAGTCAAGTGTTTTTCTTTTATTTATTTGTAGATTACCACAATTTACTAAGGGATTAGCAATGTTACGCAATAATATACAATTTTGCATCGTTAGAATGACTGTTGTTTTATTCGTGTGGTCATATGATTAATTGTTCTCATTATTTTTAATACTCAACCTTTTTGAAACATCCTCATGATATATGTGTTAGGTAAGAATGTAAATTATCTGCTGCTTTTCTGGCCTACATATTCTAGAAAGCCTACAACTGGATCATGTTCACTCATTGTCGATCCTAGCTAACCAACAATATTTCTAAAACTTTTGCCAAAATTTAAATACAATTTTAAAACGTGATGCTTTTTTGTTCTAGCAACTTATTGCATAGTTGAAGACAGATATCACAAATATCTTAAACTATAGTGCAATGTATAACTAGTGTATGTCTGTGTAATGATCAAATAGATCAATAGACATATCATGTTGGGAAAAAGATAAATAATAAATAAATCTTCAGCCTTCGTCTATGGTTCGTCAACAAAGACAGCAGCTTACTGAAAAAGTTGAAAATACATATATTTATTTTCGGCAGAATGTTTAGTCGATTGTGATGCTAAACTGACTAAATGCGTTCGCTTAAAGATAAGATTTGGATCCACAACTAGATCGAACCGAAGAACAAGGAAAAGTGTTTCTTCGGTTGTAGCGGCTGGCGGCGTTTGTGTAACCATGGCGACGGAATAAGAAGTGCTAACGCCATGGCATCAGTATTTGTACTTGTGCCGACAAAACCTTAGTGGTGAATGGCTTATTAAAGAATAAAAAAAATACATCCTCAGCTTATCTTGGACTTGAATATATGGTACCCAGCTACCCTGTTTCTGGGCATGTCGTAAGAGATAGTGCAACAATTATAAATTTTAATTAAACAATAGGCTTTTTGGCTATCATTATAAATGTTAATAAAAAGACTTTCGTCATTGTTCACAGGATAAATGAGACGTTAAATGTTTTTTAATATAATTTCATGATTAATAAGGTAACAAGCACTTTTACTTTGGAAAAAAATGACATAACCCGTAACCCTTGTAAATGTCAAAAATTTCTTTACTCGTAGATGTTCCTCAAAAAATATGTAGGATATAATAAAATTATATGAGTACATATACATATATAGACTAATTCCGTTAATGCAAGCGATGTGTTGTTGGGGGACACAATAGGAAACGAACATTATCAAGACTACTAACACTTACGGGGTAGTCTGAGGTACATGTTACTTTCGTGTGCGTTCGCGCAGCGGAATGTTGTTGAATTTAAAGATTTTAATTATGCAGATATTTAGTGTATGACGTCGTATAATTGTGTATGGTAAAAAAAAATTTGTGCACGCAGCCATTGTGGAGAAATTCACCAAAAACTGATTCCGCTGGGCGAACGTTCGCCCAGCGGAACTTTTTTTGATCCATTGACTTTAGAAGAAAAGAGATGTGTCCAATAATTAGTGTGTATTTGTGTGTAATTGTGTATGTATGAATAAAATTAGTGCATGCATAAACTTCGGAGAAATTCAAGTTTCCGCTACGCGAACGTTTGGCCATTAGCTAGTTTTCATACAAAGCGCTTACATAGAGAGCTGTAGATTTTTACATACGTTGTTTTGAATTTGTGTATATTTGTTTAATAAACAGATTTAGAAAAAATCGTAAGGCTTAAAAGATAAAAATATAAACGTAAAATACGCTTATTAGGTCTTAGTTCTTAAAGTATGCACTTTGGGGTCTAGATTTTCACGTTTATACAAACCTTGTAAGTGTCTGCAACACGTTGCCAAGTATCAATGATGTTCCGTTAGTAATTAAAGAGTTATCGGACAATTTACCACGAATAGATCACTGTTTACAAAGCAGTCAAATATCATGACGTTCTAAAGGAATTGCATGGTAAAATGTATGCCAATAATTAGTGTATTCATTCAACTATTCACATGCAAAATTTCATGTCATTAAGTTCAGTAATTAAAGAAAAACAATTATAATACTGACGAAGCATCGAAAACCTACATAACCCGACCAAGTTCGGATAGCTACAAAAAAGCGGCCGTGCAATATATTTAGGTAACATCCCAAAATTTACAGTATAATACCGGTATTGAATTGGTACAGGTGATAACAGAATTGTTGTTTCGATATAATTTATAGGTCATTTATTTTTGTACACCTACTATTTTAAATGTATTTGACTATGACAGAAAGTAGGTACCGTTTACGTAGGTACTTTATTTAAGTATGCGCTTGAGACTTGAGATATAATCTAAATACAGTGTAAACTCTTTATAACATTATTCTCTATAACGATAAACTCTCTATAACATAGAAAAGACCACAATTTGGTTGGTTTACCTTAAAACCCATACATTGATACACTCTTTATAGCGCAATTAAGTATTCTTCGTAATAGAGAATCTATTACGAAGAAATGTGTTCATATTTAGACACAGAAGATCGTCAATATCGGTGTTATTGTTTATGTTGTCTTAGCAGGTAACAAAAGACGCCGACCAAACCTTTGAGGCCCCGAAACTTCTGAGGTCGTAAACAGCCGTCTTGCTTTTGTTATTGTTAATTGCCCTGAACACGTGCTTGATTTGCTTGAAAATGATGACTTAAATAAAGTACCTACGTAAACGGTACCTACTTTCTGTCATAGTCAAATACATTTAAAAAAGTAGGTGTACAAAAATAAATGACCTATAAATTATATCGAAACAACAATTGTCTTATCACCTGTACCAATTCAATACCGGTATTATACTGTAAATTTTGGGATGTTACCTAAATATATTGCACGGCCGCTTTTTTGTAGCTATCCGAACTTGGTCGGGTTATGTAGGTTTTCGATGCTTCGTCAGTATTATAATTGTTTTTCTTTAATTACTGAACTTAATGACATGAAATTTTGCATGTGAATAGTTGAATGAATACACTAATTATTGGCATACATTTTACCATGCAATTCCTTTAGAACGTCATGATATTTGACTGCTTTGTAAACAGTGATCTATTCGTGGTAAATTGTCCGATAACTCTTTAATTACTAACGGAACATCATTGATACTTGGCAACGTGTTGCAGACACTTACAAGGTTTGTATAAACGTGAAAATCTAGACCCCAAAGTGCATACTTTAAGAACTAAGACCTAATAAGCGTATTTTACGTTTATATTTTTATCTTTTAAGCCTTACGATTTTTTCTAAATCTGTTTATTAAACAAATATACACAAATTCAAAACAACGTATGTAAAAATCTACAGCTCTCTATGTAAGCGCTTTGTATGAAAACTAGCTAATGGCCAAACGTTCGCGTAGCGGAAACTTGAATTTCTCCGAAGTTTATGCATGCACTAATTTTATTCATACATACACAATTACACACAAATACACACTAATTATTGGACACATCTCTTTTCTTCTAAAGTCAATGGATCAAAAAAAGTTCCGCTGGGCGAACGTTCGCCCAGCGGAATCAGTTTTTGGTGAATTTCTCCACAATGGCTGCGTGCACAAATTTTTTTTTACCATACACAATTATACGACGTCATACACTAAATATCTGCATAATTAAAATCTTTAAATTCAACAACATTCCGCTGCGCGAACGCACACGTTACTTTCTGCTATGGCCACCTCGAACCTAACAACATGTAACACAAAAAATCCGCTATAAAGCGTTTAGCCCCACTTTATAAATGATTTATCTACGCACACGGGATAAGGTTTGCATCAAATACTATACTTACATATGACGCTTTCACACGTTCGTATTATCAACTGAGAGTAGGGTGAAATATTCTTAGTAAAAAGCGAGAGTTGTAAAGTAATATGTCTCGTGCTAGTTTGAGTAGTAAATATGTTATAAGAGGAGACTAAGGGATTCTTTTGGCTATTGGATGATCGGTTACCTAAGTAAAGTAAAATCTAACTAGTCGACCCGACATAAATAAACTAAGTCTATACATCGCTGGTTTACCAAACCAATCCGATATTTCGGAATAAACACATATTTCTTCATATGAGTGGAAGGAATTAAAAATCGCTCAAAGTTTCAATCTGTAGTTATTTTAGTAAACTAGTACCTTTATATTGTATTATTTTATGGAGCTATGATAGAAGTAACGGTCGGCGGCGTAGAAGTTAACATACATACACGCCCTTAATAACTTTTATCTGTATGTGGTACTATGATGGTTTTTGATACGCATGTGAGATGAAGTTTTCTATATACTTCGTGTGTGTTGTAGGTTATTACATATATATATATATATATATATATATATATATGGCTTATGATATTTGCCTTTATTTACCCAGCATAACGATAGCCAGCCACAAGTTAACTAACAAATTAACATAAATAATTAATTGATAGGTCCGTAGCATCAATATTTCTTGTTCGTAGTACTACGAAACATTGTGATAAGTATATATGAAACACTCATTTGATTGTGATGGATCACTTTCCTATCACGCGTGGTACGTACTTGGTGAGAAACCTAAGACTCAGGTAAGGATAAATAGGGTTTTGTGTGTATGTATGTAGGTGAGTGCGATGCTAGCCTGTAACGTAAAAATAATGCTTATTAGTTAATTAGCATTATTTTTATTGCTCTTCTTCCCGGAATGTCTTAAAAGGCGACTAAGGGATTAGAGGCATCTAGAATCTATTGGATTACAACAGTTAGTAATGTAGAACCTCAATAATTAAGCTAAAAGTGACCTAGGAGATAGTATAACCCCAAGATTTTTTCCAAACCGGAAGGGATTATACGACGTGAATATAGATAGAACAAAGCTGTGCTACATGAGTGATAGCTTTAAACCAATGGTACCAATACGTAGCCAGACACTGGTTATTGTGAGAATTTTTGCAGCTGTGTATTGTTCGCGCATGCGCCTAAAAACCAATAATTTCCTTATCTTGAACGAAATGATTATGGCAGCTAGTATTGAAATAAAACATGTATTAAATGGAAATCTTATCAGATACCTGTGCATCTAGTTATTCTAATAATAATTGACCTTATCACAGATAAGTAGACAATATCATTAACACTACTTATAGTATTTTTTTGAATTTACCCTACACACTATGTCAAATTTAACCGTTATGGTTGTGTATATAGTTGTAGAAAAAGGACTATCGGCGATAGAGTGCTAACCACGATTATAAGAGCACAAAATATTTTTCGGAACGCTTAGTTCTTTTTGTCCCTTCGAGGATCAAATATACATGAGCATGTGTGTAAGCATACGCTCATTTCGGAGACAAAAATTCTAAGCAATAACTATGGGAGGCCAAGATAGACAATCTGTTGACAAATATCTAGACACAGATATCAAATACCTATTTGTACCGAATGGGAATCGAATCTACAAATCATCTTGAAAAATTTCCCTTATCCACACAGCCCCGTAATAGTCCGGGACGTAAAAAGAATGTTAACTAGCTGCCTTCCAGCATGTCATACGAGGCAACTAAGTGATTACGGGTAAATGGATTCTTTGGGCGATAGGATAGCAAGCTGTAATCAATGTGTAATATGACATCACAACATCAATAAAAATTTATGCTAAAGGACGTGAATGCACCTATACGTAAGTAGGTATATATCCTAATAAAGGTAAGCTGTTTAAATCCAGTCGAAATTCAGGAATAATTACAAGTAGTTCTACGATTCTTAACGTAATATTCAACTTTATAAGTATTAATAAACGTAGACCCATTCACCAACGTTCGTTTACGCTCTCTTCATTATAGTAGGTATTAACTAGCTATTAACTAAACTTAGGAGGGACCTATCCGGAGGGATTGGCAGGTTTCCTTAAGATGTTTTCCTTCACCGCTAGCGACTGTAAATTAAGAAGGTGAATGAAAAGCATATTTTTAAATTTTTTTAATTGGTACATGTCAGAGCCGGGATCCGAACCTCTATTACGAAATCATCTTGCCTCCCAGGCTACAGCAGCTTAAGTTAACTTGTTTTTATGGCAATAAATATATTTATGTTTGCCATTTTCACGTTTTCTCTAAAAGCAACAAGATCAGTTTTCCATTCGATCGGCCATTTTGCACAGGGGTGCTTCGAGGGCGTGGTTAGGTTTTTCCCGCCCCCAAATAATCACCCCATGCTAAAAGCGACAGTGATACATTGGATGTGCTGTGGTTGACATGATCAAGTATATTATTATAAACTATTAAATTTAAAAATAACATTTATTTTTAGTGACCGCTTCGTAAAATTAAAATAATAAATAAATACGTAAGCTACGTAACAAAGTTTAGTTTGTGGAGTGAAATAGTATTCAGTATTATGATGAACGTAAATTATACACAAGCAAATAAAAAAATATTTTTTATGCGATAATGTTCACAGAAACTAAAATTAAATAATGTACTTACACTATTTACTAAATTTACTAAATCGGTGGTTGTGAAGCGAATGGAGCATTTGCGGCGAGGAATGCGGAGTTCTTCAGCTGATTTTCAGCTCTCATCACCGGCTTCCAGTTCTTCAGACATGCTCTTGTTTGATGATTCTTCGCTCTCCGATGGAAGTTTGTACGCTAGTGATCAAGAGAACCATTCGAAGCCCCGGAAAAGGTTTGCTATCTTGCTTTTTGCGTTTCTTATACATTTTAAAAAGATTTTTTATTTTTGCGGTTTTAATTTTTGTTTGTAGGTATTATATACTGAAATGGTTTTCTGTTTTTCATTTTGATGAAGTAGTAGGTATTGTATCTAAATGACTGATTAATTCAGGAAACTGAGAACGATCAATAATGTTATTTTTAACTGTTTTTATATTTGCCAAAGGTTAATTTGCAATTGTGCTAGTCTACGAAATAGTGTGATATGTGAGTTAAGTGCTCTAAAAGATGATGTAGCGTAAATCATAGAGAAAGAAAGGAAAGAAAAAGTAAAGAATGGCAATATTTAGAATTATTATTTATCTTTTTATATTTTTTATTATTTATATGTTTTTATTTATCTATTGTCACAGACATAAGAATACTAATGTGTACCCCCAAATCCTTCGTAATCAGAAACTTAATTATTAAAATGTGATTTATTGACCTAATATGGATTTTAAAATAAAATACGGAAAGTGCTTTTTCGAGGTGAGCTATAATTTTATCTTAGTTGGTTAGCAAACTAACAAGAATATTCAAACAATAATTAAGGTTAACCCTTACTTTACTTAGTTATTAATTGAAGTATTTCCTTTAAAACTTAGAACATCATTTTATATCCTATAAGTCCCAAACCACCTCAGAATATTATCACGTTCACAACAATGTACACCTATACTCAGGTTCGAATCCCGTCGTTTCTCGCGGCGTCGCCTCCGTTGTCCTCAGCAGCAGATTCAGCAGCGCCAGGCGGCCAACCTTCGCGAGCGACGCCGCATGCAGTCCATCAACGAGGCGTTTGAAGGGCTAAGGGCCCACATACCCACCCTGCCCTACGAGAAGAGGCTGTCCAAAGTGGACACCTTGAAGCTGGCTATTGGTTATATTAGCTTCCTTGGAGATTTGGTAATTTTCTTAAGCTTTGTTAGTCGTATATTATTTTTTCCGTGGTTAGCTTCCTTATTTCAAAGTCAAGTCAAATGTTTTTATTCAATATAAGTCAAAACATTTGCCTGACACTGGTTGTCTCTAAGCATTGAAATTCTACCGTTGGTTCGCGTTATATTTAACGCGAAGGCACCTTAATGAATTCATATTCATGAGATAATTAAAATGTTAATCCCAAAATTAATATGTTTTATAGCTATTAATGCTTAGGATTATTTGTCAATATAAACATTAATGTTCTTCTATAATTTTTGGGTAGAACAAAATCTTGGCACTTTTTAAAGTCGCGGTTGTAATTGCATTTATATAGAATACTGATAATAATTACATTACTGGCAGTCCCTCACTCACCTTCTACGAATGCAGGCAAGAAAGCAGAGTCAACTATAGTTCTCTTTAGATTTATGTTAAACTAAAAAAATATATAAGTAATAATGTGTCACGTGGGCGCCGAGTGCTCACTATGTTGGAGATTTATCCTCTGGTGGTTAAACTACTAACCCTGCGATCCCCTCAAGAGTCATAAATTAATCCCCAAATCACCCTGTGGATCACTTCCTCCCAAGAGCCAATAAACAACGACGCCAATTTCAACGGCGAAATGAACAAAACATTATTCACCTCCACTTAACTTTACGTTTAGACAAAAAAAATTGTTTAATTAGTCAGGCTACAATAGTAAAAATAGTGAGATTAAATAATAAAATGTTTGATAACAGGTCCGAACTGATAGGAGTTCTGGCGAGAACACACTCACGGGGCTTGGAAAAACCAACAATAAAGATGAACCTAGAAAAATTGTCGTCAGAGGTAAGACATGCTTAATTTCTCATAAAATATCTGTTTCAGATCTGAAACCCAAACGTTATAATTTATTTTGTCTCCATTTTTTATTTCACTGTATCTTGCTCCATATTTTATGTATGCTCCATAGGTAAGTAGAGATATGTTATTATCAAGATTCTTGATAATAACATATCTCTACTTACCTATGCACGTCTACATAAGACGTGACAACAATAGCGAGTGTTTATTTATTTAAGTATCTTAATTTAAAATAATGAATTGTATTCAAAATTGCACCTTGCAATGATCGATAACTCATTAAAATCATTAGAGTGTAACTGTATTGTGAAAGCGCATCTGCAATAATTAGGTAATTTGGTTCTGCACGGATCTTTCTTAAAATATAATACAATTTCAAGCAGATACCAGTAGAATTCGCCATCGATACAACTACGACTACGACGAAAGATAGAATATTCGAAACAGAAACGTAAATAACATAAGTAATGCCTGCAATTACTAGGTTTTCCTTAGAATTTTTTTAAGCTACAGTGCAATAGAGAATTGAGGTAGGGCTTCAATTAATAAACATTAGATGAGTGACTTAGGTTATATGTACCTAATAAACTTCAACTTATTTTTTGTAAAAAGGCCACGACTTTTAACCCCAATGCTATTAAACGCATAATTACATCGTCACAGCTACACACCTTACATAAATCGATACAATCGACCCTAAATTACGAAATGCAACCGCAAAACAATTAGGCCGTATGTTCGATAAATTAATACTATGCAGTATCAAAGGGTCCTAGTTTACTGCTAGGAAAATATTGTAATATAGATATAAGGACTCAGTTTAAAATACTTTCCGGGACGTACGTATAATTTAAAAAGTGGTATGTCAGGTGCGGAAATGGCCTATTTGTATATAAGGTAAATATAAAACATTAGGCAATATAAAATATTGAAAAGAAAAACACAAATTTTAGATAAATTCTTATACTTTGCGTAACTTGAGCTAATCTCATTATTCAAAATAAAGCAACAAAACATTTTTAACTTTTTTGTTAATCGTTTTATTGTCAGCCATTTCAAGGCTCTATGATTGGCAAAGGATAATGTCTTAGTAAGATGAGTAAGTTGCATCTGGATTAATTGTGCTTATTTTGTCCTATCTACCCTAACGAATCATTTAATTATTAATCAGTATCTGATAAATATAACTGACACGGAATGATGAATAAAAATATTTTTAATTTAATTAATATTTTTATAAAATATATAACATAATATCCATAGCAAACTCCCCTGAAACGGAAGCATAATTTATTGTAATCATTACATCAACTTGCAACAGTTTTTATCCCACGAGACTCAATAAGGGATGACACGGTCACGCGAGATGTTTTAGGCAAATGATGTACCAGGTGGACTCCATATTTTTTCTCACGGTAAACCCATCAAATGCCGCAAAAATGTTACGGAGATCACCATTAGAAGGGTAGTGTGGACTCTAATGTCAGCAGAAACAGGCACATACCTATTTTGTGATAAAGAGATGTTTCTGTATCCCAAACAAATATATCTTTTACTTTTTTTATATACTACTCTGTTTACTTCTATCATTGCGTATGACTTCAGTAGTATAAAATAGTGTAAAGTCTTATTGAGATATATAATTCATATGTTAAATTTCATTAGGTAAGAGAAAAACTATAAGGAAATCTGCATATAACAAATACAATAAGCGTTAGGCAGTGCCTGTACATAGCGTTTCGGAAGACCACTAGTCGTGCTGACCGGTGAGGAGTGGTTTTCATAACACTTTAAATCCTTTACTCTGCAATGATAAAGAAACACACGAACTTCGGAATAGTAAGGTCGTGATATCTATTTTACCTTATATCATACAAATCTATTTCCCATAGAATAAATTACACTAAATGACACTTCACACCACATAAACCTAGCAAATTGCAATTTAATGAACACGGGATCGCTCTATGAAATGTTTTGCTAAATGTCCCCTCGAGAGCACTTGTTTGCCCGGGTAAATAAAGGGCGGGAATTTGTGCACGTGTCGATTGATACTCTTTGGCCCAATGCAGCGGTGCCGTATTTTGCTAGAAATATAGCAAATGTGCAAGGTATATACCAATATTTAATTCAGCCATGGTTAAAAATTAGTTAAATATTAAATAGTAGTTGACACTATAGTCAAATTGCTGATAATGTTAACGAGAAATAATGCAAATCGTTGAGCTTTTCACTCTGTAAATTGGTATAACATTCCTTGGGAGCATCGATAAACAACAATAAAAAACAAACTTCATTCGCCAACTAGCAAAATATATTGCTACCAGTAGTCATTTAACACGTTAAATTAGAAAAAAGCTTTTGCATGTAATTAAATACATTCACTTTGGCTACTCTTTCGTATATTTCAGTACATATACCTAATGAACTGACATGTCGTACTCTCTTTGCTTTAAGACTACATACTTTTCTTTATTATCTATCTAACCTATTTTTTTATAATCATCACCATCATCAGCCTTTATCAATCCACTGTTGGACATAGGCCTCCCCCAAATGACGCCACTTCATAATATAATTTATAATATCATTTTGATTTTCATCTAAATTTCTTGTCACGACATTGTATGAATATTATATAAGTACACAAATAAAAAGGGAAATCTAGCCCTCCTGTAGATATTTATCTGCTAGCGCTGCTTTGAATGCTGGGGCTAAATTTCAATATACTTTGCAGATAAAGCCTCTGAATTAATTTTAAAAAGCTTAGCACTTTATAATTTTCGTTTTGGTTAGGCATTGTTATTGTGGAGATTTATATCGTGAATTCGAATAATATACACTTTGTGTTTTTATTCAATATTTTAATTTATTATTGGTTGTATAACTTCTTTTTTCTATTAAGCTTTTTAGTTTTAAAGAGTGCAACAGTAAACGTATAAAAATATAATTATATTAAAACAGATGTGTAAAATGAAGCAATGTTAGACTTTAATATTATACAGGGTGGCGCATTCAAAACGGTCAGTATGGGAAAGTCTGAAATTATAAGAGATACGAAGATTTGTTCTTAGGAACCATGTCACCGATTTTGATAAAAAGAAAAACCGCATTCATACTTCCTTTGAAAAAACAACTGTATCCAGTACGGGAATCGAACCCGGTTGCTTTGAAAAAATAAACTGGCCCTATTCACTTTTTCTTTTTAAATATCGATTGTGTAGGTCATAAGCTGTAAATGTCTCTATGAAACATGGTATCAAAAATAAATAAAATGCATTGTTTTGGCATAGAGTACCCGCCACATACGGTGGCAGTTGGAGGCGTCGCCACAGTCGCGTAATCCAGTGTTGCCAGTAAACACGCCAAAACTAGCACTCACTGTGCCATACGGCTCGATACATTATATTGAGGTTTCATTTGTAACGATCTTTGGTTGCAGAGCTATAAACTCAAATAAAACAAATTAATATATCTAAGTCAAAATATGTTTATTTAAAATAGGCCCTATCACAAGCTCTCTTTGAAAGTTATCTTATGATCTAAGTATAAATTAAAAAAACTATTTCAAACATGGCACTGAGCATTGTCTTTACATATTTTTTACCGAGGTTAGATTAGCGGAGACCCTAGCTTGGAGAAGAACTAACAAGAAACTCCGGAAATCAATTTATTATAATCACCCTTAACAAACATAAAAATTACAAAGAGTGGGCAAAAAACACAACGCTGGTAATACTAAATTTACCTTTCATACAAAATAACACGCAATTGCGGAAACGTCAAATTTAGTTCCAAGTTTGGCTACTGCCACCGTATGTGGCGGGTACTCTACTTTAGTTTATCATAGTAGTTTACATACACCGTAACAATACTCAATATGCAAAATTGTCTCTATGGCTGTTTGTAGTTTTGTACTTCTCTACTTGTTACATACACCATATCATGTGGCATTAGCATTGCAGTAATCCTTTAAGGAGGTTACAGTAATCAAAAACTAACAATCTATTGAAAAGTCCACTTAAAGTGACGTGTTAAACCATATTAGAAAATTTCTTGTGGGATTACGTTAGGATGAATTTTACAAAACAAGCTATGACACCATTGAAGACCTAAAAATAGCAATAAAGTCAATTGTAACGCAAATTCACCACATGAAAAAACCAAATTCAATAGTAAGATGGTTACCTAAACGTGGTGAATATTGTATCACTCACTTAGAAAACCTACTTAGTATGATAAACTAAAGTATGCCAAAACAATGCATTTTATTCATTTTCGACACCACGTTTCATTAAGACATTTACAGCTTCAGACCTACACAATTGATATTTAAAAAGAAAAAGTGAATAGGGCCACTTTATTTTTTCAAAGCAACCGGGTTCGATTCCCGTACTGGATACAGTTATTTTTTCAAAGGAAGTATGAATGCAGTTTTTCTTTTTATCAAAATCGGTGACATGGTTCCTAAGAACAAATCTTCGTATCTCTTATAATTTCAGACTTTCCCATACTGACCGTTTTGAATGCGCCATCCTGTATGCAAAATATTAGAAAATGCGGTACCTACATTATCAAATAATATTATTAAAAACCAAATAATGAGTTATCCAATGGCTAGGTACATAGCTAGCGTACCATAGTTTAATCTTAATTAGGCGCAAGTTATGTAAATTTTTTTTATCAAATTTTTGGGAAACAAAATACATAGAAAAGTTTTCATAGCAAAACGCACGGTGTTATAGGAGCTTATATTGAAATCCTATAACACTGCGATCAAGGTACATTACTCAGCCTACAAATTAGGTGTCAACCCTCAAAAAACACCTGATCGGTTGCCTCAGAGCGTTGCATGTTAAACATGCACACGTGCACAATTCCCCTAAACTACCCCACAAATCGACAATTGCCCTGGGGTGAAGGAATAACACTACGGGAATTAGTCTCCATTGTTGTCCCCCTCGAATAGTAATTGAACATAAATGGACTGCACTCCAGATGAAGATGGTTAAATCGATAACTATTGTTTTGTGAATTTGATGATTGATAAAAAACTGTGAAACAATAAGGCAAAACAAAACGCACTCACGCAATGTCGATGTTATTGAGAGATAAGTGTTAGTTTTAACCAACGTATGTCATAATAAATTTAAGATTTTTTCGGAATTTTAATAAAGAGTACATATTTAATAAATAGAGCTAATTTCAGAATGATTTATAATATTTTACAAGCAACCACTTCTTAACTTCATTTGGAATTGAAAAATTGGAATGTAATGAACTTAAGAAGTTCATTAAATTTAACCATCCCCACGTAGCATACAACTTTGCGTATGAAGTTATATTGCCAGATATGTTAATAAATCTACTTTTGTTGAAGAATAAATATTTTTCAAACATCTTAATATACTATATCGATTTAACAACACTATTGGAAACTGTCGTGTAGTTCCGAATTATAACATCTTCTTCTTCTTCTCGTGCCATCTCCTCAGCGGAGGTTGGCGACCATCATGGCTATTTTCACTTTGGACGCAGCGGCACGGAACAGGGATCGTGAGCTTAGGCCGAACCACTCCCTCAGGTTCTTGAGCCACGATGTTCTCCTACGACCTGGTTTACGTCGTCCCATGATTTTACCTTGCATTATAACCTGCAACAACTTGTATTTATCATGGCGCATGATGTGGCCCAAATAAGTCAGTTTGCGTTTTTTGACTTCATTGAGCACTTCCTTCTTTTTGTTCATGATCTGTAGAACCGTCTCGTTTTTTATCTTATCCCGCCATGAAATTCTCAGTATCCTCCTGTAGCACCACATTTCAAAAGCTTCAAGGCGTCTGCACATTTGTTTGTCCAGAGTCCAGGCTTCGACTCCATACAGGAGAACTGAGAATATATAACAACGAAGCAGTCGTGTTTTTGTGGGGATTTTGAGAGCTCGATTGCGGAAAAGTTGTTGCATCTTCAGGAAAGATTGACGTGCCTGCTCTATGCGACATTTTACTTCGACACTGTGATCGTCTTTCTCATCCACAATGCAACCAAGGTACTTGTATGACCGTACTCGTTCCAAATGTTGTCCATTTGCATACAGCGTTCTGGAATTATCATTATCGCGATCGACGATCATGTACTTCGTCTTTTTCGCATTGATACTAAGACCATACTTTGTGCTTACAGATTCCACGCGGCTTAACAACTTCTGAAGGCCTTCAGCAGTGTCTGATATAAGGATTGTATCATCGGCATACCGTATGTTGTTGATAGGTCTGCCGTTTACGACAATGCCTTCAAAAGCTCCTCTAGAGCTTCAACAAAGATTTCTTCAGCGTACATATTGAAGAGGAGGGAGGACAACACGCAACCCTGTCTTACGCCTCGTAGTATCTCAACGTCATCAGTCAGATGGCCTTCAACTCTGACATTTGCACTTTGATTCCAATATAAATTTTGAATAACTGTTACATCTTTTGAGTCTAAGCCAATGTTTCGAAGGATTTGGAAGAGCTTTTGGTGCTGAACCCTATCAAATGCTTTCTCATAATCAATGAAGCAAATGTGGACAGGACGATTCATATCCCAGCAGCGTTGCAACAGTACCCGAAAACCAAACAAAGCATCACGAGTACCCAGACCGCTTCGGAAACCAAATTGTGTATCTGACAATCTGTCTTCTATTTTTCTGTAAATCCTATTGTGGATAATTTTTAGGAAAATTTTCAATACGTGGCTCATTAGGGATATCGTTCGGTACTCATTGCATCGTTTAGCGCTACTGGTCTTTGGTATCGTAATAAAAGTAGAGCGAAGCCACTCACGTGGCAAACAGCCTTGATCATATATTAAGTTGAAGAGTCTTACCAGATAGTTTAAACCATCATATTCTAAAAGTTTCAGGATCTCACAAGGAATCTCATCTGGTCCAGTGGCTTTCCCATTTTTAACATTCTTAAGAGCTGAAAAAAATTCATCTTTAGTGATGGTAGGGCCAATTTTCACTTCATCCACATCATGAGGGTTTGTGTTTGGTCGACTATCCTGAAAAAGTTCCCCAACATAATTTTGCCATATTTTTAACCTTTCTTCGACACTTTCAGCAATCTTGCCATTCTTGTCTAATAAGGTATTAGGGTTGCCACGTTTCAAGGGCCCGACTAGTTCTTTTATTTTCTTGTACATGCCAAAATGATCATGCCTTGCTTGGAGATTTTCTATCTCACCACACTTGTCATTAATGTATTGTTCTTTTGCATTTGTGCACATTCTTCTGATTTCGCTATTGATCTCTCTGTATTTCTGAACATTTCGGCCTTTAACAAGTCGCCGCTCTGTCATCCTGTCAAGAATCTCCTTTGTTATCCACTCCTTGCTTTTCACTAGTCTCATCAATAACATCATTCATACGTCAATAGATACTATTCAATCGTTATGGGGTCCAAGTCCATTAATGCTTATTGCTAAATATCAGTTCAATACCAGTTCAATAATATTGTGAAGTTGGTAGTGGAGTAGCAAAGGTTACAAAATTCTCCATTTTTAAAGCGAATTTTGACACTTTTGGTGATATCAATGGTGAAATTTGACAGTTGCTAATCCACTACCAACTTCACACATTACTGATCTGATATTGAACTGCGTTTGTGCTAAAATGCATTAGTAGACTTGGGTCTCTGAAGATATCACAAGTCCTCGGGTGCCTTTGCCATAACTATCGGAGTCCCAATGGGTGTTATTACATTCCCTTAGTCTCTTTGTCCCCTCTTAATACATACCGAGAGCAGGAGCAGACTTGCCTAAGTTTTCTGCTAGCTTATCTATGACCATTCCTTATGAAGTTTCGGGGACAGATTAATTAAAATATTACTTTCGGAATCTGTACGAAAAAAAGTTCGATGATTTCATTCGCCTACAGATATAAGAATACTAAACTAGTACTACGTTACATAAGTTTATTACTAGTTTAATTAATCGTCAGTACAACACTATGGCTGTATATTTTTTTTTGTTTAGTATTAATTTTATTTATATTTTCAGGCAGCAATTTCCAGAGCCACTCATTGTCCTGGTCTCGCAGGGGTGAAAGACTGCCAGGGTCCACGCTGCACGCCAAGATTTGGATCCCTGAAGACCCTCGTAGCTACGGCTCTCAATATTCAGACAGGGAGGAAATTAGCTAAGCTATTTATTTAGTGCTTTTCGTGAATCTAGTCAATGTATATAAGCTGGTGTTACATAATATATCTACTCAAAATTACTATTGCTTAATAAAGATCAAAATATAATAAAACGTAAAATGTTAAATGAAATTTGTATTGTAAAATAGTAGGTTAATACTAACAAAATCCATTGCACTTTAAACGCGTTTTAAATGTAAAGTGTTTATTGGAAATTGCATGACAGTAATCAATTAATTTCCATCTTCCCTAAAATGGGGTGTCATCGTTATGGGAGTACCTTGCAATTTAGTATTTTATCCCACGGGCCGTTTGAAGGGAGGATTTGGTCACGCAAGATAAACACGTGAAAAATAGAGAATTTTAATGAATGTATTAATATTCTGACAATGTTAGTAGAGATCATCCAACTGCAATTATCCCGATTCATAGTATTGGTTCATTTACGCATTGTACTTACTCGATACCTTTTTTGTTATCATGCATAAATCAATAATTTGAGATGCTCAGTTAATTTAATGCTGGTGTAAAGCAAACGTCATTTGGTCAAGTAATTTAAATGGCGGGAATAAAATACCTTTCTATATTATATTGTTTTCTTCTTTACGGATTAGAACGTATTATAAAATCGCTTGAGCAATCAAGATTATCATTACTGCTATTTGAATTAATTACCAGTAATTGTAGTGAATTATAATTAATTCATACTAGTTCTTTAGGGTTATTATACCTGTATACTTAAATTATTATTAATAAATTCCTAATGACTTATAGTATGTTTTTGTAAATATGATTATGACATTAATTTCGGATTTTTTGTTGCTAGTTTCGTTTCAATGTTAGTTTTGATGAATGACTTTTATTTGTAAATTTTCAGTTGATAATGTTTGTACATAAATTTATTTATTTATTAGATAGTAAAATCAATAAATAATATTATATTTCATTATTATTATTATATTATTATTATTAGTATTGTGTTATAATAAGAATATTATATAATAGTATTTATAATATAGTGTCACAAATATTGGGTAGGGATTAATAAAATACTATCAAGATGACATGACTGTTATTTATGTACCTACCTTGATAATAATAAAAACAACTCTTAGCAATAAAAAACTAAAATATTACGGTATGAAGAAATTACGACATTCACTTTGAGAAATACCACTTATACAATGACATTTACTGAAAATAATATCGAAGCGTCTATTCACAGTCACAAAAACATGCACAATACAAAACATTTACAATTAAAACATACAACTTACTTTAAAATAGGGGGTAAAGGCAAATTATTTTCGCAGCAAAAGGGTCCCAACTGAGCTGGGTATGTTGCGTTAGGTGATAAATGCAACGCTGGTCTTATGTCGGAACCACTGCTTTGTTGCGGCCATTTCAAAAAACAGTAAAATTCCTTTTTTTATTCTGTAGCTTCCATTTATTTTGAGTAAAGCTCACGTGTGAGTAGGAGTACGTGTATTTTTTCTTTCTTTCCTGTAATAGCCCTGGATGCATCTACATACCTACTAATAAAGTTACTTTTAACTACGCTACAGTGTGAATTCTTGTGGCAACCCTGTTTATATCAACTTAAGCACAAGGTAAGAACAAGCTGTTCAGTCAGGTCGGCGCGGTGTTGCGAAAGTATACGTATACCGAAACCCCACTACTAAACATGTATCCTACATGACTAAAATTTGGCTCAAAATGAGTCAGTAGAACTCACAAATATTTTATTCAACGCAATCCAATTTTTTTTAAAGTATTTAAATCTACATAGGCCTTCTAAATCATTCATGTGATCCCGAAATTCATTACTTATTTTTAGGGAATTTATGAAGCCAAGGTAGAGTTGGACTAAAAAGACCGCGTTGAAAAGTATATTACACAATTTAAAGAGATGTATGAAAGAAGGTTGGTTGTAAGTGGGGCGAAACTAATTGTTAAATGTGGCAATAGTTTCTGCTCATATCGTTAGGTAAATAGAAGCGTGAATATATGTATGTAACTGATGAACCTGTACCTGTTAGCCACAAGTAATTTATAATATTATTTAAGACATTAATCCACCTTTAAGACTTGTGTTAAGGATATTATTTAATGTATATTTAAGAATCATAATAGGTACTTGTTGTATATCACGTTCTCTGCCGACGCGGTCAGTGCTGACCGACAGCTAACTAGCTAACTAGCTGTCGGTCAGCACTGACCGCGTCGGCAGAGAACGTGATATATATAAATACATCTCCAGAATTCGAATCCGGAACATCATGATTACCGTTCAGGTTCAATTAATTTTGGTTCATTCTACTATAAATAGTCGCTTAACTATAAATACTCGCAGTAGAGTACCCGCCACATACGGTGGCAGTAGCCAAACTTGGAACTAAATTTGACGTTTCCGCCATTGCGTGTTATTTTGTATGAAAGGTAAATTTAGTATTACCAGCGTTGTGTTTTTTGCCCACTCTTTGTAATTTTTATGTTTGTTAAGGGTGATTATAATAAATTGATTTCTGGAGTTTCTTGTTAGTTCTTCTCCAAGCTAGGGTCTCCGCTGATCTAACCTCGGTAAAAAATATGTAAAGACAATGCTCAGTGCCATGTTTGAAATAATAGTTTTAAGAGATTCGCGATTTATACTCATGATATAAGATATAAGGGTGTGTATAAGATTGATTGCAGCTGTGGGAAATCCTACGTCGAACAGACTAAACGGTCTATTGCGGACAGAGTGAAGGAACACATAATATATGTAATATATAATAAGAAGGATAAGTCCCGTTAATTATTAATCATGTTTGAAATAGTTTAATAAACATATTTTGACTTTGATATATTAATTTGTTTTATTTGAGTTTATAGCTCTGCAACCAAAGATCGTTACAAATGAAACCTATAATGTTTCGAGCCGTATGGCACAGTGAGTGCTAGTTTTGGCGTGTTTACTGGTAACACTGAATTACGCGACTGTGGCGACGCCTCCAACTGCCACCTTATGTGGCGGGATCTCTATGTTGCTAATAAAAATGTGACGTTGATTTGTTGTGAAGTATTGTCAAGTAAGCAGTTTTTTTTGGTACCAATTGGATAGTGGATTTATCAAAAAAGGAAGGAGACAAGAAAGAGTGAAAAATGTGGAAAAGATAAATGATAATACAGGTTGGCGCATTCAAAACGGTCAGTATGGGGAAGTCTGAAACTATAAGAGATACGAAGATTTGTTCTTAGGAACCATGTCACCGATTTTGATAAAATGAAAAACTGCATTCATACTTTCTTTGAAAAAACAACTGTAACCAAGACGGGAATCGAACCCGGTTTCTTAGAAAAAATAAACTTGCCCTTTTCACTTTTTCTTTTTAAATATCGATTGTGTAGGTCTTAAGCTGTAAATGTCTCTATGAAACATGATGTCCAAAATGAATAAAATGCATTGTTTTGGCATACTTCAATTTACCATACGGTGTTCTAAATGACCACCGTTGTTTTCAATACAATATTCAACATGTTTAGGTAACGACCTTACTATTGAATTTTGTATTTTCATGTGGTGAATTTGCGTTAAATTTACCTCTATTGCTATTTTTAGGTTTTCAACGGTGTCATAGCTTGTTTTGTAAAATTTATTCTTAACGTAACCCCACAAGAAATTTTCAATTATGGTTTAACACGTCACTTAAAGTGGACTTTACAATAGATTGTTAGTGTTTGATTACTGTAGATAACAAAACTTTCTAAAAGGATTAATGCAATGCTAATGCCACATGATAATATGGTGTATGTAACAAGTAGAGAGGTACAAAACTACAAACAGCCATAGAGACAATTTTACAACTCTGAACTTGTTGAGTATTGTAACGGTTTGATAAACTAAAGTATGCCAAAACAATGCATTTTATTCATTTTAGACATCATGTTTCATAGAGTCATTTACAGCTTAAGATCTACACAATCGATATTTCAAAAGAAAAAGTTAAAAGGGCAAGTTTATTTTTTTGAAGCAACCGGGTTCGATTCCCGTACAGGACACAGTTATTATTTCAAAGAAAGTATGAATGCAGTTTTTATTTTTATCAAAATCGGTGACATGGTTCCTAAGAATAAATCTTCGTATCTCTTATAGTTTCTGATTTTCCAATACTGACCGTTTTGAATGCGCCACCCTGTAGAGTACCCGCCACATAAGGTGGCAGTTGGAGGCGTCGCCACAGTCGCGTAATCCAGTGTTGCCAGTAAACACGCCAAAACTAGCACTCACTGTGCCATACGGCTCGATACATTATATTGAGGTTTCATTTGTAACGATCTTTGGTTGCAGAGCTATAAACTCAAATAAAACAAATTAATATACCAAAGTCAAAAGTCAAAATATTTTTATTCAAAATAGGCCCTATCATAAGCTCTCTTTGAAAGTTATTTTATGATCTAAGTACAAATTAAAAAAACTATATATTGACAAAAGGAATATATATGAGTGAAGTGGAAGGGCGGTTACGTAGGGGCCGGCCTAATAAGACATATATGTAACAGTCAGATAGACGCTATATTGAAAAAAGGTGACGTTAGGAGTACCTATAACCGCCGAGAGTGTATTAGAGAATGTATGAATGTCAATGAAGCGAAAGTGGTCTGTCAGGATCGGGACAAATGGGGATCCGTGATCTCTGCCTACCCCTCTACAGGGAATCAGGCGTGATGTGTATGTATGTATGTAAAAAACTATTTCAAACATGGCACTGAGCATTGTCTTTACATATTTTTACCGAGGTTAGTTCACCAACCATTTCGGCTGCTCAAGATGCCACGTCATGAAGACCACGACCGCTCTGATAAGAGCGTAACGATTGAGAAGAAGAAGTTCAGCGGAGACCCTTGGAGAAGAACTAACAAGAAACTCCAGAAATCAATTTATTATAATCACCCTTAACAAACATAAAAATTACAAAGAGTGGGCAAAAAACACAACGCTGGTAATACTAAATTTACCTTTCATACAAAATAACACGCAATGGCGGAAACGTCAAATTTAGTTCCAAGTTTGGCTACTGCCACCTTATGTGGCGGGTACTCTATATTTTTGGGTTTATAGAGATCCCGCCACATAAGGTGGCAGTAGCCAAACTTGGAACTAAATTTGACGTTTCCGCCATTGCGTGTTATTTTGTATGAAAGGTAAATTTAGTATTACCAGCGTTGTGATTTTTGCCCACTCTTTGTAATTTTTATGTTTGTTAAGGGTGATTATAATAAATTGATTTCCGGAGTTTCTTGTTAGTTCTTCTCCAAGCTAGGGTCTCCGCTGATCTAACCTCGGTAAAAAATATGTAAAGACAATGCTCAGTGCCATGTTTGAAATAATAGTTTTAAGAGATTCGCGATTTATACTCATGATATAAGATATAAGGGTGTGTATAAGATTGATTGCAGCTGTGGGAAATCCTACGTCGAACACACTAAACGGTCTATTGCGGACAGAGTGAAGGAACACATAATATATGTAATATATAATAAGAAGGATAAGTCCCGTTAATTATTAATCATGTTTGAAATAGTTTAATAAACATATTTTGACTTTGATATATTAATTTGTTTTATTTGAGTTTATAGCTCTGCAACCAAAGACCGTTACAAATGAAACCTATAATGTATCGAGCCGTATGGCACAGTGAGTGCTAGTTTTGGCGTGTTTACTGGTAACACTGAATTACGCGACTGTGGCGACGCCTCCAACTGCCACCTTATGTGGCGGGATCTATAGTTATTTGTCCCCATTTAGGAACATTAAACAAAAATCATGCCCAAAATAACTATCCCACTTGGCCGCAGGCGCGAGCACAGGAACTATTTGATATTGACATGTAAATTTCTTCGTACTATGAACCTACGGTCTGTGTATAATAGTTTCAACATCAAAGTTTCTTACGTATTGTACGCTAAAATAATTATTTATAGTCATAGCAAGGAGTAATATTACCGGTGTTTAGCCAGCTGGTAATTCATGTCACAAATGGTTGTTAGAACCTTCAATTTTATATTAACTTCTCTATAGTAATCCTTTTTTCGTTTACAATTCCTTTTATTTGAAAAATTCAGGGATGAATTAATCTAACATTATCAAATCGTTACACACAAAATGATCGCAAAGATGGTTCAGAAAATAAAAATTGAATTGAATAGAAAAATTACTGTTGGTTGATTGAATTCGTAATTTTGTTTTCGTACGGGCAATTTCATTAATGGGTTTTCTTTTTAATTTAAAAATGAAATGGTAATGGTGTTTTGCCAACGTTGATTTGAAGTCTTCATCACGTATGGAACAAGTTAGCACTTGTAGATAATTTACAAAATGGGTGGAGGAGATTTGGTAAGTATTATGTACGAATAGCTACATCACGAGCATGTTTTGAAGACTCTTTAGAATGAAATGATTACTGCATACTGTTACACTTGTGTATTTCTTGTTGTTTTATATAGAGTAGAACCGTGTATCCCACGAATAAACATTGATATAAATTGTTTTTTAGAACACCAAGAAGTCATGGCATCCAAACAACTTGAAAAACCAGGAAAAAGTATGGAAAGCAGAGCAGGCTGTAGCCGAGGAGAAAAAACGGATCTTAGAATTGCAGAAAGAGAGAGATCAAGAAAGAGATAGGGCTGAATTGAATTCCTTAGCTAATAAAAATTTCACTACATCGACTGGGGAAGAAAAACTTAGTTGGATGTACAATGTGAGTATTGTCTGCTGAAAAACCACTCTTTTACAAAGAATGGTAAACAAGACGTTTACTTTATGGGTTGTTGCTATTTATCTTTTGAAGTTGTTCACATTTTGCAATGAGAATAACCTAGCCATTGTACAGAATAGATAATTGTCAACACCTGCGCATGGCATCTTGAATTAACCTATCACATTACTGTCAAGTGTAAATGACTAACTCATATTAGGTGAGAGGTTTAACCTGTACATCATGTATGTTTTGCAGAAACCTGATGCAAAAGTCCAGCAAGAAGAGTTTCTTTTAGGCAAATCTGTTGACTCAGGAATCTCTAAACATGAGAAACAAGAACAGGACACGCTACCAGCAGTTACACACCGAGTTGTGGGATCTAGTATGCTTGGGAGCAGTGGAGACACGCAGGTAGACTTGACAAGGAAGTTAAGGGAGGACCCGTTGCTGTTGATCAAAGAAAGAGAGAGAGCTGCTAGAGCCGCTGTGCTCAACAACCCGCTACAGAGACGGAAAATTGCTCAGTTGCTAAGGAAAGAGCAGGTAATAAAGTATGCTTTTATGTTGTTAAATGAATTTAAAATTTGTCAATGTCAATTGGTAAAAGACATGTAATAAAGTCAATACAATACTGAAATATGGATAGATAAGTGTTTTTCGTATTGTATAGTGTATCAATGAGTGTTTTTACCATGTATTCCATCAATCCTGAAACAAACTTACACCAATTTCAAGCATGAAGTTAGAGACTGAACCTGTGGTTGATAAGCAATTATTAGCCTTACAGTTATACAAATGAGCTAAATTGTAGAATCAAAGATGGGCACAAAATGGTTTCTATTACTCAGGCCAGAATTGATTAGACTGATTTAAGTGTTTTAATATATCTCTATTCCACCGATTCACATATTTTGGTGCTTGGTGATTTCAGTCCTTGTTTGTGTTTGCCAATTTCTACTGGGAAAAATGATATATAAATGCTAATTAAAGTGAAACTGAAATTATGTGTATCTATGATTTTTACATAATGTGCATAATATGTGATTTGTTTGCTGTCTTTAGCTCTAACAAGTATGTTTCACTAGAAATGCTTTCAGTAAGTTAACCAACCCCAATTATGTACTTATATGTAGATTAGGTAGATAGTAAATTGTTTTTAATTATAATCAATATATATATCAATAAATATATTTTTCTCAGGACCAGCGCAAAGAAAAGAAGGAAGCTAAAAAGGAAAAGAATGATCTCGATGATAAACTAGCTGCTAAACTTAATGCTCTGGGTGGAGATAAAGGTGTTGATCTCGCCGCCTTACTTAATTCTGACAGTTCTTCATCAGAGAGCGACGAGGAAGATAAAAAGGCCAAGAAAAAGCGAAAAAAGGAAAAGAAAAAGAAGAATAAAAAGAAAAAGAAAAGTGATGTTACATCATCACCTGAACCGGAACCGAAAAAAAAGAAAATGGCTGTTGCTGATCATGAAGTCTCGACCAAAAGAAAATATAGTGATGATAAAAGTCGAACAAAGAGTTCTAAGAATGACAGAGATGAACAAAGATCTTCTCGCAAAAGAGATAAGAGTAGTAGGGAAAATGACGAATCAGAAGAATATAAGCGAAGAAAAAAACGTAGATCAAGTAGTGAAGTTAGTCCACCAGATATGAAACGTTACAGAAACCCAGAACGTAGTCCTAGGCCTGCAGAGGCCAATGGCAAAGAGAGACATAGTCGTGAAACTGTAAATCGAAATAATGATACTTCTTTTGGAAGAGATAGGTCCGATAGCAGAAAAGACCGTGATAGGAAAAGGCACTCTCCAGACAAACATGACAGACGTCACGTCCCCGATACACGACCACGTCAGAAAGACGAGCCAAGAAGACACACGGACCAAAGAAATGCTAACGACGTAAAAAGGAAAAGAGCTATGACCAGTGAAGAACGAGCAGCGAAACTAGCTGAAATGATGATGGAAGGCGCCAAACACGAGAAAGAGAGAAGCAACAGAGTGGCTAAACATAGAACAGCCGTGGAGGCGGAAGAGAAGTCTGGCAAGAGACTGGTCGCCGCCTCGGCACCGGCGCTGCCCACCTCGCTACAAGACAGGCTGCACTCCAAGAGGCATTATCTGCAGAGAAACGAAAGGCACATGAGTGAAAACTTTGCCAAACGGTAGCCTAATATTTGTTATAAAGTAAAGTTAGATATTTGTGAACATCAAAATATGTATGTGTTGTGATTGTTTTCCTTAATAAGTGAAGTAAAACAAAGGTAACATTATTATACAAATTTATTAATTCATGTGAAATAAATAAGAAACTAAATGATATAATCTGTTTTATTTCTTAAATAACTTAACAAGCATAGACTAGAAACGTTCGAGAGACAAATATTGTAGGTGCTTCAATCCAATGGGATTTTGTCGCGTACAATCTGAAAACACCATAAATAGTAGGATTAGTTTAATTGCGTATGTAATTTTTTTTATAGTTTTGGAATGTGTAAAGATAGAAAATAGCGTGCTTCGTTAGGTCAAAATAAAAAGCATGTGCAAATGAGGAGCTATAATGCCTCTTGGCGCACTTTAGCAGCGTAACGCTTAAACATGAGTGGAGTGAGCGCATGGAGGGCGCGGGAGGGGGTCGGGCGGCGGCTACCTCGGCGCACATGCCGGCGTAGATGGGGTCCGTGTCCCAGGGGCCGCGCTCGGGCAGCGGCAGCGCGCGCCGCCGCAGTTCTGCCACCAGCTCAGACACGTCCATGATGGGGATGGGGTCGAGGCGGCGCGCCCGCAGCGCCAGGTACTCGACGTAGTGCGCCCTGCAATCAACGCACCTCGGTAAGCGCTCGCCGGTACAGTCCCTCGAGCGAGCCGTAGGGGCGCGGGGGCAGCCGCAGCGACGCTCGCCGCACCAATGTCTCCAGGTCGTCTACCGCGAGGATCGGCAGCGGGTCCAGGCCTCTGCCGCGCACCCGCCGGCTCAGGTACTCCACGTAGTGGTTCCTGCAAGCATACGCCGCGCCCCTTGTTTGCTCTGCCTACTTACAACTTGCATGCATTTGGCTCCCGTAGGTAATATCCTACGTTAAGAACATGGAGAACTCACTTGCACAGTCCTGCATGGTTGGGAGGCGCGGTGGATCCGCACACGCCATCCACGAGCCCCGTGGGGGTCTCCTTCTGCAGCTGCACGGGGCAGCGGCCGCTCGAGCCCTCCGCCGCCTCCGACTCGTACGCCACGTTGTTCATCTGGTGATGTTTTCAACGAGTTTCATTAATTATCGTATTTATGAGGAATTAACATAACTATTGAGTGGTGCTTACCTGTAGCAGCGTCTGTAGTTCGTGGGGCTCTTTGTCGCGCAGGTAGAAGAGGCAGTTGCGCGGATGGTGCGCGTGCAGCCCCAGCTTGGCGCAGTACTCGCTGAGGCCGCAGCGCGCGCCCATCATGAACGGCTTGCCGCAGCCGTAGCAGAACTCGTACTTGCACTGAGTGCACGTGAAGTGCATGCAGCCACCTCTGCCAAATATAAAGCACTACTTATAATATATGACTGAAAAATTTTTTTTTTTTTAAATTCTTTATTTATTTATAAGCCATACATCTAGAAGATTAAGGCGGCTATGACTGAAAAATCGAGACAAGAAAAATTAATTTTAAAAATAACCTGGTACTAACAATATGTAAGAAAGTTATATGTCTTAATAGTGAACTTCTACTGTATGTAGAGTGGTTACCGTGATAGGGAATATTTGAAGTGGCAGCGAGGGCATTCGATGCCGTTCTCGCTCAGGTGCTGCTGCACGGCTGCGGCCGAGCGGTCTGGGTCGTTGTCCTCCAGCCAGGCCGCGTACTGCTCACAGCTCAGCCCTTCGTGACTAGTGGACCACTGAAACAAGGAAACATTTTTTTTCATCGAGAACATGACGCTAAAAAATATTGATTTAAAAATGTTGTTTAGCATTGATATGGAACCTACCGGCTTTCTACAGGTCGCGCATGTGATGGATCGGCATTCAGGGCACCTGACCCTTTTGTGCTTGGGATGGACGAAGAATCCTGAAGAGCATTCCATGCACCAACGGAAGTTGGGATCTCGCGCTAGAGTTCGGTCTCGAAGCTGAAACAAAAAGTAGTACATACATTTCAGTTTCGGCAAAGTTAACTTACTCGTATTTATTTACTTAGGCATCGCATAGTTTCGAATAGATTTATATAAGATTATATTATTTGTCTTGTTAGGTAGTTTATAAGTGTTACAAAAACTATCAAAATAACTAACCTTTCTCTGAAACAGTTCATGAACTTCCTCATCAAGTAAAGTCTTAAGTAGAATGTCCAAGTGTGCAAAATATTCCAGCCATTCATCTTCCTGTATGTTCTCAATGTCCGGCTCCTTGCAGAAAGGGCACGTGCAGTCTGCGATGCTTCGTTCAGTGATTTGCACCGTGAAGAAATGTCGTGCGCATTCGCGACAACACCGATGAGTGCATTTCAGCATAGAAACCATCTGGAATCATTAGAAACTGTTAAGGTGTTTTTCAAATTATGGACATAGCATAATTGTCAACAGCATCTAAAAATGTGATGATTAAAAATCGTCTACGGAATCTGACCACTGTCTTTGGGTATTACAATAGCGTATATGTGTAATATAGAAGGCAAAGTTAATAAAATAAATATTACTCATGCAAAAACACGAATGTGTGAATACGTTAATTTATTATGCAACCTGAAATGGGTAGGCTATCTAATAAATACTATTGCGATGTGATCAGAAACATTTTTTGAGAATATTAAACTATACTTGCCTCATGCTCTGGAAGTCTCGATGCGCATAACTCGCAATCTTGATGCAGATAAGTTAGCGCTGAGCTAAGGTCTATACATTCTAATGCCGCCAATAAGGCCGCAGGAAGCTCCGCTCCACGGGCTACAAGTTCCACAGCCAATCGTGCTTGTTCCCAACTTTCTGTGGCACCTTCAGCCAGCAGCATCCTAGCTTGTCTCTCCGGTGATCCCTCTGCTAAACGCACCGCTCTGAGATCTACCATCTGTCCCGATACTCGCCTTACAGTGACGGGTGGCGGCGGTGACCGTTTTGGTACCTCTGTTTCGTTTTCGTTAGGTCTTCTTGGTTGTGTGTCGGAGTCACTATCTGACCATTCATCTTCTGTCCGGCAAGTTTCCTTGAAGTATGATTTTTTTTTGCTCTTTGGTACTGGCATCTGTTCCTCATTCGTCGGTAAATTGTCTACTTTAGTTTCGGAATCGAAGTTATCAGAAGGTGGCGATGTAGCTGTCGAAGTAGAAGCTTTAGGTTCAATCGCGATGGAAGACTTAGGTGTATGCACAGGGTGGGGTTGGTTAAATATGTTATTTTGCACTAACTTGACTTGACCACTTCGAACATTACTGAAAGGTAGTTTAGAATGCTGTGGAGGTCGGTGTTGTTTGATAGAACCACGTCGAACGGGCACTTTAGATGATATCACTTTTGTGATTCTGTTTTCAGTCCTTTGCTTTTCATTATGTACAGTTTTTATTAATTTAGGAATATTGGAACGCATGACATTGTTTTTTAAACTAGTATTATTTTGCTCCACCCGATTGTCTGTTTCTTCATCATCTTGCTCAGGTTCATGGACTGCCACTGGTGTATTCTCAATTATAGATTCTTGCGGATCTCTTGGTGGCTTAGTTTCAAGGACAACTACGGGACTGTTATCATTGTCAGATTGTGAATCATCCGCTTGTATTTCTTGTTCTGCGTTAGTTTCCTCATTCGATATTAAATTTGTAGGATCTTCAGAAGTACTTGTCACTAATTCTGGTGATGTGATAATAACTTCATTTACTTCTTGACTCTCTGCAAATGATGTACTCACGATCTCGTCCATATTTGAGCTAACCGAAGATTGAGAAACAGCTGTTATTTCTGTTACACTTACTTGCACGGATTCTTCTAGTTCATTTTGAACCAGGTCCGTTTCTACTTCGGTATATTCATTGGTGTTACTAGTTTGATCTCCAGATTTTGGTTCATTATTAACAACCTCCTTGTCAGTTGCACTAGGAACATTAGTTTCATCAAGTTCTTCATAAATTTCTTCAAATGATGCCGCTGTTTTGAAATTATTATTAAAGTCGTTTCTCTTTTTTGCAATCTGCTGGATTTCTTGTTTATCTATACGTTCAACTGTGACAGAACCTACTTCTTGTAAGTTCTTTGCTATGGAATCAAATATTTCAAAATTAGAGATTTTTATATCTGCTGTTTCTCCCTCTAAGTGATCAATGGCTTCTTCAAAATGTTCATTCTCTTCTGAACTATCACTATGAGGATTTTTCACATTAGTTTCTAACTCTACCGAAGCTCTTGGAGTTGAAACTATGCTCTCTTCTGATGAAAATTCTCCACTTTCATCTTCAGATACACTAATCGAAGACTCATGCTCTGTAGAGTAGTTTGTTTCATCAGTCTCTTCTTCAGATTCGCTCTCATAATTTTGATTTTCACTTAAAGAATTAATGTCAGAGTTTATTTCGTCCTTCATCTGTTGTATAAGTCGCTGTGTGTCATCAAATATGTCATTTAAATTATTATTCTTTTCATCTATTTGTTGTTCATTATTAGAACTTTTGACATTTCTTGCATTCCTCAAGGCACTGTCAACTTTTTTTGTTGATTTTGTTTGTAGGTTTTTGTTTTGATCTATTGATTGAGCGTCGCTTTTATCTGCTATCGTAATATCTTGATTTTTAAGATTATTGGTTTGCTGTGAAACAAGATTAACAGTTTCTTGCTTTAACTTGTTGTTTAGTGAGATACTTCCATCATTTATGTCATTAGAAACTTTGCTTTTACTTACATGTGTTTTGGAATTAGTAATCGAAGATACTGTACTTTTAGAGTTTTTATTGTCATTGACATGATTTGGTACATTGCTAGGATTATTCGTCAGTAATGCATTGTTTGAGTCCCTTGATATAGTTTTGTCGTTTTTAATTACTACATCGTTACTATTGTTGCCCATGTTTGGTTCTATATCGGCTGTTTTCAAATTTGGTAGAGGACTTAATCTAGTCAGTGCATTATAAGCATGAATGAAATCTGATTCTGTTTGCATCAAGCTGGTATCAAACAAAATTGAGTTGAAATCTGTGCGTTTATCGTCGTTAACTTCATTGTTACTGATTATTTTCCTGTTATGTTCTATCATTTGTGTATTCGCGGTTTTCGTGTTGTTCTTATTGATTTTGGACAATGATTTATTTTTAAATGAGTTATCACTGTTTTCTCCGGCAATTGATACATCTTTTGCATCTGGAGTGGTCAATGGTAAATACATCCAGTCATCTTGGAATGTTACAGGATTTTCTTCGAATTCAGTTGAACTATCTTCGGCTGTAAATATCAATGGATTTTATGAGGATGAGATCGATTAATGAAATGAATTTTCCTGCTATTTCGTATTCTACTTTCGTATGTATTTCGTACCAGGAATGATATGCATCGGTGGCGCTGCTTCGTCATCAACGCCCACAGGGGAACCCCATACATGTCCTTTGAGTCGGCCTTCTTCGCTGACAAAAGGAATCTATAACAAAATTATTCGATATTATAAAATGATATAATCAATTAGAAATAAATAATTAACGTATATCACTCACATGTTTCCGATGCCGTTCAACGCAGTCCGTGATGGCTGGCCACATAGCACCACGATGACGAGCTAATGCCGCTCGAGCTTCCATCTCAGTGATGTTAGCACCAGGAGCCAGTCTCACTGCTGCAGCTCGGACTCCGGTACATAAGCTTTGCCATCGTTCTCTTAGCCATGCCAATGGGGCTACGGGATTTTGAGCCAACGCGGCGTGAACTTCGGCTGCGCTGAACCCTGCCCGCTCTGCTTCAGTCAGGAGTCTCGCGAGCTCCAATCCTTTTTCAGCCTCACGTTTAGAGGCCCCACTTGCCATCGCCAGAGCTTCTAGAGACATTGCTCTGTTCGCTGCTAGCGGCTCCGGAGACACCCCCTGCAATTAAACATACTGGTAACATCTCGGTTTTCTATAAAGACAGACGCAGAAGTACAATTGCGAAATACAAACACGAAATACACACAAAAAGAAGAATCTGAGTAACTTTTTAAAATAAAAGGTATTACCTCATCGTCGTAATAACTGGACCTTCGACTGGCGGGCTTGACACGATGTAGATCCAGATGTGATGCTCGTCTGGTCAGTCTCGTGCTGCGTCGCCTGTCGTCCCTGCCCCACTCTCCGCCACCAGGGCTGCTGTCACGACCCCATCTGCTGCTGGTTTCACTTTCGATTCTGCGATCACTTTCCTTAATGATAATTTATAGTATTAATGATAAATTATGCAGTACATATAGTAAAAGGTTAAGATTTTCTAGACATATTTATACTTTAAATTTATCTTTATCTATAAAATAGTTTCTTCAATCTAATAGTATATTCAATGTTTATATTATCCATTAGATCTAGAAATATTGCTACGTGAACTTACCCGAGTATCACTTGATAAAGAATGTCTGCTGTTAGACCTTTCTCGCTGTCTATCGTCTCTGTATCTGCGGCGAGAGCGTGAGTCCACTGACGGTGGGTCGCTTCGTTCCCAACTACTGGGCATTTCGTATGTCTGGAAACAAGAAATTTATTTATTTATTTTGTTAAGCTATGTTACCCACGCAAAAAGTCAATGTGCAAGGTCGCAAATAAATGTGGTTCAGTGATTTATTAATCATATTTGATAGTTAACAATTATTTAAATCAATTAGGTATATTTCAAGAATAATTTTATATGACTATATTTTGTTTAGAGTAATTTAATTACAGCGTAACATCAAGAATGCAAGTATTAGCTTCAGAATTCTTACCTGTGTTGAAATGCTTTGTGGTGGTGGTGAGGTTCCAGTGTTGGACACTTGGCGTTGAGACGAAGCTGCGCTGTTGGGTCTTTCAATTCTCACCACTACCTCTCTTGGAGGAGAGGTGCCAGCGGACTTTTTTAAAAAAAAATTTTGGTTATTTTTGTTTGTGCTATCATATTTACTACTTATGTTTCTGGGTGGAGAAGTACTTGTTGAACAGGTACTGGTTGCCTTCTTTACTTGATTATCTGATTTAAGTCCACCTATATCTTTTGGTGGTGATGTACCTACGGATGAAGTTTTCCGTGTAACCTTAATGGCATTGCCAGTGTTGTTAGGACTACGAGTATCTTTTGATACCGTGACACTGGGAGCAATTTTATTGTTCTCTCTTTTGTGATGTGTTCTGCTATCATCTGTAAAAAAGATTACAATATGATTACTTATTCCATAGTTATACATATCTATTTATTGTACTTTTGAAGCGGTGCGCGCATTTACCTTTCACAGGGATTGAATGTTGAGGAGAACCTGCTTTTTCACTGATGTGTGTCTGATTAAGACTTTCGCTTAAATCTTCCGTGACCATCTTGGGCGGGCCAGTGGGAGTCCGACAGCACACGGCGCACACGCCAATGCCAGGTTCGTTCACAAAAGTACAATGTTCACATTGCCAGGACGCACTAGGTGGCGCAGGTGGGGGTCCTAACGAATCCTCGGGATTTTCATCTTCTATTTGTAACTCTTGATTCGTTTGTATTTCGACTTGTACTGGTCTCTGTTCTTCCTTCTGTTTTTGTGGCACTGTGTTGCTGATACGTTCGGGAACGTGTTGCGGCCTCATGGAGCGCATTCGTGCTGGTTCGAGTTCACTCTCCGAGTCGGCGTCGCTGGAGGGCACTGAGGGTGGCGACGGGGTGCGGTGTCTGCTTCGCCTCGAAGTCCTGGATCGGATGCTCATCGCTGGTGAAGCAGCGCGGGAGGCTGCCCGGGAAGTAGCTCGAGACATTGCTCGACTATCTGCTGAAACAATTTGACTCGTCTATAGACAAAACCATAAAAATAGACAGTTCCTATATTCGCATACTCATATCATGATTTTTTGTCGAACTATGTTCGTGGCTAGAATATATTCTGTAGCGGGATAATTTTTATAATACAGTCCTGTGAAGATGGAGTGAAGATCGAGCAAACCTCTGCGATCATCTTACCTCTGCGATATCCTTGCATAGGGTGTAGCGGATGTGGAGGCGGAGGATAGCCGAGGTGAGGAGGTGGACAGCACTGCTGAGGCCACGCATTCATCCACGGGTTGTCCAGGTTAGCCATGCTGCCATACCGCCATGCTGGTACGCAATTGGAGCAGCCGCCACCTGGGACGACCATCGGCGTGGGTCCATTCAACTCTGCCACTGACATGCCCCTTCTGAGTCTGGGCCAATTTTGCGGGTGAATTGGTTGCTCCGAACCTTCCCATTGGTCTGCTTGCCAGGTCTACAGTGGATAGAAAAATAGGTTGACTTATTTTTCCTATATTATAAATATCTTTATTCTAACATTTTATTAACATTGTAGATTTTGCAAACGATATACAAAACAAAAAACAAACGCATTCACGATCATTAACCCTTGCGGGGTAGTCAGAGGTTCAGGTTTTCATCTCCGCAATTGCGTAGCTAGTAATTCTATGGACACCTCGAAGGCTCGAACCCACGTGTTAACCAGATAGTCAGTACTCAATGTGACAGGTGGTCAGCCATGTCGCCATTTACAAGCACTAACTATTACCTGTTCGACGAACAGGTAGGTTTCCTCACGATGTTTTCACTCACCGTATAATTCGATGCATTTCGTAAATGTGTTTTTATTACGAAAATGTACATACAAATTCATTAAACTTAATTTCTATTGGTACATGCTCAAGTGGGATTTGAACCGTGTACCCACTGATACAGAGCCAAGCCCCAAACGACTGAGCTACGTCGAATTATGCAAACCATATATTATATCGAATAATGTTTGAAACCGAGTTTACGAGTAGAGACAGGTTCTCTTTCTTTTGCACCGAAGATAAATAACAAATGCTGGTTAGAATTTGACTAGGTGACTATACAGTTTATTAATCACGCGCTGTCGGCTATTTTGAGAAAATACATATGAAATTGTCTAAAGCACAGCGGCGGACTCACCCATTGCTATGTTGGGTACTGCCTGTTTGGTACAACGTGGACTTGGACTAGTCAAAATACGTACAGTCAGCACCAAAAGTCGATGAACAGAATCAACTTAACAAAACACCTGTTCACAATAAAATGCCATAAGTTATAGTCGCAATTAGGAAACAAAATAGCCTGTACACCAGGTTATTCAGGTGGTGTACAGGCTATTTTGTTTCCTAGTTGCGACTATAACTTATGGCATTTTATTGTGAACAGGTGTTTTGTTAAATTGATTCTGTTCATCGACTTTTGGTGCTGACTGTACATCATAAACACGTAGTAGTCACTCAAGTCTCTAGCTTCCAAAAGTGTTAAAAGTCCATAAGATGGATATTTACCGGATTGAATGGCAAGGTGTTCCCAGGAAGTGAAGCTCTCTGTTGGTTCCACGCATTCGGCGAAGGGCCCAAGGTGTTCATGTGTGGTGGCATTTGGACTGTAGGAGGTTGCATAGCCTGCTGCGGCGTAGTAGGGAGGAAGGGCATGCTTCCTACTTGAGCAGCCATAGGCCTCCCTTGGTTCGGAGGCAATCGTGGGTTCAGTGTCCGGTTGCCCATCATGTGGGGGAATTGAGTCATGTGCCTGGTCGCTGGGTTGAAAGATGGTTGATTTTGGTTTGGAGTTGGAGGACGAGGGCTGGCGCTGTTTCGATCCAACTGAAATATTAATAAGAAATGTTAACAGTTACCAAGTTTTTCGGATTTTATTTTAACAATAAACAGGTATATTCGGAATATTATTTCCACTTGTTACTTCTGTACTTACTATCAGTGCTTACCTTATTTCTTCGGGGTGGTGGCACCGGAGCTGTGACCTTTGGTGGAAGTGGAGGCCGTTCTTCTCGGTTCAAAATCTGTGAAAATAAATATGGTAATATTATAATATAGAATTGTTCTCAGTCGTTCAAGTGTACAGAATATACAGCACGTAAATATCTGTTCATACAAATTATGATAATATTATTGTCATACATTCAAAAAGAAGATATATTCCTTAATCATCTTAGGTGACAGTTTATGACAGCGGTAAATCGTATTTTAAGATGCAGCTTAGGCAATTTTGAAACTACTCATCTTTTTATCTCGCCCAATATACATTTATATTGTATAGTGTATTTTAAAAGATATAGCGTATATTATCTGTGCTATGGGTTGATGAACTGTAGTTCAACAATATAGAAGCACTAGGCAGTAATGAAAACCCAAGTTATTCCGGGAAAGATAGTTGAATAAACTGGGCCAGAGTTAGGCAAACTGCCAACACTTTCAGTATCTAGGATTTTGAACTAGATAGCTATCGCAAAAATGTAGATATGTCTGCTGGTTAGTAGGAGTAAATATGTGAACACATTTTAACTGAGACATTTTTGACGTATGATTCAGGAAATTACCGACGGATATTATTATTAAATTTCTGTCTAATATTAGTTTTTTAAATTTGCTTTAGTTAGCATAAGTACCCAGCTTTATTACATTTTAGTTTGTAAAGCAATAACTTATTGTACTATCATCACTACATAGTATAAAACAAAGTCGCTTTCTCTGTCCCTATGTCTCTTTGTATGCTTAAATTTTTGAAACTACACAACGGATTTTGATGCGGTTTTTTTAATAGATAGAGTGATTAAAGAGGAAGGGTTATATGTATAATAACATCCATTAAATAGTGGAGTAGGCTATACATTTTATACCCGTCCGTGCGTAGCCTTATATAACGTAACTATAAGGGTTTAGATCTCACGAGCACTACCACGCGCTCCGAGAGCGGATATAGACGTGGATCCGTGAATGTGTACGTGATGTTTTGCTAGCATATTAATTTCTTCAAATGATATACAGAGAGACGCGAGAGACTTATTAGTTTAATACCAAGTTCTGACCTCCTATAGGAGCATTATATCGTTGCTTGTTATAAGGAGAATAAATTTGTATTATATACAACATACACAATAGTTGACATTTCAGCACAGTGGTCTGGAAACCTTAATGGGCTCTAACCAGCAGGTACACCAACAGGTCCATAATAACATATTTGGTACATACACACATATAGTTTATATAATCAACAACCAGAAGAAAAGCATCGTTTATTACACCAGGGACTTTGCGACTACTGTTTAGATGGCTTACCGTTCGCGCCACGAAGGACGTCATAGATCTATACTGTGAAAGTATCTAAAGTATCTTTGTAGGTACCTGTCTCTGGTGATGCCTCCGCTTGGGGTGGCGATGGTACATCTCGTCGCAGGAGGCGCAGAGGGAGCGGCCGCCGCACTCTGGGCAGCGCACCCTGGCGCCCGCAGCCCCGCACAAGCCACATGCGTGCGCTGGGTCCAAGGCTCCTGGAATCACATGAGTCTGAATAATTCTCCTCTCTATATTAAGGAGGCCTGGGCAAATCAAACGCGTTCACAGCCATTAATCGTTGCGGAGTAGTCAGAGGTTTAGGTGTCCATCTCCGCAATTGCGAAGGTAGTAATTCTATGGCCACATCGAACTCACGTATTGCCACATAGTCAGTACTCAATGTGTCAGGTGGTAAGCCATGTCGCCGTTTACAAGCACTAACTATTACCTGTTGATGAAAAGAAAGAGAGGACGACAGGAATTGATAGGGCCAACGTTTGCTAAGTTAGAAAGTAAATAAAATGGTAATATGCATTTATCTTTGTTAAGATGGCTTAGGCATATGATGTTGATGAATAAAAAGCCAAACACCACTTGGAACACATTATACATATCCAATAGCAAACATCTTTCTGTAGGCTTACGTAGGATGTGAGTAAGTGACATTTGTTAGAATCATACAAGGTGACGTTCGGTAAGTCTCTGCTTATCGCGTTTAGGTAATAGAGTCGTACTGTATATTAGACTTTCTTCCCGCCTAGTCACAGAAGACGACTAGGAGTGCGACGATTCCTTATGAAGCTGTCATCAATGATCCATAATATTACAATTAAGAAATACTTCATGAAGGATGTATTTTGACTCCGAAGTTCTGTCCAATATCACACAGAGGGACTTAATTTAACATAATATGTAATGGCATTAATTTGTCACATGGTAAGAGTATATTTTAATAAATGCGCAATAAAGATTATTGTTGTCATTGATTGTTTATTTACAGCTGTTAATGTTGCATGTTCATGCCCTTTTACTATATTTAGGTTCTCTTTTACGTTTCACCAATGCAATATGAGTGACGTTAATAAACCTTTATTCTCTATTTTATAATTATACAAATTAATAATTTCTGTATTGTAATTATAATATACTTTTAGGGATCAGCGTTAATAAGATAATAGAGCGGTAATTCTTATTGGTTTGCTTACTGTAATTTCTTTCGGGTTATTAAGTCTTACAAAACTTAATAATGTATTCTAATTTGTTGTGTGATGGTCACAAACATAGTACATAATAATGATAAAATAACACTAAACATTTTAAAATTTTCTTTTCACATTTTTACATCGATTTATTTGCAATAATTATTATGGTCTTGAGTCTAACCAGACAAATCTTGAGAAAAAGCAGTCACGTGTAACACATATTTGACAGAACTGAAGTGGATGGATGTTTTTCATTGGTGGTTCAATTTCCCAATTTTTCATTCAACAGTTTTGGTCTAAATCTAACTATACACTGAACAAAACTTTAAGCAAATAATCGGTATCACTCACCAGGTTTATACGGCGACGGAGGTGGATTAACTCTTGCGTTAACATATTCAGTGGGGAAATCCACTACTTCGTAATCAGGTTCAGGTTTCGCCAGTGGGGCTTTCTTCGTGATCTGTGGCACAGTCTTCAGGATGCTCTGCTGCGAGGGCAGAGGCGCTGGGGGCTTTAGTGGGGCTGATGATTTGATCAGCGCTCGGCCGCGCCCGTGAAACATTTCTGGGAGATACGTTTATGATCAGATATATGAACGAATTGAACAGTATATCTTTCCTATTATTCCTCGCATTCCTTCCTAAAAGACATTGGATAATAGGCTAGTGACCTGTCACGAATGTTCCATATGACAGCTTAAGCAAAATATTTATTTTAAAAAGTGACTTAGGATGTATTATGTCTACAAGGTTTTGTCCACCCCGAAAGGGATTAAAAGAGGTATATGTATGTATCCTATGTTTAGTCAGAAGTGATATGTTTTATATTTTTTTAAATAAACCGGAGTGTATACGGTATGATGTAAGAGGGCGGTTCATTGCTAACACTGTTTATTTACATTAACTAAGTAAATCTACACGAAGCAGATTATCTTGTCAGATTGGAATGTCTGACAAGTTAGATTATAATAGTTCAACAGCTGTTTAACCAGAATTAGATACTTGATTTTTAGACCCATTTTTCTTTTACTATTTATAAACCTATATCTGATAAACTAGCGGCATATTATCAATATTGATTACAGTGTAATTTACATTTCCTAGTAGCGGCTGTAGGTGGTGTTTTGATTTGCACTAATCTAGACTCGCGTCCCATTAGCGGCCCACTTTAATACTAAATTATTCGCCAAAAATATAATGACATCTACCCACTTATTCGTGCCACTCGCACATGTATTTTTGGAAGTGCTCATTAGAACACAGGTGCATTACTTTTTAACTTTCTAATACCGCTTTATCGATTTATTTACGATTTGACATAAAACTACACTTAAAAACAAAACTAATTTCTCTTCATAACCGCTTATTATTCGATATAGACGATCACAATTTTCAACACCGCACTTACTCGTATCAAATCACAATGAATCACAGTTCAAACTGAAAGATCCCAGCTGCACAAGTTTCGTTTCCATGTATTGAACGCACTGCACATTCCTAATAGCTAATTATGCAACAGTACATTTGTTTTCTCGTTTCTTTAGATTACCGGTGAGGCATTATCGAGGAAGCCGCAGTCCGCTGTCTCAGGCGGATGGTCGAGTGCCGAACTGATCAGAGGCAATCGTGCAACTCGCGCGGGCCATCTCTATTTTGGTCCTCGACCGCGTTGCCCCGATTCCACTAAAATTACTACAGTCCTCTATTTCCGTACAGCGCGGCACAACGCCCCGGACTAGTCAACGACGCTTGACATACATTGCTCAAGACCTTATTTACGTGAACTCTTGTCGTTAAAAGTAACTCATATTGATATAGGCATACATGTACATAATTAGACTGCATATATGTGTAGGAAGATAGTCCTGTGCTGGTCTGGAAAAGGATGCCGAATCAACAAATAGATACCTAACTTTCTACGACTAGAGATCTTCTTACTAAGGTTAAAAGCGATCATTTTCAACAAATACCAAATACGTAACTAGAAATTCACGCAGTTCGTATGAAAATTTCAATGATTATAAAAAGCTATGGTAATTGGCAAATAACTTTCTGTTCTTTGGATGTTGTTCTGCAATATACTTGAGTATACTTCCAAATGTGTAAGATTTCGATAAGCTGTCACGATGAACAGGGCCGAGCAAAAATGAAAATCAAATCAATAACTCTACTATATCTAATTAGGGTAATGTTTTATGCTACTTGTTATTAAAACTATATTTAATAACATATCATAGTAATATTACAATTTCATGCTTTACGATTCAAATAGATTCTGACGCAGCCTGGTGACATAGACATATCTACAACACTGGTATTCTACCGGCACGTGCCAAGGAGGTCTCATAAACGAATGTGAACAGAAACCCCAAAAAGGTGAAAACGTAAACGCGTAAATAGCTGCCATTCATAAACAGAATGAAAAATATATCAACTCATTGTCATGGTGTAATTAGAAATGCGTAATAAAATCTAAAAACCCGTAGTTGTTCTATGTTATGACTATAAAAGTATTAAAGATCATTGAAAAACTAAATTAGATAGTGTTTTGTAACATTGATTTATAATGCAACAATAGTTGGGCGCATTGATTGTGTCAACGTGAAAGCCTGTCGAAACTGTTTATACAGTTTTTGTAATGACTTATTGACTCGATATTGGCAAAACATTTGCTAAATAATAAGCAACACAAATATTAATTTGTTATTTTACCTTGCCTTCAGATGCACAAGAAACGATTTTATCCTTATGGAATTACTAGAAGACTTCAAGAAACATGGCTTTTTTTCAGCAGATTTGTACACTTTCCTCCTTAATAGGAAGTATACGGGACAAAATGAAGAGGTATAATTATAACTGTTACAGTAAATGATTTAAAAGTCTCTACAATTAAGAATGATAATGCGATAAGCGTATACTTCTGCAAAATATCAAAATTACGTTTATTTTTTTACCCTGCTAGTTCTATATATCTAAATATATAATAATATTATGTTAAATGAAGTAGTATGTAAGCTCATTACAAGCACAATAGCAGTTATAGAACTATAATAAAGATTACGTATTATAGAATTGTTTTAGTTCATTATACAATTTTGATTACACATATTTTAAAATACCGTAATTTTTGAAGAAGGTAAGGATATCCTGTAAAATTTGTAATTTTGTGTTTCCAGATTATACCATCAGAATACAATTACGAAATGAGTATGTCGACCGCAGATCGACTGCAAAAGCTGAATAGCTATAATGTATCAAATAAACTTCATTCGAAACTGCCATCCGATACCAACACTCTAGTGTTTACGCCAAAGATCTTGATCTTCCAAAACTTTTCCTCTGGTGATAAGTTCGTCGTTAAATTTTCCGTGTTGAATGCTAGCAGGGTAAGTAACTATATAATTATGCTATAGGGGAAGATATGCGTTTTCTGTGTGTGTACGAGTATATGTACGTGAAGCTCCCAGAACTGTGTAATTGAGCTATTTCCCCTGTCTCATCGTGGTCTGCATGAACAGAATTTAACCAGATAAATAATGCCGTAAGGGTTGCATAAAGGACTTGAGTGTTTCTTTGAAATTTTTAGTCATTAGTCCAGTCACCATCTTCTTATTTATAATTACTATATTTTTTTCGGAATAATAGGCAAAAAGTGACAAAAGTCTCTTCGGTTACTTTGGTTCTATAAGTAGTAAATACACACATATGTCACATCCGTATTCCACATACATAGGTAAAGATCACGGATCCCTATTTGTCTTGATCCTGAATCAACAGTTTCGCTGCTTGAAATACACACTATTACACACACCTTATACACACTTGCTTGAAATAGAAACTTTTAACGGTTACGTAGAATTGTTGGGCGGGTTGTAACGTATGACGAACAAAAAAGACATGTGGAATAGGGGTGACCATGGCACACTAAAGACAAAAAGACAAACGCATTCACGACCATTAACCCTTGCGAGGTAGTCAGAGGTTCAGGTTTACATCTTCGCAATCACAGAGGCAATAATTCTATGGCCAACTTGAACCCACGTGTTGACCAGAATTACTCAATGTGATAGGTGGCAAGCCATGTCGCCATTTACAAGCACTAACTATTACCTGTTCGGTAAACATGTAGGTTTCATCACGATGTTTTCCCTTACCGTAGTATTCGACGCATTTCGTAAATCTATCTATATATCGTATCTTTATTATATTTTAGCATACAAGAATTGATATTATAAAATATTCCTTTTCCACGCAGTCCCTAATCCACATAAACATGGTGTACGAAGAGTCGTCAGTGTTCCAACTGCAGCTGGCGTCGGGACAGGCACTGCTGTCGCGACTGGCGCCGGGGATCAGCCTCAACTTCACCATCACATTCATGCCAACCCTCAGCGATGACTTGATACACGAACTGTCATTTTATACGGACGATGAGCACTATATTTTCCCTATTATTGGTAAGGACTATTTGTGATAGTTCCGGGGTTACTTTTGGCCTTGGTATAGGGCTCGTGATGGTATTAATATAGGCTATTGGTAAGAAGCCAACCCATCGCTCAGTTGACTCCATTGTCTAATAGTCCGATAGGAAACTCTTGAAATGTGGAGAAGGTCGTACTTTTTTGATCTGTTAGAGCATTGTTAATTTACTGACGCTATCGATTGTTAATTTACTGTCTTTTTGCTAAGGCTATCCGAGGCTGTTAGACATGAAGCTGTCAGAAGTAGGACAAAGTTTTGACAGCGAATTTATATTGTTACGATATTGAAATGTTCGTCAAGAGTTTATCAATTCTTTGAGGCTTTGATTTTATTGAAATATATGTGTTCAGCTTATTCTTAATATTAAATGTAAAGTCAACGCGAATAGTGTGAGATTTGGATTACGTTCATTTAGTAAAACTATCACGACACTCAAATACAACATTACTTTTGCGTAACCCTGACTTAACTTGATGTATTAAGTTAGTATCAATTTATTCAAAGGTTTGTTTACACACACGTTTAACAAACCAAGGGTGAAAATAATCGTACATATTGAAAATATATAATTTATTTATGTTTTGCAGCATTTGCACCTCGACCTATTTTCGACTTTCCCGACGAGATCATCATCCCTCCTGTTACTTTGAAACTCGAAAGTGCTTATCACTTGTGGGTTAAGAACATTGGAAGGATCACAGCGGGACTCACTGTGTTTACAATGTGGTAAGTGCAGGCTGGTCACTGTTTCCATTATCGTTATGTCAACCTAGCGTCCAATGCTGGATATAAACCTCCCCTAATACACGCCACGAATATCAGCCTTGGAGTCCCCCTTCCTCCAATGAGGATTGGCAAATTTCAACAGGTTGTAGAACCGCCATGTCCGAGATCTTCCTATGAAGAAACTATATAGTCAAACTAAATAATCCAATTGAATAGACTCTTGGCATGTAGGTGCTTACATTATATTTAAAACCAGATCAATTGGAGCATTATTCTTATAATAATATAATATAGTAGAATATTTTAAATATATTCGCGAAGTGCACCGACTATTATGGTAAGGGAAAACATCGTGCGGAAACGTACCTGTTCCCCAACAGCTATTAGACAGTGGTAGTTATTGGCGGTACGGCCTTCCATTCATCGTTATTTATAATTAGTGAACACGTGGGATCGAGGTGGTCATAGAATTACTACTTCCACAATTGCGGAGATGGACCCACGAGACTCAAACTATCCTGCAAAGGTTAATGGTATATCATTTGAATATATTATTAAAAGTATATTGTTTTGCGTAAATTCTTACATAACCTTCCTTTTTAATAGTCCGTTTTCAGTGACACCCAAATCGGGGTATTTGCAGCCCAATGACAAAATGAATTTCAAGGTGACCCTGCAAACTATTAACTATGGTACGATGACTGGGACTATGTACGCTAGTCTAGAAACAGGTACCAATATTTCATAAGTTGTTGCACGAGATATGTTAAAAAATATCATATCAATCACGAATTGTATATAATTTTTGTATGCAATGTAAATTATATGTAAATCTAAATTTTAAGCATTGTTAAAACAATCCATAGCTCATTAAATCTTAAATAAATTTACAAATATGTACGTACAAATTATTAATAAATTGTTCCCTATATAGAGTTATAGCAGACAAATACGAGTGTAATAAACTTGTGGTTTAGGTATACCTCGTTGGTTTCTTAAAATATAGACTGCTGACTGTATTAGAAAACTCATATGAATGACCGTTAATTATATTTATGAAATAATTTTAATTATTTCTTTCTTTCTAGGCGAGGTTTTTAAGATAAAACTAAAAGGTGAAACTGTGACAGCTAGTATAGAAATAGAGAAGCACATTGTTAGATTTTTCGATACCTTTAATACGCTAGCGAGACAACAAATCTTCCGGATTAAAAATAACTCTCCGCACACTTTGAACTATGTCATTATGAAAAATGAATGCATATCTATGGGTAAGTAGTTGCCAGTATAAATACAGTATAATACAGCTTCTACCAAGACTATATTTACTGATACAAAAGGTAAATAATTCTCCATTAAATTTTTGGTAGATCATTAAGTAAATCAGTTGTAAGTGAGTACAATTGTTCTATATAATATCATTGAAAACACATAGAAATAGAAGGTACCTATATTTTTCAGATTTCAACGAAAAGGTGACTTTAGCGAAAATTTACTATGGCATTAAAGAAGCAGAGAAGGACAAATCGACCAAGTTACAGTATTTTGACATACTGAGCAGTGACGAACACGAAAGAGTGTATTCGAGGATATTCCATGATGAATTACAGTCTTTGGTCGTTGATGAGACGCTGTACTATAGAGATTGCAACTTCTTGGTGATGCCAATCGTAAGTAGAGGTTAAAAAATATTTAGCTTTCGTTATTTTATCGTAAACTAAAACTGTTAAATTTACTGCACAGTTGGTAAATAGAAATACTGCATTTGGAAGGCAATTAATTCTTTTTGCCGATAATTCCTAACGTTTATTTAAAAAAATTGTGAAATTATATATTTATAAAGAATAAACCTTTAGGAGTAGATAGAACCTCGAAGACTTATTATCTCCTTGTAAAAGGAAATGTTACGACTACATTTTTGTAAGAAATATTTATCTATTATTCAGTAATATCAATTATTTCCACAGAAAGGTCAAGTGTGGCCACACACCACAACAGAGCTGACTATAACTTTTAACCCCAAAGAGATTGGTGATTTGGAAAGTATAATGTACGTGGACATCGATGGCGTGCAAAATAGGCTGCCTATCACCCTGAAAGGCACCTCTTTGCCTCCAGACATTTGCTTCCACGTCGAAACATTGGATGTGGGACGCATCTATGTGAACAGAGTGTACCATTTTGAACTCATCTGTATTAATAAAGGTAAAAAACATGGATATTCTGTTAAGCATTTTTTGCCTTTGATACGTATGTATAAATTCATGATAATTTAAAATATTTTTATACCTCTTAATAAATATAAAATTCTAAACATAGGATTCCTAAATAATAAAAGAGTCGTAGTTTCAAAACACGATCTATGATTTATACTTTTTATAGTTGTTGTTATTATATAGTTTAAATAACAAGTATTGATCATTCTTTGCAATAGGTAACAGGCAGTGGCTATACACTGCTACAAGGAATACCACATTATACGTTAAGAGCTGTTAATTTGGTCTTTGAGTGTGTGATCTTATGTCATCGTTACAACTTTTACAGGAGATATTGACGGTATCGTAGACTTCGTGAAAGCTACTTCGCTATTTAGAAGCATAATCTCTTGCAATCCTACCACTATATTTGTGGAACTCAACACGAAACAAACTCTAGCTATTGAGTACAGTAACAAGCATGAAGGACCATTTCTAGAAGAACTTGATTTCGCCATTAGAGACACGGATAAAATAATCAAGGTTTATATTAAGTATGTTACTTTCTATAATTTCTTGTATCCATTATTTATGTTAATGGGAGAATTAGGAATATGTGGGATACGTGATTTTAGTTTTGTTTTATTAATAGGGAAATGGGTGAGATGTATATGTATACATGTAAATAATAATGACATATTAATACAGTAATTTATATTCGATAACTACTATGTTGAAATAATAGGAATATTATAGTTTTAAGAGATTCATGATTTATACTCATGAATAATAACTAACGGGACTTATCGAAACGTCGTTATTCTCATATATTCGTCGTTATGGAAACGTCTGGTTAATAAAGGTAACTTTATGATATAAAAACTTACGCGATAAGTCCCGTTAGTTATTAATCATGAATAGGAATATTAATTAAATATAAATAAATGAATTGTAACTCCGGACATTGAAATAACAATTCGTTTTTCAGGGGAGAGATAATATTTCCAACACTAAAGTTTAGTGAGACGATTTTGAATTTTGGTACTGTTAGTATTGGTAAGTGTTTTACACTTTAGGTAATAAAAAATAATTAATTATGAAGTCTGATGAACGTTACACGTTAGTTACATCTCTTTCCAGCCGACAGAACCCTGGAGACAGAGCATCTTTTTAGTGATATTTAGCATTGGTGTTAGACAACTGATAAATAATAAATCAGACAACAATTTGCCATATTAATACCGTATGGAATCAATCAATTCTTTATTGCCATTACTTTAATATAAACAAATAAAAGATGTATATTATTCATCCATACATACACATCACTTCCTGTAGAGGAGCAGGCAAAGATCACAGAACCCTTCTGTCCCAATCCTGACAAAACGGTTTCGCTTCATTTACACTCATGCACCTCTTCAAACACACTCGGCGGTTAAAGGTACTTCTAACGTTCCCCTTTTTCAATATGACGTCTATCTGACTGTCATATGTCTTATATAATGCATTTTTAAGGTATACCCGTGACCATGGAAGTGGATGTGATAAATGACACCTCAGTGCCTGTGGTTGGTTTTCTGAGTATGAAATTTGATGGCCTAGAAGTAAACAGCATATCACTGAAAGACTTCGCAGCAGCAGAGTTCCCCAAACCAGAAATTCCCGAATCTCCAAAAGAATTTACATTTGAACCAACTACCTTAGAAATGGCGCCTCAAAGTACGAAAACAGTTAAAGTGAGTTATTTCTAATATTATTACTTACGAAAGTTTGGGTTGGTTTATCACGAGTACCTACTCGCAAACATAGTACTTAGGTCGTATACACGTACTTATGTTTCGTGTGACGTTGAATGATGATATCAAACGTTAACAGCACAACTCTTACTCTCAGCTTACGGGAAAATAACCTCAAAATACATCTCTCTTTGATTACTCAAAGCATTAAAATGTCGTGTTGGCATTAGTATGGAATAGTCGTCCAAACAGAAGCTTGATCAGTAAGTTTTACACCCGTTTCCCTATATAGGGGTAGGCAGAGATCACGGATCCCCATCTGTCCCGATCCTGACAAACCACTTCCGGTCCAATGATACTCCTCATGTAGACAAACACATTTAGAGATATATGTTTACTAAACCAACTATATTCCAGGTAACGTTACTGGCGAATCTGATAAGGATCCATAAAGTCATAATGGAGTTGCAGCTCAAGGAGTCTGACTCCCAGCCTCTGCAGCTGCCAGTGTCATACGAGGGAGCGGTCTGCCACATCAGGCCGGAGCCTCCGAACGTCATAGAGAACTGCCACGTGTTCTACCCGTTTCCCGTTGAGCTTAAGTTCCGGTCCAACAGTCGCTGGGGTTACTTCACTATTGTTGAGCTGCCTGTAAGTGTAAAAAATATAAAATAAAAGATGTTTATGTGGTTATAAAATATGTTACTTTATAGGGCAATGTAGGCGTGGCTTATACGAAACTGCTTGTTCAGAATTCAATCATGTATACATTAAAAAAAAAATGTTTAGTTTATATTTCCTTAAAACATTAATTCCCAAGTGTGGTGGCCGAAAGCATCATCAAAAAATATTTAGTTCTTGTGAAAAGTGATACGATTTCTATCTGTAACATAAGCTACTGGTTATCTGGCCATAAAAGTTATCTCTGACTCCACATTTTCAAAAACGGTCACTTGAAACTCTTTCTGCCTTGCAATGTAAATTGTCGTAAACGGTAATGTTATGTGTTTTAGGAGGATACTCATATAACGATGAATCTCCCTGTAAAAGAGGGGTTTATTAAACCCAATTCGTGGGTGACTCTGCCACTGTCCATTTGCACCAAGGTAGCTGGACGAGAACACTTGACTATTTAGTAAGTTTGTTTTATTTCTTAAAATAGTTATTTTCGTTTTATATTCGTAGCTCATATTTTTAGTAAAAAGTTATGAATAGGCTGTTTTAAATTGTAATGTATAACGATACTGAGTTTTTTGAGAACTCTTTAATTTGTTAGCTATTTTTGGTAGATTAGCAGCGGGTAGAAAACTATAGTCGATGGGTTGACATTCGATTTCTCTTGTGTCAATTTGTAATTCAATGTTTTTTTTCTGCTCCAATCTTAGGAATATAGTAAATAAAACTTTATTTCGAAGAGACTACATTAACCTTATAGCTCTTTTACATCTGAACTAGGTTCTTTCATTCTATATTTTAGGCTACACTTTTTATTCTTATTTGAATACTGATATGGTTTCATTTGTCTGGAGAACAGAGCGTATACAAATTGATTTGTTGTTTCACAGCGTTCGACTATTCGGTATACAGGAATTAGTACCGATTGGTCAAGTCAAGTTTACCGCAATGATGCCAGCAGTGTTCTGCAAGCCAAGCACTTTGTCTTTTGGGACGTTGCAAGTATTGAAGGTTCATTGCAAGTCGTTCTTTATAGTCAACGACTCAGGCGTTAACGTGAAATTCAATTGTGCATTTGTGAGTATATTTATTTATACACATGGACGTATTTTAAGCTCTTTAGATAGTCTTGAATAACTTCTTGATCTCTTCTTGGTCGTGATGACATTGATATAGATTGCTTATGCCAGTTCAGGTCAGGACAGACCATCGCACATTAGGTTCGGTTGATCCTTAGTCCCTTCTCCTCACCCGATTCGATGATATCATTAAAAAAAGTATCATTACGTTTGTCTCAGCTTAGCGTGGTGCTAAGTACTAAGTAGTATATTGAACTTTAATAAATTATTATCAAGATTATTATCAACATATAATAAATTATCAAGATGATGACTCGTCACTGTTGAGATGGATTAAAATATTTCTCCTTAGTTACGTTGATTTTTTTATAATCGTTATGCAGTGTGACAGTCTATACTGACCCGTAGGCTGAATGAGGAATTACCATTAAAACGCATTTACATCGTTATAAAATAAAACGAGAAAAAGTGTGTTAGAGTACCCGCCACATAAGGTGGCAGTAGCCAAACTTGGAACTAAATTTGACGTTTCCGCCATTGCGTGTTATTTTGTATGAAAGGTAAATTTAGTATTACCAGCGTTGTGTTTTTTGCCCACTCTTTGTAATTTTTATGTTTGTTAAGGGTGATTATAATAAATTGATTTCTGGAGTTTCTTGTTAGTTCTTCTCCAAGGGTCTCCGCTGAACTTCTTCTTCTCAATCGTTACGCTCTTATCAGAGCGGTCGTGGTCTTCATGACGTGGCATCTTGAGCAGCCGAAATGGTTGGTGAACTAACCTCGGTAAAAATATGTAAAGACAATGCTCAGTGCCATGTTTGAAATAGTTTTTTTACATACATACATACACATCACGCCTGATTCCCTGTAGAGGGGTAGGCAGAGATCACGGATCCCCATTTGTCCCGATCCTGACAGACCACTTTCGCTTCATTGACATTCATACATTCTCTAATACACTCTCGGCGGTTATAGGTACTCCTAACGTCACCTTTTTTCAATATAGCGTCTATCTGACTGTTACATATATGTCTTATTAGGCCGGCCCCTACGTAACCGCCCTTCCACTTCAATCATATATATTCCTTTTGTCAATATATAGTTTTTTTAATTTGTACTTAGATCATAAAATAACTTTCAAAGAGAGCTTATGATAGGGCCTATTTTGAATAAAAATATTTAGACTTTTGACTTTGGTATATTAATTTGTTTTATTTGAGTTTATAGCTCTGCAACCAAAGATCGTTACAAATGAAACCTCAATATAATGTATCGAGCCGTATGGCACAGTGAGTGCTAGTTTTGGCGTGTTTACTGGCAACACTGGATTACGCGACTGTGGCGACGCCTCCAACTGCCACCTTATGTGGCGGGTACTCTAAATACATATGATATAAAATTACACCAGTATATGGTTATAACCCCGTTGAATTTGTTCACAGCACCAGTCCAATATCCACGAGTTGACGACTCTGCAGCCGAGTGACGGAGAGATAGAGCCGCACTCTAAACATGAGATAACCGTCTCGCTACATCTAAACGATCCCCTTGTCTATAGTACTAAAATAATTGTGACAGTAGTTCATATTCGAGACATAGTAAGTAAACGTATTTATAAGAAACACTTGGTACACAACTTAAGATCTTTTTGCTACGTTAAACATTGCTTTATAATTGCCATAAATGTCCGAAAGTGTTGTAAACAACTAGCAACCGCAGGTTGGCCCGTCAACTCTCACTTGGGTGTAGATGTAGTTGAGCTTGCGTTTCGACTGAACAATACTGTAAAATGAACAAGACTTCCCCGTCATAAAACATAACATAACATACGCTTCACGACTTGTGTCTACACACTCCCTTTTTTATTATGGCGGGGTAGTCAGAGGCTTGAATGCCCATCTCCGAAATTTCGAAGGCATGTTAGGTATGGGTCATTCAAAGCCCTCGTATCACTAGATAGACAGCACCCAACGTGATAGGTAGTGAACTGTATCGCCGTATATAGGCACTGACAATACTAAAGCATATTATTCGGATTAGTAATTACAAATATTCTATTTAATTTGACTAGAACTCCCAAGCGTGAAAGGATTAATTCATCCATAATTTGTACGTGTATGTATGTAATTACAGGCAGTTTGGATCACAGCCAGAGGCACAGGCTCTTGCATTACGGTAGCGTCCGAAGGGGACAAAGTGAATTTGGGATATCACTTAACGGAGCTGCCAGTGCATGATAAACTGCCATTAGTAAATCACGGGTCCGCTACAATGAACCTTGAATGGAGCCAATATGCCAAAACCATTAAGAATCAGATTAAAACAGTGTAAGTATAATAAAATTTAATATTTTCAATATTCAGTTGTTTAAATACCGAAGTTATACTGTCTAAAAAGGGGAACGTTAGAAAGATTAGGTCGATTATGTATGAGGGGGTAACTGGATGATGAGTCCATTGTTATCTCTACCAACCTGTATGGACACAAGTGTATTTGGTTGTGTTGTTGCTCAATACGGTAAAATGAAAACTTTTTATTAGAGTTAAGTGTGTCATAAATGCAAAAATTAGAATGAAGAAGATGAAGTTTAATAATAAGCGTTTTTCCCCAGACCATTCTTCAACATCAGCCCGTTAACATTCAGGTCAGAAGGTCTACAGACAACTGACTTACAGATTTCCTGCAAATCCTCCAAGGCTGGCCACGTGAAGGAAACTTGGTACCTATTCAGTACGAGAGAGGGCATCAATAAAAAAGATTTAATGTTGGAATGCACTTACATGATAGACTTTTGTGTGCCTAAAATCGAATTTTCACCGATGATGATGAATTTTAAATATGAAATCGGACCATACGACGAAGCTTACAAACTAACGGGTAAAAGTACTTATTTTATGAAATTTTGACTAATCTGTTTAAATGCATTAGGTTTTTAGTCACTGAAGGGGTGAATGTGCATCCTTCATTGAAACTATACAGGTGATATAGATATATAGTAAACTATTCTGGTCCACATCTAAAATTTAGTACGTATTATCTTGTGATATGATGCTGAATGATATTTTGTGATATCTGCTCAGTGTCCTTCATACATTAACCTTTTATCAAGTTTGATAGTATTTTGCACTCAAGGAGCACTTATACAAAATGTCGTAACTTCCATTTAATGCTATTTTCTATCTGTTGACAGATGTGCTTACCCTGCAAAATGTTTGTACATTGCCCCTGGATCTTGTAATAGATGTGAAGCCTCCATTTTATTTAATAGCGAGGGAAAAAGGATTTATTGTTTCACCAAAAGACGTCGATGATTTGTGCTTGTGTACCTTATACAATAAAGAAACGTTAGAGCCTAAAACCAGCTCGCATATCATACACCCAGAGGATCTCGCTTACACACCGGGTGATCTGATAGATTTTGTTACGGGAAAACCCATAAACATGGCTCGCAAACATCCTCTCAATTTTTACCAAGACATATTGAAGTTAAAAAACACATTCAATTTTATTTCAAATATATCTGCCACGTTGTTAGATAAGGAAATAATGAAAATTCAAGTAGTTTTTGATGTCACCAAACATAATCATATAAAATCAAAAAATTATAATGATAAACTTAGAATAAAAGTGAAAAATCATACGTATAAGGTAAGTGAAATTGAAATAGAACTTATTATTTTAATATACGTTTTATTTTCTATCGATTTGACAGTATTAGAATGTCATATACATGTATTTATCGATGTATAGATGGATGGTTTTTAACGTACTGCTTGAATATACGTCTGCATTAAGATTCCCTTGCGATACACATAAGTTTGCGTGTCCAAGTATGCCATAGCGAAGTAGTTAATTTATAGTCATAAGTTATCATGTCTACGCCACAATTTCGTCAAAACTTTTTCAGGAAGAAGTCAGGCTCACAGGCAGAGTTAATTTCCCAAACCTAACCATACTGAATCCAAAAATAGATTTCAAGTACATGTTAAATGATGTCGTTGGTTGTAATATTCTTAAGCTTATGAACGAGACCCCAGTCTTATTATGCTACAGATTGAAATTCAAAAAATGCAGTATCAGAAACAATGAATTAATGGTAAGTTATTAATTTAGAAACAGAACCTTTACAGAAATCGTGTACAAAAAACTCTCTACAAAAAAACTTTATGCTATAAGAAAAATAGTTTATTCGTCTATTTAGCTTCTGTTAGACGATAAGATGGCTAGAGACAAGAGATAATTATATACGCCATGAATTTGCTTTGGAATTTTATATATATTTTTTATTGATATTTATATTATATATATTATTTTTTATACAATTTTTTTATTGTTTATTGAGTTGTTTTTAAGTTGATCCGCATCAGTAAACTCAAACAATTGTGGCACTATATCTAATGTAACTGTATAACTTCTCTAAGAATCTTCATTATTTTAATACGACCTTTATTTTCAGCCTGAGATAGAGTCATCTCCCGGCTCTTCTAATTTGTCAAAGAGTTCGTCATTTGTCAGCGCTTTGGAGTTTTGTCCCCCAGTATTAGGTAAATTATATATATAATAATTCATGTTACTAAAATTTACATATGTGTGTTAATCTACAATTTCACCTTTATGGTATCTTCCAAGTAAAATACTTTCTAGCTATAATTTTTTTAACGTAAGCATTGGCAATTTGAACGAGAACATAACGAGGGATATGTATAGAGCCAGTGCCTGTATACGACTATACGGCTTGCAATCTATCACGTTGGATGCTGTCTAACTAGTAATCCGAGTGTCTTAACGTGCCTTTGAAATTTCGGAGATGGGCACTCAATTCTCTGCCTACCCCACCACAATAAAAAAGGGAATATGTATACGCTAGTCGTGAAACGTATGTTTGTTCTTTGTCATTAATTTCCGCCAGCTGACAAGCATTTCACTATTTCAATCTAAAAATCTCATATTATATCTATGTATTAAAGCTGTTAAAATCATGGTTTGTATTACAGGCAGTCCAACGATAGAGTTGATGCCTGCAAAAGAGACTACAGAGACGATTTACAACCCAGGTGAACCAATGTCATCTCCGAATGACGATGAGTTAGAAGAAACGTTCGAAGCTCCCCTCTCCGTTAAAGAGTTCATGAGTCTGGTCATGCCCATGATCGAGGAGGAATCCCCGGCGAGTGACGAATGGTCAGATAAATTGCAGAAGCTGATAAATCCGAAAAAAAGCATTTCTAATTCTCTTTTCTTTGTACCGAATCGCGGCAAAATAGCCCCAAGACAAAATTTAAACATCTATTGCTTGGCTGATTTTGATAGAAATATCAATTTCCAAGCAACCGTGGAATGCGAAGTGCTGGGTGGGCCCTCCGAGACCTTTCGAATCAGTGGAGGAACTTCCTACCTCAAATACAAATTGGACACAAACATATTAAATTTTAAAATTCGAAGCTACCATGAAACTGCTGTGGAAAAACTCCATATTCTCAGTCAAACACCCCTAGAGTTTGAATACGTGACTTACTTAAGCGAACCGAAGATCACGGACCCCCTCGTGGGTGATATAAGCAATGTTCAACCAAAGAAGAGAGTGGTGAGAGCTGAAGAGAAGGCCGCACTATCTGTCTTCGTCAGTCCTGGGGTAATGGGTTATTACAAAAGACATTTTGTGCTGGAAATTGGCTACGACCCACAAAGAAATATAGAAGTGTTCGGCTGGGGTGTTATTCCGCAAATATATTTTGCATTGCCAAGGGATCCAATTTTTCCGGTAATTATAAAACAATTATTAAGTTTTCAATCCCATAGCTTTAGCTGAACAAACACAACTAAAGATAACGTTTACGTATCATTATAATTTTTGCTTTGCAAAAAACTTCACTTCTACATAACGAGTCGATATTAAGTAGATACTGCTTAATAATTCTGTCCGAGTATTTGGAAAACTTGGTATGTGAATTTTGTAAAATCAGCTAATTCATTTCAATCTATTTATTACATTACAGACGCATACAAGACTAAAACAGATCTCATATTTATTTTTCGTCTTTAACTACCTTTAGGTCACAATTTCATGTATATGATTTGTATCGCTTGGGTTGTATAGTAAATAGCAGAAGAAAATCGAATCTGTAATCCTTTCTATTTTAGATTGCAAGTACGTTGGGCTACCAGACACCGGCAATATTAACGGAGGGGTACATGAGCGCAATGGCGGAAATGTTTGCTCCCTTTGCTGAGAAACAGTTTAACTCTCGTGAAACAGACACGTGTTTCGATGATCCAGAATTCATGCAGGACTGGGATGTTATTTCCCGTTGGGTATGCGAACTTCAATAACATATTAAGTATAACTTATGAATATTTGCTACGATAGAAGAGTTTTGATTGAACAATCAGGGGCCTTACTCCACTAATGCATTGTAACCACAATATTACTTCAGTAGCGATACAGTAATACTTCAGTCGCCGTAATTTTACACTTTTGGCACTCCACTATGTGTCAAAGTGTCAAATTACGGCCACTGAAGTGTTATCTACTGTACCGCTACTGAAGTAATATTGTGCCTAAAATGCATTAGTGGAGTAAGGCCCCAGTTATCTATAATACCATCTCTGCCTTTCAGGAGACATGTCCTTCACCCATGGATATTGAAATGGCCTTAGAACGCATGCTAGTATCAAGCTATGTGCAACCAAATCCAAATGTGCTAACGTCACAAATACAGCAAGGGAAGAAGGGGCCAATTCCCGGGATCCACACTATACCGTATCTCCTCGATTTTGGTGTGGTTATAACGGGAACAATTGTAAGTGTAGTTTTCTCTTTACATACATACATATCACGCCTGATTCCCTGTAGAGGGGTAGCCAGAGATCACGGATCTGCATTTAACCCGATCCTGACAGACCTTTTTCGCTTGATTGACAATCATACATCTTGTCATACTTGTCACACTCGGCGGTTATAGGCATTCCTAACGTCACCCTTTTTCAATATAGCGTCTATCTGAATTTTATGTGCCCTTCCACTTCATTCGTATATATACCTTTTGTCAATCTGCTATCATTCATCCGCATAACATGTCCAAACCATCAAAGCATGCCATTCTCAATCTTAGTCACTACATCTTCTTTCAAACCGCAACCTTCCCTTATCACACTATTTTTAATTCTATCATTCAATGTCACTCCTAACACAATATCGTATCTCCTCGATTTTGTGTTAGAACTTAGAACTAGAACTTGAACTAGTTGCATTGCGACGGGGCCTATCCCGTTGAACTACTTTGAATCTCTAAGTACGGAGAATGAAGTGGTATTACATGTGGTTGTAGTCCGTGTCGTTGTGTACAGGTGTTATCTTGTCTATACTGAGGAATCAGTTTTCCTCCAAAGGCATTCGTTTACTGTATATTTACGTAGATTATTATTATTAGAACTACTGAAAATATTTGTCCTGTTACCAGTGAGTTATAGCAGCTTAATAAATATAACAATATGACATTTTTAGAGTCAAAAGTCTGTCGAAGTGACCAACTATGGGCCGATTTCGAACAAGATTCGCATAAGCCGTATTTCCAAATTGCCGCCGTGGTTAGAAATTCAGTTTTGTGGAAAATTAGAAGCAGGACAGACGGGCATCATGACTGTTATATTCAAGCCTACCCCAGACGTATTTCGTGAATTTGAAAATACTGTTGAGTACACGGTGTATATAGAAGTAAGATTCTCAACTTATGTACATATATATCACAACTATGATAAAAACTTATTTGGGTCGAAGAGATTAAAAATTAAGATCTTCCCTTTCGTCATGAGTACTAGGATAGTGATGGCATTGGATATAGATTATTGTTGATGGCTACTAGCCCATCCTATAATATATTCCATTGAATTAAAGGGTAGGGAGGTAATGCAGCATTTGTTTATTAGATATTATTCCTTACCGGGAGTCGTGACCGTAGTCATTCTATGGCCATCCCGATCCACGTGTTAAACAGATAGCCAGTACAAAGTGTAACCGTTTTGCCATTTACAAATACTATCATATTATCTGTACTGAGGATACACGTGTTAAAGTTTATTTCCTTTTGAAAAGAAATCTATTTTTTTTTGTCTTTTCCAAGGTACCGTGTGGAGTGATGATTCCGCTGCGTATAAACGCCCTTTGCGCCGTGCCCTTCCTCGTCACTAAAGTCAAGTTGGTGAACTTCGGTCTGGTGCGATGCGGGAATAAAATGGTGTGCTCAATACCGTTGATGAATATGTAAGTATATGGCATTGAGTTACAGTTTCCCTATAGAGATCACGGATAGCATTTTTTCCGATCCTGACAAAACATTTGCTCTTCATTCTAATCTATTCTCACTTACACTAATTCAGTGGTAATTTATTTGATGCGTAACTTTATTAGAAGACTACTGCTTTATTCTAAAAGGGTTACGAGTTTTGTCATATTTTTCGTTACAAGATTTAGTGTTTTTTGTGATATATAAGTTCTATATAACTCTGATTATTGGTACGTTCAAATCTTAATCTACTTATGTTTCAGAGGAAAACCAGTATGTGTTTGGACTGCGTCTATTAAGCAAGAGAATACTAGTGTTAGTCCCATCACGTTGCTGGCAAATTCAGGGTCATACCAATCTGGTGAGGGAGGATGGCTTAGCATTTCTTTTAAGCCGACTACACAGGTAATTTGAAACATTCGTATGCTCAATATAAGAAAGTTTTGTAGCAGGGTATGGTCGTGTTACTGCAGTTGATGAATTAATCTAACTATGTCACATAGGTAGAAAAAAATAAAATGGGATATACGTATAACTTCTCTTGAGGGGTTGATGTCAGAAATGTGTTTAAGTTAATATCTGAAGATCCAACAATAAATAATATCACCGTGACACCACAACTTTTAATGTTAATTACCTACATTGGTTGAAGACATCAAACAAAAAGAATTAGATTAATGAAACATATAATTTCACATTCAGTGCTCAATCAATTGCAACCCACAAATCAATTACAATGCTTTGTACGTAATTCATATGTTCACATTACGCCCGTTTCCATATAGAGGGGTAGGCAAAGATCACGGCAGAGGAAGAAGAAAGTAGCGTAATACATTTATATAAAATGGTACTAAACAACTATTGCAGATGTCATACGAGGGTACACTGGTGTTCTCATTCCACATGAATCCCAACAAACTGTCGATTAAACTCAGGGGCAAGAGTGAAGTGCCCAAGGCCCGCGTCATTGGGCCGAACATCACGTTTCCACCAACCCTGCCCTGGGCGAAGTCAGAAGATATGTATTTTGGAATTACCAACACTTGCTCCTTTCCAATCGAGCTGGTTTTTCCACATAGCGATCCGTAAGTTTAATTTATATATGGTGGTGTAGTTTTGATGATCTGTTTTTTTTATGGTCGTAGGTTTTAAGTTTCATAGAGTTATAAGTTTTGTCTGGAACATCTATCTGATCAAACAACTACATGTAGTCGACTAGCTAATTGAGCGGTTTGGTTGTGCTGCGTGTTATTACAGGAATAATCGCGATGTGTTTTAGACGTTTGTGCGTCGTTGTTATAAATTTTCTAATATACCGTGGATGTTTCCTAACGCGAAATCGTCTAATAGAGGATAATTAATTTTCTCTATTTATCATTTGGTTCTAGCATTTTGTAATGATTTCTTTGTTTTACCTAGTTATGGTACATTCTCTAATTCAACAAGTAAATTCCAGAGATTGGCAGACAGACGAAGACATATACAATTTACTAGACTTTTACTACGATCAACCCGAAGAAATAGCAATTCCAGTCGTGAAACCTGGTGAAGAACTTCCCTCAGAAATTGTGGCATTCCATGCAGAGTTTGGCTTCCGTACCAAAAAGTATGTATGGCGACCGACGTAGAACTATAGTGTTTTTTTAAATACATTTTTTGGTACAAACAATGCTTTTTTATCCATACTGATCCAATGTTATTCCGTAACATTGTCTATACTTTTTAACTTACCTCCGCATAGTTTTTACATTTATATTTTACTATTTATATTTACTTTCAGGATCCGAGATGAAAACATGTCGAAAATCAAACAAAACGCAAAAAATAATTTAAGGTACATTATGTTTATTACGTTTACTACTACGTACGTACTACTACGTTTCAAAAATCATAACCATATAACATTTATATTTAAAGCAAAAGGCAAAAATACAAGTTTTTAATCACTACTAAGTGCTCATTATAATGCCTGGTAGTCATAGGCTTACTTATGTGAGTGTACTGTTACATAGGCCTCTGACTACCCTGATAATATTTACCATTACCATTTTTGAAATATCCATCTTATGCGATGTTGCAAACCATATAAAACTACTTGAATATATTTATAGCATAACATTTATTAGTTTTGTTATGTATTGTCGATATTTTAACTCTGAGGAATTTAATCTAAATTGCAGGGCTCCTTCCAAAAAAGTTTTGAAGTCAGCTCAAGACACAAACGTGGAAATGGAAAAAAGTTCGTTCGTTATTCGAACTGTGGGAGATATTTCTGAAGGTACTATATATATGTACTCGTATATATAGAATTATATAGGTACTCTATATAGATACACTACCACAGTGTCTTAAGACCAGGGTTTTCAATCAGTGCGTCCTACTGTAATGACATACGATGCCGAGACGTGGAACATGACAGTCGGGCTGGCGCGCAACGTCTCGGTAAACGTAGTGTAGGACGCCCCTCTGCTAGATGGACCGATGACTTGAAAAAGTTCGCTGGTAGTGGTTGGCTGAGGGCCACAAGTCATCGTGTGGCGTAACCTTGGGGAGGCCTACGTCCAGCAGTGGACTGACATAGGCTGATTGACTTGATATAGATGACATGTTGCTGGCCGGTCGTCTATAAGATTCCATTCACTATTGTTCCCTTAGGCCCCTTCTACGACATGCCGGGATGAACGGGGCAGTTAGCATTCTACTTATTTACGTTCTAGCTAGCACAGCACATGGAAATATCATATCGTCGCTTTTATATCAAAAAAGTCGTATTTGATAATCTCATGGTATTTTTATTAACTAAAAAATATTTTTAACGTTTATTCATCTTGACAAATTGTCGAATTTAAATATGTTCGAATTTATTATTTTTTCATATTGTTAGAAATGTTCTCTATCATATTATTATTATGAAATGTTCATATGCGACTTTTTTATGTGACAGCGTCGATATGTCAATAGCTTTTTCTACTAGAGTACCCGCCACATAAGGTGGCAGTAGCCAAACTTGGAACTAAATTTGACGTTTCCGCCATTGCGTGTTATTTTGTATGAAAGGTAAATTTAGTATTACCAGCGTTGTGTCTTTTGCCCACTCTTTGTAATTTTTATGTTTGTTAAGGGTGATTATAATAAATTGATTTCTGGAGTTTCTTGTTAGTTCTTCTCCAAGGGTCTCCGCTGAACTTCTTCTTCTCAATCGTTACGCTCTTATCAGAGCGGTCGTGGTCTTCATGACGTGGCATCTTGAGCAGCCGAAATGGTTGGTGAACTAACCTCGGTAAAAATATGTAAAGACAATGCTCAGTGCCATGTTTGAAATAGTTTTTTTACATACATACATACACATCACGCCTGATTCCCTGTAGAGGGGTAGGCAGAGATCACGGATCCCCATTTGTCCCGATCCTGACAGACCACTTTCGCTTCATTGACATTCATACATTCTCTAATACACTCTCGGCGGTTATAGGTACTCCTAACGTCACCTTTTTTCAATATAGCGTCTATCTGACTGTTACATATATGTCTTATTAGGCCGGCCCCTACGTATCCGCCCTTCCACTTCACTCATATATATTCCTTTTGTCAATATATAGTTTTTTTAATTTGTACTTAGATCATAAAATAACTTTCAAAGAGAGCTTATGATAGGGCCTATTTTGAATAAAAATATTTTGACTTTTGACTTTGGTATATTAATTTGTTTTATTTGAGTTTATAGCTCTGCAACCAAAGATCGTTACAAATGAAACCTCAATATAATGTATCGAGCCGTATGGCACAGTGAGTGCTAGTTTTGGCGTGTTTACTGGCAACACTGGATTACGCGACTGTGGCGACGCCTCCAACTGCCACCTTATGTGGCGGGTACTCTACATAGTTTTCATTCACTTATGTGTGTCATTACAGAGGTGAAGCAGGTTTTGCGAGCAGAGGGTAGGGATCCTTTGGCCGAGTGCAACGCAAACCGTGGCCTCGGCTCGTCTCTGGGCGAGGACGACGCCTCCTCCAAAGGCCTCATGCTCTTCTGCCACGGATCACCGGGCGAAGGTTTCTTTTCATCACTTCTTATAGTCCCTCAACATACAAAGCGATCACTGCAACCATGTCTGTTATATTATGTCTGTTTGGATATAGAAAGACTTGTCAAGCCCCTGCTGTGTTCAGTTACATAAATAAATATAAATTTAAGTCAATTATCTCTTCCGCTTATGGTGGGACCAACCTTGGAGATGAGATATAACATAATGATTATATGATATAAAATAATTCACAATCAATTAATTAACATTCCTGTAATTTACTTTCATAATTCCGTTCTTGTAACGTTCTTGTATCATGAGGCCCAGAATTGAATCCTTCAAAACTTATCATATCATGGGTGTCATGAAAGATAACTTAGGGAATACTGACTATTCGATCGATCGAGTCGAGAAGATTAAATTAGTCACGTCAGTTGCTGTCCACTAAACCTTCGGCTGTTCCTAGTATAGCCGATTTTATGCATTGTTAAAGACTATATTTATGCGTTGTTAAAAATATAAGGTGTTTTTAGTGCGTTGCTCAGCCCTCTGAGCACAAGATAAGTTGTATATTTATGATCTTGATTGTTTCATCGTTGATCGTGAAATTTTAATATTAATTTTCAGAAAATATTATGAGAGAAACGGCGTCTGTCCTGGGTAGGTCTCTTAACTTACCTGTTTACAACATCGACTATCTATTGATAGAAGCACTTTGTAAGTTGCAAACGGACCGACAAAAGAAGGTGTTAGAGCAGATTGATGCGCTGTACGAAAGGTTTGCTGAATCTGCACAAGACATTAAGATAAAGGAACCCGTTTCACCCCCGCACATCGTCACTGGAAAAGAATCAGGAAATAACACAGATATTGAGTTGATGCAACCAGAAGAAGCGCCAGTGCTGGATTGCGACGATGAACACGAAAAATTAGAGAAAAAGTGTGAATTGATCGAAAGCTGCCTAGCTGCATACAGCAGTAAAACAAAATCAGATCGAAGAAAATCGAAGTCCGTCATCTTAAGTGTGAGATCACGGACGAGTCTTGTCAATATTCCAGGAAGTATATTTTCGGTGGTAAATATCAACAAGATTTGACTGCAATATGAATCATCTTCATACATTTATTATATTAATTTTTATGTATAGTGTTATGGGTAGCCAGTTGATTTCTCAATCGGCATGTATGGCTATTCATAGGGCTGTGCTGGTTCCAACATTGACTTATGGTAGTGAAAGTTGGGTATGACAAAAGAAGCATGAAAGTAGAATCAATGCCGTCGAAATGCGGTCACTGAGAAGCATGTTAGGAGTGACATTGAATGATAGAATTAAAAATAGTGTGATAAGGGAAGGTTGCGGTTTGAAAGAAGATGTAGTGACTAAGATTGAAAAGAGCATGTTTCGATGGTTTGGATATGTTATGCGGATGAATGATAGCAGATTGACAAAAGGAATATACAGGGTAGCGCATTCAAAACGGTCAGTATGGGAAAGTCTGAAACTATAAGAGATACGATGATTTGTTCTTAGGAACCATGTCACCGATTTTGATAAAAAGAAAAACTGCATTCATACTTTCTATGAAAAAACAACTGTATCCACTATGGGAATCGAACCCGGTTGCTTTGAAAAAATAAATTGGCCCTTTTCACTTTTTCTTTTTAAATATCGATTGTGTAGGTCATAAGCTGTTAATGTCGGTATGAAACATGGTGTCGAAAATGAATAAAATGCATTATTTTGGAATACTTTAGTTTATCATAATAGTTTACATACACCGTAACAATATTCAACAGACGTGTAAAATTGTCACTATTGCTGTTTGTAGTTTTGTACTTCCCTACTTGTTAGATAAACCATATCATGTGGCATTAGCATTGCATTAATCCTTTAAGGAGGTTTTGTTATCTACAGTAATCAAAAACTAACAATCTATTGAAAAGTCCACTTAAAGTGACGTGTTAAACCACATTAGAAAATTTCTCGTGGGATTACGTTAAGGACGAATTTTACAAAACAAGCTAAGATACCGTTGAAGACCTAAAAGTAGCAATAAAGGTCAATTGTAACGCGAATTCACCACATGAAAATACAAAATTCAATAATAAGATTGTTACCTAAACGTGTTGAATATTGTATTGAAAACAACGGTGGTCACTTAGAAAACCTACTATGATAAACTAAAGTATGCCAAAACAATGCATTTTATTCATTTTCGACACCATATTTCATACAGACATTTACAGCTTAAGACCTACATAATCGATATTTAAAAAGAAAAAGTGAAAAGGGTCAATTTATTTTTTCAAAGCAACCAGGTTCGATTCCCGTAGTGGATACAGTTGTTTTTTCAAAGAAAGTATGAATGCAGTTTTTCTTTTTATCAAAATCGGTGACATGGTTCCTAAGAACAAATCTTCGTATCTCTTATAGTTTCAGACTTTCCCATACTGACCGTTTTGAATGCGCCACACTGTATATGAGCGAAGTGGAAGGGCGGTTACGTAGGGGCCGGCCTATTAAGACATATAACAGTCAGATAGACGCTATATTGAAAAAAGGTGACGTTAGAAGTACCTATAACCGCCGAGAGTGTATGAGAGGATGTATGAATGTCAATGAAGCGAAAGTGGTCTGTCAGGATCGGGACAAATGGGGATCCGTGATCTCTGCCTACCGCTCTACAGGGAATTAGGCGTGATGTGTATGTATGTATGTATGTACATATTTATCTACACTGGCATATAATAATTAATTATACAGTACAGTAAGGTACAAAACATCTATCTAGGGAGTTAAGAAATTTTAAATTGCTTGTTCTTCACAATAGATATAACAAAATAGATACATCGCAATTGCAGAAATGAACCCGCGTACTTCTGTTAGGTACAATGGTGTATGATGTTTATGTTATGCTTGGGTTTCAAATGATATGCCTTGATACCAACCAGTCTAAATTCAAAAGCCAAATTGCTTCGCCTGAAGTTCCTATTAAAAAGTTTTACATTTATCCACAGGAGGACATTGAGGAGTTGTTGACACAGTACTTGAGCACTTCTAGGTTCGAAATGGGATTCGTTATTGACTCACTGGAAAGCAAGTTTCTCAAAGAGCCGGTAACCGCTTTACTCACGTTTATCAAATGTAAGCCGTCTATCAAAAATATTCACCTTGTACTGGGGCACTCGGATGTGACGACGTATTTGGCGAAGGTTAAAGCCGAAGAAGAGCTTAAAGACAGAGAGTTTGAAGACAAAGTGTAAGTCGTAACATCCTTATTAAACTCATATTCATAATAACGCTATGGAGTTGTAAACTGTATTGTTTCTCCCTAGATGTCGCTGTCAACTATCGCTCTATCAAAGAGACTTTTCATACTGAGTGTTTTTAACACTATTCAAACATATTAGAAATCGATGTTTTACTATGTAGCTCTGATACAACTGTGCTATAAAACTGGAACTAAATTTTACCAATGCTTTCGACCTAAAGTTTATTGTGCTCATATGGTAATACATTACGAGCACTATATGTAATTGTATCTCTAAATATTGCAATGTTTCAGTCACACTCTGAAAATACATACACCGGAAGAAATCGAGGACATAGTGCACATGATAGATGAAATGGACGCCGAGGAGTACGATGTACTGCCGGATGACTTGAGAAAAATTTACGTCACTCATTGCTTAGAGAAAAGGGTTTCTAAGAAACAATCTCTGAGGTGCCAACCTTGGAGTGATGATCATATATCCTAGATTACTTTTTAGCATAAATATTGGGTTTGTGATGTGATATGGAACATTCGTGGCAAGTTGCTAGCCCATCAACTAATAGGATCCATCAAATCTCAGTCCCTTAGTCGCCTCCAACAGTTAACCGAAAGAAAATTATTTGTAGATTTTAGTCTTCTATTATCGTGCCGTGTATTAATAACATCTAAAAGTTATTTAGATTCCCATAGAGATTTTGGTTTCAAGTAATATGTAGTGGGTAATGAAGGGAAACCAGTGCTGATTTATAATGATGATTATAAATCTAGTTTTGATAATTGGAGAATATTAAAAATAACAAACAATTTAACTTTTTCAGTAGTACGTTGTCCAAAAAGACTACCAAATCAGGTAAATTATAAAATATTATGAATTGTTTAAAGTTAAATCTTTTAATTGTAATATTTAACATGAAATGAAATAAAAATATAACCTACATATACAGTCGCTAACAGTGAGGGATAACATCGTGAGGCAACCTGCCTATCCATCGGGATAGGTAGCCAGTGCCTGTACACGGCGATATGGTTTACTTCCTGTCACATTGGGAGTGTCTATCTGGTGAAACGCGGGCTTAGAGTGGCTCATATCCAACATACATGTCACCAAAATTTCGTAGCTAGGCAAGCTATTCCACAATAAAAAGGGAATGTGTTTACAGAAGTCTTGAAGACTATGTTATGTTATATAATAATCCATTGTTAGGAATACATATGTAGGAAATCTCGGCATTTGAAGGCAAGTTAATTGACAAATATTTCTTAAGAAAACTACTGGTGAGAGTCGCTTTTTACTCTAGTTCTATTTGATTATTATTTGCAGGCTTCTTTACATCAAATGCAGAAGTGCGAAAATCAAAAACGAAGAAAGATGATGTTAAAAGTAAGTTATAAAGTGTAGATTGCTTTTTGCTTTATATGTCAAAAAATAAGTTTCGAAGGGTGATGTTAGAAGTACCACCGAGTTTATATGAGGAACTATTTGGATGGCAATGAACCGAAAATCGTTTGCTGGTATCAAGAGAAATGGGAATCCCTGATCTCTGTCTTTGTAGGGGAACGGACCTGATCTATGTATTTTTTGAGAAACACTTTAAACTTATTGGGTTGTCATAACTATAAAGATAAACCGTACATATAAATACATTCACGACCTTTAAACCCTTTCCGGGTGGAAAGAACCTTGGATATTATATAATCATATCATATTATAACAAGTATTTTTTCAGCAAACATGTAGGTACATGTACACATTGCGTTTGTGGTGTTGAATGGAAAATTGCTGGTTGGCTGCTAGCTGCTCACCCAATAGATTCCATTTATCCCTAGTCCCTTAGTCGCCTCCTACGATATGCCGAGAGAACGGCAAATACTTAACATTCTTTTTAAATCCCAGACTAGTACAGGAGCTGTTTTCTACTTTGCTTCGTAGGCAAGGCCGAAACAACATTGATGACGAATAAAATCACCGAGTACGTGAAAGCCGTGCTGGAGCCTTTGGTGCAGCTGGCGGAGAACTGGTCTCCAGAGGAACCCACCTGGGGAACCAACAGCTCCATGAAGAGCTCGATCAGCAAAAAGAAAGGTGTTAAAAAGGAGAAAAACAGCAAGGAGGTAAAGTTTTATGCATTAGTATTTATATTTTTTGACAGATATTTATTTATTTATTTAACGACTAATTGAAATAAAATTTACAAACTTAAAAGGTGTAAAGTATATATCAATAAAATCAAATATTTGTTAAGGGAAACTTTTAAGGGAGGAAGCTCTTAGCCTGCGATACTCGTTGATCTCTATATTTTAATAGTATACGAAGATTGACGATCACATCTTGCATTTTTCAGGGGTTTAAGTGTCTATATTCGAGAATGCGTAGCTGTTATTCTATAGCAACTTTAAACCCACTTCTTAAACATGTAGTCCGCACCTAGCATGCCAGGCGGTAAACAAAACTATCTTCAGAAAGGTAGTAGTAATTCTATGGCTACCTCGAACTTACGTTTTGACCAGATAGTTAGTACTCAATGTGACAAGTGGTAATCCATGTCGCCATTTACAACCACTAACTATTACCTATTCGGGGAACAGGTAGGTTTAGGTCTCACCGTAGCATTCGACGCATTTCGTAAATATATGAACATAGAAGTTCATTCTACTTCTACTTTGTTCAATGTTTGACTTTTAGATATCAAGAGACATTGAGGCACTGGATAGGGGATTCCCACTTACTTTAGTCATGGGGCCTAATGAAAGTCACAAGGACGTATTGAAACAGTTCTTCGCTTGGAATCCTCTCATTAAAAATTACCTGAGCCATAATGAACGCGTGAATCTATTGGAATGCGACGTGAAACGTGAAGAGTACACTATTTTGCAACGGAAAGTGATGCCCGCCATCGATGGTTCCCCTACTCTGTTCTGGAAGTTTCTTAACGAGCCCAAGGTAAGTAAAACATATCTCAAATAACTATTTCTACGTTCTATAGAAAAAGTTCTAGTATTTCAATATTCTTCAAAAGATGAAAATCTAGTCTAACCGTAGAATTATTGGAGTTATCAAGAGTGGATCAAAGCTTTGTATAGCAGCCAGAGTAATATTTTGATTTGAGAATAACAAAAGTGGTATAAAAGTTAATTATGATATTGCTACCTTATTTGCAAAAGTCCTTAACAAAATGAACATTTTTCAGAAAGTTTCCTTACCTTTTTGATAATAGATCAAGAATATTTTTTTATTATTATGAAGCCTCACAACTACACTTAACTTTTTTTTAAACTGAGAACTATAAAGGTTAAAACTACAACGCTATCGCTTTGTTCTGAGACGTATCTTTGTGCAATATAATACCATTCGTTTATATATACTTTTTAGATACCGAAATGTGAATGCAATTTTAGAGAGATAGACGACTCCACCCAGGAAGGGGTAATTGAAACCATTTCAAATTGGCATTGCACATGTGGCAAAATGGTGAGTGTCAGTAATCTATTATTACAATGATTAAATATATTCCCTGCTAATCTGAAGCGTAAGCAGAATGCTAACTAGTTGGGTTTCTTCCCGGTATGTCGTAGACCTAAGGTGACTAGAGATTAGTGCAGTCATTGACCAATGTAATGGTTACTTTGTGATGACATTAATTAGTATAAATCAATCTCATCACAACCTTTGTTCAAAAAGACAAACGCGGGGCAGTCAGAGTTCAGGTTTCCATCTCCGCAATTGCGAATGTAGTAATTCTATGGCTACCTCAACCCACGTGTTGACCAGACATACCTCACCTCACCTCAATGTAACAGGTGGTAAGCCATGTCGCCATTTACCAGCACTGACTATTACCTGTTCGGGGAACAGGTAGGTTTCCTCACGATGTTTTCCCTCATCGTATTATTCATCTCACCTTTGTTATGCTTTTTAATTAGTTTTATTTATAGTTAATTTTAATTGGCATAAATGTAAATTTACAAACTGTTCTTTTCCGTCACCAATTAAAACAACATAATATTACAGCAGGAAATCTTAGAACGCGAAGAGCAGAAGAAACTGTCTGACCGCAAGCTCAGTCGTCCGTCATCGTCTGCGAAACTAAGCCCTAGATCAACGCCGAAGCTAGTTCATAAGAACGTTGGCCCTACCCCTAAACAGTCTGCAGTGAACGTTGCGCCTGACCAGGGGTCCTTGGCCAATAATAACCTGGACGATGGTAGCCATGTCGATATCAATACGATTCCTGAACCACTGCATCTTGTAGAAGGGATTGCAGGTGATTTGTTTGGAATTGTTTTGTCGTATGATCTGTACACACTTATGGAGTCAATAAAATATGGAGGGATGTATATAATTTCACATAGTCAGAAACTTGAACAACTGCAGTTATAGCTACGAATGTATTTAGTCAATCACAGCCTAAGCTTCCTAGATATCTAGCAATCTACGTGATAAGTGGTGTTTGGTGCCGCTGTGTATACTGCCTTTTCTGAAGAATGCACAGGTATCCTCACGGTGTTTTCTATCATGTAGTAGATGTGTTAATGTCTTAAGATTCCATTTCAATCGTCAGTCGAAGAATGTATCAACAAAGTGTCTGTCCTTTTTACTTATTTATATACGTGATTTAAAAGAAAATAGGTTGTACGAATTTATATACTTATAATCGACCAATAACTAATTATGGATAACTAAATATTATCAATATATTTTCTATCGATATGCAATACGTACGTAAATGAATAAGTAAATTTTTTCTTAATTACTAGAATTACCAGCGAGGGTAGTGTTGGACCCTGGAGATTTGATACGATGCAAGTACTCATTCGTGCCTCAAGCCGAGGGGTACTTCGAGGTGAAACGATATGTCGCCGTCAATGGGTGGGACGACTCTAGGGCGGAAGTCAATGTGCATGCTTGTGCAGATACGCCTAGGTATGTTTTTATTAAATATAAGTAGATAATTAGTGTATAGAATTACTCATTTTTACTACGAATATAATTATAATGACCAATGATTGACGACCTCCGTGGCGCGATTAGTAACACCGATTAGTAACAATGGAGGCAGAGTTAAGAAATACGCTTTTCTTCGCTTTCCAGTCTGGTTGTTTACTCATATATGCTATATATGTATTTATCTATATGTAATATGTATATATTTCTTAAATATACGTTGACTAGTACCCTTTACACAAGTCTTAAATGAACTTACCAAGGGGCTAGTTCAATTGGTGTAATAGTGTCTTTATTTAGACTATATTATGCTTTTTATTATTTATAGGCTCGACATGAGGCCTAAGAAGATGTTTGAACGCTTCGTTCGTCGATCAGTGGAAGGGCGCCAGTACAAGGGCGCCTACTTGGACGATCGGAAGATATTTGACTTTGGACCCATATTTGTTGGCAATAAAATGTAAGATAATATTTGTAATAAAGTATGTAATATTATATTTATACGTTTTTTACATTCTTCTTCATCTTTATATTTTTATTATTGTATCTACAAGGGACAGGCTTGAGCTATGTGTATATACAGCTACATTTTTCCCTTGGTTAGTTAAGATTATCCTTTAAAAAAGTTTGCATGTAGCTTGCTTGCTTGAAAGTTTGTATGTTAATTAAGAGGTATTTGATATATTTCGCATACTAGCAAGAAAGTCAGTAGAAAAGTTTCTCATAATGTTTGACTTTAATTAAAAAAAGAGGAAAGCAACCTGTCATCAATATTTTTATTCATATCATCACAACCTTGATATTAATCCTAACAGTGACCAAGAACTATGTGTTCGAAGTTTTGATAGTTCTTTCGTCAACAAGGTATGAACATGAATGTTTACAGAATTCAAAATATAACAATTATTAACGATATTGCAGGGTGTATGAAGAGAAGCACACAGTGGAGCTTAGAAACACCTCCCTGATGCCTGTTGAACTGACCATCGAGTACAAAATGGAAAACGGCCCGTTCTTTTTCGATAAAACGACCATGCGTATTGAGGTAATACTTATCAACATACATACACATCACGCCTGATTTCCTGTAGAGTAGGCAAAGATCACGAATCCCTCATTGACACTCATACACTTCTTCATACACACTCGGCGGTTATAAGAACTTTTGGGGTGCGGTCTATTTGGTAGAAACTTGATACTCCGAAACCTATTTGAGATAACTGACTTCGCAGAAACTTCTTTAGTCGATCATTTATTAGGCATAAAAAATATTTGACATAAATATTTTTAGGCATAATGTGCTTATGACCGAATTTAGAATGGCATACATTTAAGATAGTAGAATTTTTATTGGCATATTTACCTTTGGCTTAGTTAAAATTTTGTATAATATCATTTAGCATAACGTTCATTTCGAGTACAGATTATTTGGCATAATTTGACTAGGCATACTATGAAGATCATAGAATTTCAATTAGAATAATATGATTGGGTTACTTTCTTCTTTAAAAATGCGTAGGTTAGGTTAGGTTAGAACTGTGACCTCTTATGACCAGAAACGAACATGCTCTCATGGGCAAGGATATAAAAACCAAATAATTATCATTAAATCAACTTTTATTTATTACAATTAGTAAAAATGATAACGCCTGATTAGAAAAGTGTTGCAATAATCATAAAAGATGATTCTTGCTGTAAGCATTATGCGAAATGATGGTTCTACTTTTAAATAGTTATGGATAAGAAATATATGCCAAAAGATGAATCTGGTTTTGAACTTTCTGCGATGTGATGATTATACATTGTGATTATTATGGATACCAAAATTATGGGTACAGATAATTCTGACTTACAGAATTATGGGTTTCAATGTATGCTAAATGAGTTAATGCCAAACGATATTCTGCGAAAAGAGGTTTATGCTATTAGTTGTTATGCAATATAAAATTATTACTTGAAAAGTTCTACTATAATAGGTGTACCCGAACTTTTGACGTCACCCTTTTTCAATATCTCGTCTATCTGACTGTCATGTGTCCTACTGAGCCGGCACCTACGTAACCGCCCTTTCACCTCACCCACATATAATACTTTTGTCTATCTACTATCATTCATCCGCATAACATGTCCAAACCATCGAAGCATGTCCTTTTCAATCTTAGTCACTACATCTTCTTTCAAACCGCAATCTTCCCTTATCACACTATTTTTAATTCTATCATTCAATGTCACTCTACTTATCAACTTGTTATTATCGTGTGTTATTTCATCTCTATTTTAACTGGAGCTAAAAAACACTTTGATGACTTTTTTATAATATAACATGTAAAGTCCGTTTTTTTAATCTCTTGAAAAGGCTATACAGAATAGTCAGTGTCAGTAGTCAATCACTATACACGGTGGCGTGGACTATCATTTCTGTATGTATGTTGTCCTATGTAGATGCTCGTGCAATAGTGGGCACTCAAGCCCCTGACTAGCCAGATATTGTTTATGGTTATGAAGTATTATATTTATAAATAAAAAAATATATTCACTCTATTCACATAGACACAAAAGCAACGACGATAGAAACAAACCGGAAAACAACAATTTGATAAAGAAAAGGGGTGTGGCGCCGTATGCTGGCCCCGGGCCCCTGCTAAAGGTACATGTATCAATACATATTACATGTTTTTATTTAATTTCAGCCTGGCGAACGTGCCAGATTGATAATATCGGCAGCACCCACCAAACCTGGATTTCATGAGAACCAGATCCTTCTTTGCATCAGAGACAATCCCAGTATTATAAGCATCAATGTGGTCTGTGAAGGTGTTGAGCCAATCGTACATCTGCTTCCACATGAGGCTTCAATAGGTATAAATTTTAACATAACATACTTTTAACATTTTTATATAGTTTCATTTAAATTTTAATATCATACATCGGTTACTCGGGAAAGTCTGAAGAATAAATTAAAGACAAAGACAAAGAAACTTTATTTGTGACACATGCCTGAATTGGGTGTCAAATTCTTACAATTAGTTTCAGCATGGGCTGCCTCTGCTGGCGTACAATATAGCATTTCGATTAAAACCAAAATAACTTACAAAACAAAACGACCTCCGTGGCGCGATTGGTTGAGTACTCGAACGCTAATCGTGAGGTCCCGGGTTCGATTCTCGGTGGAGGCAGAGCTAAGAACTACGCGTTTCTTCTGCTTTCCAGTCTGGTAGTTCATTATATATGCTATATTATATGCTACAATATATTATTTATCTATGTATAATAAGTATATATTTCTTAAATATACGTTGACTAGTACCCTTGACACAAGTCTTAAATGAACTTACTAAGGAGCTAGTTCATCTGGTCTGATATTGTCCTAAAATATTATTATTAAATTACCGCTATTAACTATTTGTAATTGTTATATTACATTAACTTAATTAATTGTAACGGATTTATTTGGTTACTGACGTGGTCTCCTGTGTGTGCTAATGATTGTTACTCTAGTATTGTACGTAGGGATTCAAATATGTGTATTGTCTACTTGCTACATGTACTGTTTACTAAAACCGGTGAGATGTATGTGTTTTTGCTTACAATTATATATTTAAAACATTTCATGTTTAATCGTGGATCAAAATGGATTAAGCTTCTAAAAATCATTACCCTCTTATTCAACGTTCTTAAGACTTAACAGTTATGAAAAAGTTACACTTTAGTTACTATATATTCATTGAACTCTATATGTTTTATCTTGTATAGATTATGGAAAACTGCTCCTGTATCGTCGCAAAGAAGATCGATGCATTCTGAAAAATAATTCAGTGCTGCCAGTGATGTGGAAGATTGTGTTTCCACCGGAAGAAACATCTGGTTTCCTGTTGCCCATCACTTCAGATGTGATACCGAGCAATGAAAATGAAATAGTGCATATCACATATGTTGCTTCCGAAGTTGGAATCATTAATCGTAGACCTTTTACGATTCAGGTACGAATTAATGTAATGTTTGTGTAGTAGTAGCATTAATGTAGCTGTAAATTAAAAAGAATTAGTACGAATGAGCATAGTATTGATGAACAGAAAGAAATAGTATTTATAAGGCTAGTTATACGTAGACGAGACTCCTGTTCCTATACACGATATATTAAAGAAGGGCGAAAATATTCGATGTACGGATGACAGTGCAATGGGGATGTGTGATATCGCTAACACTTTATTTTCTGCACTGTCAAAACATAAATGTCTTATAATAATAACCGTGTTAACTTGACTACATTTTTATGTTTATAACATTAAGAAATACTTTATTTACGATATAGATATACGATTCCGAAGGCCGTGGTGACCCGATGATAGTGAAACAGTTGTATTTGTCTGCCGAGTGCTACGATGTACTAGTGGATTGCACCTTCGAAAACAACGATGAGCAGGCCTTGAACTACGGCAATGTCAAAGTCAATACTACTACGGAACGGGATATGTTCCTGACTAACCGGGGGAAGTACCCTGTTTACTTCAGGTACACCTACATAAATTAGAAAACTTTATTTAATTTTTCAATATTTTTTAAAGTTAAAAAAAACCTGGTCATCTTACTACTGGTAAATCGAAGCACAATGACTTTAAATTTATTAGACAATCTTTCGTGAATATTTAAGGTGAAAAAGAATACGTAAATGTTAAAAAAACTATTAAGATTTACGTATAGTATTAGGTTTTTTTATCAGAATCAGACCTTAAATAATAAATATTAACCACTGTTCAGTTATTTAAAAGAGTTATGGTAGAAATCAATTATAATATTTCCATTCACAATAAACACAACCCATATTCCTTACAGACTGAAGAAAGTGAAACACTTCCCCGACCCGGGCCTTTTGAAGACCATGGAGTTATCTCAGGAAACAGGAGCCATTCCACCCAATATGAAGATCGCTATAAAAGTGTCTTGTGTCCCAAAAGACTCCGTTAAGTTGCAGTGCGTACCCGCGTATACGTGTACGTTGATTGACAATTCGCTAGAACAGGTCGTGGTGGCCAAGTTCCCTATTAATATCACCATTTCGTCGTTTTATAATACGTAAGTGTTTAATTTTAAGTAGTTGTTCATATCAAAGTTCGTTTCAAATGTATTATTATTAATTGTATATAATCACAAGTCTATAATCCTTTTTGATGTGTACATAGCTTTGTGACACAATTTCGTTGAATTATAGCATCAATACATATGGTCACGATGACATTGATATTAAAATTTGATTGCGACATATGCTGCAGTACCATTGTCGATTTGTTCCTATGTTTCCTCCTACGATATACGTCGTCATTGAAAAATTATACGTAAATTTCGTTTGGTTTACGTACTAGAGTATCACTCATATTCACATACTTCTGAAAACGGTCTTTTTACTTATACGCAAAACCTACCAAAGAGATAACGATTTAAAATTCTATTCATTTTGAGTAGTATGAACGTTTATATATGTAGGTACTATATAAAAATACTACGATACTTTTTCAGGTTCACTCTATACCCTCTTGGTGAATTGAACTTCAACGTGGTTGCCGTAGGCAGCGGAGTTATGAAGGAGGTGCTACTGACCAATACGAGCAAATGTCCGTTCACGTTTGAAATCGTCATACCAGAGATGTACAGGCAAGAGAGCAGGGAACAACAACGGTCGGCTATGACTATGTCGAGGACAAAGGATTCCAGGTAAACTACACCTTAAGTTCATATACAAACATACTTATACAATGACGTTCTTGCATAGTACACGATTTCCTTGGTATTAGTAGTTCACGTACATACATGTACAATTACAATCTTGCATATGCAATATGTTTCATTGGTATTAGTAGTAGTGGATATTGATGGAAATAGTATGGAATATTGGTGACAACTTAAGCCAATAGATTTCTCAGAATAATGTTTTAGTTGACTTTTAATTTTGTATAGTTTCGTCTATGTTAGTAAACAATTTAACTACTTCGACTTATATATTATAAGTTACTAAATCAGGGTAATTCTTTAAGGATTACATATTTCTTCGACTTTAACCTGGATCCGTCTATCACCGATTTTGTTCTCTTTCAGGATAAGGCAGCCATCATTGAAATGCGGTAACTTTATAGTCTCCGTTGAGGACAATTTGCTAGCGCCCGGAGCAAGTAGGTCGATACACATCACCTTCTTGGCCACTGCGGCGAAGAAGTTTGAGGAAACCATAAACTTCGTAGTGAGTGATACGTCGCCTTTGGAGGCTGAGGGAGTGCCCCTTCAGCTGATCGGGATCGGAGCGACCCCTACCATTGATTTCTGGAACATTGAGAACACATTCCGAGAGCACATTATTGTGCAATCGATGTCCAAGTATAAGCCGATTGAAGTAAGTATTGTCTTAATACTTTCATGTGCTATCTTTGTTACATTTAGGTTATTTGATGAATGTCTCTTTACAATACTATACTAATATGAAATATAAGCATACAACTTATAAACCTTTAGTCCAGAATGAGTAAGAGTAAGACACCTTTCGCGAGTTTCCTCTTCATCCAGTTGTACTATTTATTACACGAACGAATAACTAAATATCAAAATATTTACTATTAATAGTAACGTTCTTTTCAGTTCTCTCCCCACTCAGTATTCGCCGAAGACACAGTGACACTCCATTTCCTCAGCGTGACCATAGACACGACGTACGAGGCCACCATAGACTTGTACAACAACGGCCTCGTCACGGCTAATGTCAAAATAAGACTCATCCAGGGACCGAATACGGATGATGGGATATTTTCAGTGGAAACTGACCAGACATACATCGAACCTATGAAGCATCGGAACTTGGTCATTAAGTTTAAACCCCAGGCTCTACAGGTATTGCCTATTGTTAAAGAGGTCGATTACTTTACATAATTTTGGACAAGTTAATTAAACCTAAAAAAATAAAAAAAATAAAAATTAGATTCCATTACTTAATGCTAAATGTGACCAAGAAGATATTATGTCTCTGTCCCGCAATATCTGGTTCTGTTTACCCCTAACGAGATTAAAGAATGTGAATGTATATGTATGTACGTTATGTAGATTACTGCAACAACAATAAAATATTCATTACACGTTTCAATTGTTTATTTGTAGGAATACAGGTCAGTTCTAGAAGTGAGCTTGCAAATTTTGGACAGACAAACCTACAACTATACCTTGTGCTTGGTCGGATGGGGAACTATTCCTCGGATCACAGTGTTGGCACCGAAACTAGATAGACGTAAGCGAATCAAGATGGCATTCCCACCTGCATATTTCGGCGCAGTTTCGAAAAGAGTTATTCAGTTCAAAAATACATGTGAGCTTAAAACGATAGTGTTATTGGATATAACAGAAGATGTGAGTGGGGAAGACAGTCGACCCATCTTCACTTTACGACCGGATGCTGTTACGGAAAAGCTCATGCAATATTCCGATGATGGTAGGTATTATAGTATATAGTAAATATTATCGAAATAGTAATAATAACATAATTAAAATGTGTACCATCGTTTGGTTTCGCAGTAGTAAAATGAATAAAGATTTGTTAAATAATATGTACAACAATATTTATTTTTGCTTTTGTGATTGCATTATCTAAATGTTTTTTAACTACTGTTATTTATATTATTAGATATTTTTTCTCATTTCAGATGACTTATGTTTAAGCATGGTGTTATCGATGAATCCGGAGCAAATAGCGACCATTGAAGTTATATACAACCCTCTACATCGTGATAAAACTAAAGCAAATCTGGAAATAAGAATTGAAAATAATCCCTTCGAGCACTATAATGTAAGGATTCAACAATTTACAATTCTATAATAATATTTATTACAATACTATTATACCTCACTCATAGTATGTTGGATATACTCGTATTTTACTTATAAATGTTCATGGGGAAATGCGCTAACGTTTCCATACAACGTATTCTTGTGTCATGTGTAATGGTATAAAATAACTTGAAAAACGGAGGACTGTATCGAAATTGTGATAGCTCTTTACTACATATATTCTTCAACGTACATACATTCATATCATACCCATCTCCCTATACATTTGTAGGCTCAGATCAACGCTAACATTTAATAATGAAATAACATATATGTTTAATTTATCGTTGATCTGACATATGTGTATGTTCTTTAACAGTTCAGTTGCGAGGGAGAGCCTATTACGGAAGACATTGTGTTGGTCGGGTTACAAACGGTCACACCCGATATCGAAGACGACACAGAGTAAGTTACTTCAATCTAAAACTTTAACAGATAATATTGACTTAACATACGCTTCACGACTTGTGTTTACACACTCCCTTTTTTATCACCCAACGTGATAGATAGTGAACCGTATCGCCGTTTATAGGCACTGGCTATTACCTATCCCGAGGGATTGGCTGTTTTCCCTCACCGTAAGCGACTGTTAATTATGTACTTAAATGAAAATTAGGTTTATTTATTTATAACTGTATTCATGTGAATACTTACCTGTGAAAATAAATTATTAACAAATAAATATTTCTAATGAAAATTTATATTTATTATTATTATTCTATATATTTATGGTTTTTAGTGACACACTCTCGTTGTCAAGTTCGAAGAAATCTGCTGAAGCAGACGATTCTCAAGTAGTATCGTCTAAAACGAAGAAACAGAGGAAGCAGAGCACTGGCTCCATTCTCAAATTAGGGCGTCCACCCTCAAATGAAAATGAACAACTGAAATATAGTCTGGACTTTGGTACGAATTTACAAATGTTCATTACCATTTTGTACCTTTTTGGGGATAGCAGTCAAAAGTTAAGTTACTTCCATTTAATGAGCTTTGTGGAGCTGTTTAAAACATTTTTTATGTGTCTATGTAACGTGCAAAACTTCTATAATTCTTATCCAAAAATATCCGTGTTGAAACTTTACGTGATAGATCGGTGTTACTGAATACTCACTTAATACTATCTGAAATGCCTCAAAATAATTTAACGTACTTACCTTATGGCACTAAAATAACATTCGAAAGTACGTTTAACACGAATAATTTTGCTGTTATATTGAAATGATATAAACACACACATTCCATTAACAAAAAAATATCAATTAAGACACAACCCAAAATTTGCCAGACGCGGTTAAAAATTATGCCTATTTCTGAGTTTGTACAAAATTGTAGGAGGTCAGTATAATATAAGAAACATTTCTTCATAATTTATTTCGTTCTACAATTTAGAATGATACATACATATAATATACAGTTATTTTGTACATATGCGTATATATAATTGAAAGATTACATGTTCCCTATATTTAATTATCAGGAGGTTGCGAACTACACGTGACTCACCGTCGGTCAGCAATCATGGTCAACAACTCGGAGAAGCTGTATAAGTTCGTGTGGGAACAAGGCTTCAACCTTACAATCATTCCCTCATCTGGCTACATATCCCCTGGAGAGGAAAAAGATTTGGAATTCGGCTTCTTCTCAACACACCCTCTGGAGATCTTTGGGGTGCGTACATATACGTTCTTTAATCTTTGTGGTGGAGAGAACCTAAGCGATACATAATTTATATCTCACTTTTAGCTAAACTATCGATTTCTGAATGACATTGTTGTAGACTATTAGTGACAAGTTGCACTCTACTGACAGTTACATACAATTAAGCAAAGAAAAGCAACTACTTGTTAGCTTAAAATGCTAGCTCGCTGCGTTAAATCTTATTAGTCGTATTATTTAAACAGTATTTTAACTACAGAAAAATCTTTTAAAGATACATAAAGAACATGTCTATTTTTCTATAGAGGCGTATGCGGAGACCACGGATCCCCATTCGTCTCGCCCTGGCAAACGACTTGCGCTTCATATTCATACATACTTCTTTACATACAAGCTGTGGTTATAGAAACTTCTAACGGCTCCATATTTTTATTCATTTAACAGGAAAACATTTATTGTTCGCTATACGCAATGGATAGTGATTTCCTAACCATGGGCAACAGAGGCGCCACGTGGGACGACAGGCAAACAATATCAGTCTTTAAGCATAAAGAGTAAGTTATTAAGTATACTGTTATGTCGGAGAGTGATATTGAACTTTAACTTGTACATTTAAATATTCACTTATACAGATATACTCCAGGCTAGTGTACGTAGTGTGAAGAACAGAGGAGCATGTATGAGAACGTTAATGGGTGTGAGTGAAGCAAGGGAGAATTGTCTGGATCGTTTCAGGTTGCGATTGATAGTTTCTGCATCTCCCGTCGGGGACGTAGAGGCATAATAAATATTAATATATATTTTTTCCATCTTTGAACCAATTAAAACTGCGCCATTATTGTCTTTCAGGGGACTAAACATAAATGAAAGGAACGAGGCAAGCGTTGATGACATAAACCTGTCAATGAATTCTCTGAGTCCCTCAAGGCTGCTCTTGGTGTACTCAGTGGTGGCCAAATACACTGATTACACCTGTACACTAGACGCCGATGTTTATTTTGAAGACACTTTTGTGTTTCAAGTAAGTGTAGTATTTGAACGTATTTGTATCTGAGTTACAAAGTGAAATATAAATATAAGTAATCAACATAAATAAAAGACTGGTAATAAGATATTACACCGGCCTAGGAAGAGATGGTTACGTTGATATTGATCCATAAGCCCCGCTGTGCTTACCCTGTGGTTATACGTACTTCTGTCATACCTCTTTCGGTATGTCAGCTTCTTGGGGATCTTACTTCTTGCCACTACCCTTATATAACTCTAACGTTACATTAAACTTGATATATTAAGTTGAGACTCTGCGTTTAATTATGATTATTTTCTCACTAACATATATATACTGTTATTTGTATATTCTAGTCGAGAGAAATGGAGTTCTTCATAGAAAATATGGAGAATGTACCCATGAAGATTTCGTGGAACTTCATCATCGATGAAGAGTTCCCGTGGAGAATCGATGCGGTATGCCGTTGCACAGATCAATTTGTAACACATGTAGTTATTAAAATGTATGTTCTTTATTTCTGCACGAACCTCTTTACATTGATTAATTTCGGCATAGATATCAACAAGCATTTTTTCTGAATTAAAAAGTTAAAATATTGATAATTAATCGAATCAGAGACTTTAAGTCATAAGGGTTAATCAGAGAATCGAATATATTTACATATCCACAATTGTGGAATAAATTATTTATTTCCACATCATTCACAAATATATCGTTATTTAGTAAGTGGTTTCAAAGTTTGGTTAATATAATGTTACGTTATTATGTACAAATAATTATTTTTTTTAAAAACTATTTAATATTACATAAAAAAATATTAAATTGAAACTTCTAGAGTCAGTTAGTTGGCAATGATGTGGACAGTTCAGAAGAGAGTCGGTATCAAGAGGACAGTGCCACGAATGCTGGAGGTATTCGGTTAACATTGCCTTAGGACATGAATTCCGTAGTCTTTGTGGTCTTCAGTAAATCTTAGTAGTTCAGTAAGTGGTAGATGCTTAATAATAAACTTAATTGTTGGTCATATGATTATTTTCCTCTATGTTTCACGTTTAGTTATATATTTATAGAATTATCGTACTACGAAATCCGTAGCCTTTGTCATTCCGTAGTCGATAGTGTAAACATAAAACCATAGGATTAATAATATATTCATCAATGTAAACCAAATGGTTAATAATTTTTTTTTCTTATTACATTTCCATTACATGCGCGCGTGCATTTCCATTACAATTTACATTACTACTTTAAATCGTACCCAATACTTTATTTCTTTATTCTATCTATCTAGCCAACAGCCAAGTGACTCTCTTCAGTGGGGACTCCAGCCGTGGCAGTGTGGACACGTGGTTCGAGGTGGACATGCCCTTCACCATTGAGCCTGAGATGGTATGTGTCGCGCCCAGCCAGAAACAGAAGTTCATACTCAAATTCGCACCCAAGGACGCTTTCGAGTACAAGATACGGCTGAAAAGTAAAATAGGTAAATAAATGCCAGTATTGTTTACATTATATGATATTATATGATAATAAACGTCTAACTACCTAAGAATATTATACTATAATACTAGACTATTTGATATAAGGTGACTGGTCGGAATCGTAGTAAATAAAATTGTCTTTTATTATTGTAATTTATGAACTATAGTTTTATTTATCACTCCGTATTAAGAATTGTACATCTCTCGTCACATATAGCCTGGTATGTGTGCCTTAAATGTATTAAAGAGAGTGCATTGCTCAAAAAACATACTAAGTTTTCTTTTCGTACGTTCTGACATAACACAGAGCTCTACAAATTATCGTATTATAAAATTTCCAGAGAACTTAAGTCCTGATGTAGACGACGTGTCCTCTATTCTGCGTGCGAGGTCGTTGATCCCCTACTGCCATCTAGAGTTGGAACCGAGTGACTACCTCACCAGCGGGAAACGGAGGTCGAGTGGGATGGCATTACCGCCTCACGTCTCTGTCCTTGAGTTTGATGTTCTTGGATCAGGGTGTTATAGAAAGTAAGTATAGCTGTCTTAATTTATACACGGTTCAATAATATTCTGGAGTATATATACTTATATATCACGTCCGTTCGAAGAATAAGCAGCGATTGTAAGAATAAGCCCTATAAGTTCTCATTAGGGACAGCTGTGTAGGTATACAATTTTAATACTTCCATCTGATGACTGTGTCTAATAAGTAAACCACGACTTTTCTAGTTTGTGTCATCTATTGGCTCACAACATGGCCTTATTAAATTGATTTTCTGGATCGGGTAAGTTTGCATATTTCGCTGATAAAATATTACAAGATAAGTAAATTTTTTAGGAAAGTTGAGCTTACTTTTTGTATGAATCATAATACAAAAGGAACAGCAATACGCCTATCTAATGTTTCAACTTCCTAGATAGTGTTTTTGGTTATTATTCTACCTCAAAATTATTATTACAGATCATTTAACGTCGTCAATCCAACGGACGAATCCTACGAGTTCATATTCGAGATCCCGATCCAGTCTAAGCCGGAGTTCGTCCCTTTCCACTGCGACACCATGGAAGGATACGTCGATGGGGGGTCCTCAGCTCAAGTCACCTTCACCTTCGCACCGGCTAACGTTGGAGTGAGTGATAAACCATGATGTTATTATTTTTTATTTTTTATTGAATCACAGCATTGTAACGTATATATTCGTTGGAATATTTCAAGATATTGCCGACATTGAAAGAGATTACAGCACGTGGAATGATAATATTATTATTTGCTATTTTTTTATTGAATGACGGCATTGTAATGTATGTATTTGTTGGGATATTTCAAGATATTGCCGAAAATCAAAGAGATTACAGCATGTCGTAGGAGGCGACTAAGGGACTAGAGGTAAATGGAATCCACTGGGCGATGGACTACCAACTTATAACCAATGTGCCATTATGACATCGCAACCCCCAATATTCTTGCTGAAAAGTGACCTTGGAGATATTATATCTCCGAGGTTCTGTCCACCCAGAAAGAAGAACTTAAAGTCATTACATAAAAAAAGAGTAATTGGCAATATTTTATATAATAACTCTTAGTAATGACACTAAAAAAGTATATAAGTAATCTAATTAATTTCAGAATTACGAGTCTCATTGGCAACTGAAGATACCCATCCACAACTTGACCATGGACTTGTTAGTCGTGGGCCACGTGAGAGAGTCCAACGTGGTGTTCGTGCCCACCATCCTGCACATTAGTAACACGCTCGTGGGCTTTCCTTATGTGAACTATGTGAAGTTGGAAAACAATGAGAATGTGGACTTAGAGTATGAGTTCAAGGGAGACACGTTGCATTCCACTTCAGGGGTTAGACAAGTGATAGTAGAGCCTTCCGCGGGAGTGCTGCCACCTATGTCGGAGGTTACCATACAGTAAGTGTAATATTTACAGCGGTAAGTGTAAAAAATATAATAAATATAGACGGCAGAGACCACACATCCCTATTGGTATCGATCCTTACAAACAACCTTTGCATCATTGACGTCCATAGTCCTTATATTGGATCCACAGATGCGGTAGGTGTGTGTAACTACTCCTAACGTCACACTTTTTCAATATTTCGTCTATCTGGCTGTCATATCTGTTGATGTGGTTTATTTATGTTGGAATGTTTTTTAATTATATCTTGATTTTATTGTGTGATGATAAAGTTCTTTTTATTAGTTGTAAGTAACCGGGTAAAATTTAACCTCGATCGATTTTATATTTCTTTATAGGTTCAGCTAATGGTATATTTTTGTGATTTGCAGAGTCAAATACACGCCATTAGAAGATGGTCCGTTAACGTTCAAAATATTCTGTCAAGTAGAAAAAATCGTGAAGCCGCTAATATTAATGGTGGCGGCGCTCAGCTACTTGATTTCGCCAAAGGTCACGTACACTTTGACTGGACACGAGCATGAGCTCCGGAGTCAAGCTGTGACGAACATTCACTTGGATCAGGTATAGTTATTTTGTGTCTTTGATAGTAATATATAGACTTGCTATATTTTAAAAAGTGCCAGGATCGGCCAAGACAGTAATTGATAGGTTTTTAATTTCCCATCGCGAAGTAGAGACATGAATATGTGTATGTACAGAATAATATTGTATTATGTATGTAACATTAAGCAGTACCGAAGTTCGTATGTTCAATTGAACATGTTATATAGAATCGTACTACTTTAGAAAGTTAAGGTTTCTGAACTATATTCAAACTGGAATCAACTGCAAATTCAGTTAAAGGCATCCGTTATATCCAAGTAATAGAATTTCGTTGCATGCAATTATTTATTTATATTATACATTTAAAGAACCTACGATAATTCATTAACAGACAGCATCGACGTACGAGCGGGTAATCAGTTTCAAAATCAGGAACCAAGGCTCAGCCGCATTTTGCTTCGATTGGAGGTACTCAGCCAGCAAAGTCAGGAAATACCTGAAGATGTACATGGAGCCTAAAACGGGTCATGTGCTACCAGGCGAGGAACACGAGTGTGTGATGCACTTTACCTTGAGGAAAGTGCCCGTTATAGCCTTCCCTCTCAGTCTTCATGTGAGTGAATCTCTTCATTATTGCTTTTCAATATACAAAACTATTCTTTATCTTTTGAATAGCCAAAAAATCAGTTAGATAATATTATAAGGTTGCTCCGATATTAATTTCTCCAATATTCTCCCCTTTTCTTTAACCGTAATAAAAACACTTAGATAAGCAAATATAATAAATATAATAAAAAAATATTTAGATAAATAATATTTATAAAAATATTTAGATAGCAATGCCGTCGAAATGCGGTCACTGAGAAGCATGTTAGGAGTAACATTGAATGATAGAATTAAAAATAGTGTGATAAGGGAAGGTTGCGTTTTGAAAGAAGATGTAGTGACTAAGATTAAAAAGAGCATGCTTCGATGGTTTGGACATGTTATGCGGATGAATGATAGCAGATTGACAAAAGGAATATATATGAGTGAAGTGGAAGGGCGGTTACGTAGGGGCCGGCCTAATAAGACATATAACAGTCAGATAGACGCTATATTGAAAAAAGGTGACGTTAGGAGTACCTATAACCGCCGAGAGTGTATGAGAGGATGTATGAATGTCAATGAAGCGAAAGTGGTCTGTCAGGATCGAGACAAATGGGGATCCGTGATTTCTGCCTACCCCTCTACAGGGAATCAGGCGTGATGTGTATGTATGTATGTATAAGCAAATAATTTTGTTTCCTATACTTCGGTTTTCTTATTTTAAGATAAATAGGAATAATGAAATTAACAACAATAACGAATGTAACAATAACACTAACAACAATATTGTATATTTAGATTTAGTATAAAACTGACTCAAAGTAATGTTTTTAGATATCCGACGGTCCACACTACGAACTCTTTTTGCACGCAGACATAGAAACGCCCAAATACGTGTTCTCTTTTAAGGAGTTTGATTTTGGAATGTGCATAGTTGATGCCCCAGAAGAAACCTACAGGAAAGAGTTGACCATAAAGAATAATGATACGAAACCCATCACGTAAGTTGCTTGAAATAGCAGTTTTGTTTTTTCTATATTCTGCTACATTCTACATTTTGTTTCAATATTTTGCGACACATCTTCAATATAAAATTTAATGTTATTGTGAGGGACAACATCTTGAGGAAACCTACTCATTCTATGAAAGAGGTAATCGTTAGGGTTTTTAATTGGCAACATTAGGTACTAGTTACCTGGTTGACCTGTGGGTTTGTGGTGGCGATAAATGACTAACTCCTCAATTGCGAAGATGTTATTCTCAGAATAGATTTTACCTTTCTACACCAATGCTGAAAAACTGCCTGTTATTTTCAGGGCTGATTTTACATTCGTGAATATACCGGAAATGCTTATTACTACTGATTCATCCCAAACCATTGCGCCGGGTAAAACGAGGATAGTGCTTTGCACGTTTAGACCTAAACGAGTTCAGAAATATGAGTTTGAGTTGCAATTTTGGATCAACTCACTTTGCGAAGAGTACGTCTCGCTCAAGGGAGAAGGTTCGTTGAAGATAATTAATGCCATGACTTTGAAATTATAACCTTAATTTTCTACTGTAATATAATGAGCACTAATAAACTTTAGGAATAAGTGTGTAAATAAGTTAGAATATTTTATGTTATAAGTGTGCTTATAGAGTTTAAAAGAACGTTTCTTGAAACGTATTTTAGGTACAATTTTATTTAGTATTGTAATTGTTATCTGTAAATCCTTACATCATCACAAGGTGTTGGGAATCTAACGGACTCAAGATCACCACATCTCTGCAAACATTTTACGTAAGTATCTTTAACTGTACTAATAAAGTGAAAACATATACAGGTATTCCCCTTCTGTTTGACGTGTACGATGGATGCCAAAAGAGTTTTGACCTTGGAGCAGTAATGGTGGGCTCTAAAGTGGAAAAGCAAATAGATGTGATGAACTTCAGCAAAGTGCCAATCTCGGCGACTTTCGTCATCAAGGACATGAGGAGTTTCGATGATACGGAATCTCTAGGGAGCAGTACCTGTTTCCTAATGGAGGAGGCATCGACCATCAAACCAGGGGGAAAAGTCTCAAGGTGGGTGTTGTTATTACTTCTAAAAAGAATATATTATTATATCCCGTGCTAGTCTAGAGCACCGTGCAAGTATTGGGTCCCGTGCTTGTATTAGTCTGGGACGAAAAAAGAATGCTCAGTAGCTGCCATCCTTCCCCAACCACCTCAACCAATGTTCCATATAACATCACAATCCACATATTCATGCTAAAAATTTACCCATGAGATATTTCATGTCTTCGAGGCTCTGTCTCGGAATAAAGGGACGTGAATGTTTATATGTTTTCTAAAAAGAAAATTTTAATTTAACTAACTGCCTTTTATCACGACCTTGCAAATTTTTTCAAGAGTTCCTACTAATATATAACGCAATTCACACCTCACACAAGGACTTAGTTATCGATATTTGTGTTTCGAGTCACCATTGTCAACGTTAGCTAATCATGGTCAACTTCTTTTCTTCAAAAGAGGTGACAGCTGCTATTATCTTAAATTAGACCTTAAGGCATTTGACTGTATTATTCATGACACAGGGTACAACTATTACAAGAACACAAAAACGAGAAAGTAGACGAGCAAAATGCGTTAGATATGAAGAACTCTCTAGCTGCGCTGAAGATGTTCCCTAAGAAAGTGAGATTGATGCCCTACCAACGAACTCCCGGGAAGATTGTGTTCAAACCAACTGCATTGATAAAGCATCTGCGTGTTCAAGTAAGTTTCTGCCATGAAGTGCTACGAATTACTTTAAATGGCAAGTAATACTTATTCAGTTATTGAGGAAAAATACACACTCTCAGGTATATTTACTTGCGCAATAACCGTTCGTGGAATACTAGATAATAAATACCTCAGATAAAACTTTAAACCGTTAGAATTAAAACTTGTTTTAGAATAATTCAACTTTATGAGAGAGTGGATTATAATCTAGAATTTTTTGTTAATAATTCAATAAACCCAAAGGAAATTCAAAAAATTAATTATCACCGTTACCCACGTTTCGCCTCTTCTGGAAAAATCGAGGTGCATGACCTGCCTACACCACTAAAGAGACCAGCTTGATGTGTTATATTTCGCGTTATAAAGGTAAAATTAAAGCAACGACGTCAATATTTCTTATACGTATCTTCTGTTTAAGGTAAACCTAAGAGTGTTCGACATAGAACGCCCTCTGGTGTTTCTGAGTGGCTCGGCGACAGGCTCCAGTTTCCGTTTCAACCACAATTCATTGCAGTTCGAAAGAGTGAGGAAGAAAGGCTGCAAAACCTTGAAAGTGTTACTAATGAACGAGGGTGACATTGGGGAAAAGTAAGTGATTGAAAGTAAAAATAGATATAATGGAATCAATTCTCAAGTTGCAATATATGGAGTCGTAATTACAGCAATAATTTGATGCTTTACTTCATGCCATAATGAATTATCGGGTGGACATTCAAGTATGTGATACACGTGTATGATAAATAATTTGGATGGAAGATAGACTAGTTCTAAACTTGAATTATTATAAATTATGGTCAATATATATTTTACTACTTGTAAACAATGGTATTAGTTAACTGAGATACTTTCTTAATTATTTACTCCTACAATTTTTATTATTCATCTTCAACAGGTTCTATTGGCAGCCTTTAATGACGAATGACTTCATCATTGCTCCCCAGAAAGGCTTTATCGGACCTCGCAGTTCCATTCCATTCACAGTCACTTATAAGCCAACGGAATATAATCCGTTCGTCAAGGCTTGGGTAAGTATTAGATTAAACTGCATATCTAACTTATATGAATATATGACCTTATCGGGATAGTTAGATATTGTGAGTCCACCATCAACAGCATTGTGATAGTATTTGGCCTCTCGAACGCTATTTTTTTTGTCAGTGTCCAACGTGTCAGCTGGTAAATCATGACATATACTAAGTATTGTCCATTTTAAGATACGTAACAAATTGATTTTTGTTAATCAGGTATTGCTGTTAATGTTAAAGTTTATTTATTTATTTACATAAATGTACAATAATGTCCTAACAGGAGAACCTTTCGACATTATTGGAGTAACAATAAAAAAAATTAACATTACGTAACAACACATAACAATAAAAAACTTAACATAATAAAACAAACAGAGAGATTAACTCATTTCGTAGCATATATAGCGCATGGCAACCCTCTAGTTGTATTCTAGGACTTAAATAGAATACTAAATTACCTACTTTAACACCGTAATATATTATAAAAGAAATAATTGGGCGATAGGCAGCAACCAGTCCAATATCCTATAAGTCACCACGATTCGGACTTTTTGCCAAAAGTGACTGAGCAACTATTTACGAGTTTCTGGACAGATAGAGATAGAGATTAAGTGACCTGAATTTATGTAATCAGTAATAAATCTAGTTTTGTTATTTTGTTCGTATGTTTACCTACCTTGTATATGAAGTATAATAATCGTGTTATATTTATCTATATACTGTCTTCATAATTATATGTCTGCAGGCAAGTCTCTGTATTGAAAACTACAAACATCTTGAGCTCTGTTTGAACGCATCCTGTATAGACTCCAGTAATGTGCAAAATTCCAAGATGTACTTCGTGTGTCCTGTAAGGGAAACCAATACGCAAATGGTCATGCTTACAAATACGTAAGTTTTTCTAGCTAATATTATTTCAAGCTAATTCACACTTAAATAAAATATATGATTAATAAACGGGGTCTTTCAAATAATAGTATTATGTAATTCTGTTACAATTGTAGTTTTCACCAGGATTTAAATCTATAAATGTTCGTTTATAAAGCATTTTGATGCAAATTTCTACAATGTGCAAATCTATTGGCAATATGTATATGAATATAAGAATGAACCATCCCGGTAAACGGAGTAAAATTTCGCGATCAGCAGTACTCATGAAAGAGAAATATTTGATATATAATTAATTAGTGGGTGCATATTATGGTTTCGCGATAGTACGTGGGTTGTAGCATAGATTTTTTGCATTTGCTATTATACACACAACACGTCCAGCATCATAAACAAAGGTACGTAGTGATGACGGATCTCCGTTTTTCCCGATCCTGGCAACAACATTCGCATCATTATAAGATACTTCCTCATACACACTCGGCAGGTATTAATTAGAGATGTCGGAAGTAAATCGGCTTTTCTAGTAAACACATAATTAGTAAAATATAAAGTTTATTTTATTTACTGAATAGAAGCCAAAATAATCCAAAACGTGTTTTCAATGCTCATCATACCTTTACATATTGCAGATCCAACGATTTGTGGACCGTGTATTCTGAAATGTCTGATAATATATTCGAGACATTGTCAGAATTTAACATTCCTCCCAATTCAGTGTTCAGCGTTCCTATACATTACAAGCCTCTAAGAATGGGTATGCGAGAGGTGAGTAAACTTACCATTTTCATTTAATAATAATAAAAACATTTATGAAATGTAATATACAAATTATTTCTAACATACGTATATATGTATGTAGGTAATTGTCGTGTGCGTTGTGCCAAATATGTCAAAATGGGTTTCGAATCAGTATTGTGTGTTATAATTAGTGAAAAATAATGCTGATATTATGTCGTAACCCTTAAAATTTAACAAAAATCATGGTATACATACAATATTGTCTCTTTTAACAAACGCTTTGATGACCATTACCTCTCCTTATCTTGCGGGGTACTCAGTGGTTAGGGTGATCGTCTCCCAAATTACGAACACGTTTCATTTAATTGATACACTACCTAATAAGTGGTTAGTGGGCATTGGAAAGGATTTTATATACATAAACATACATACACATCACGCCTGATTCCCTGATGAGGGGTAGGCAGAGATCACGGATCCCCATTTGTCCCGATCCTGACAGACTACTTTTGCTTCACTGACTATATATATAATATTGTTATGTCAATAGTATCGGAAGATATATAAATGTATGTAAAACAACTTTATAGACGATTTCTTTTGGTTTTCAGGGTCAAGTGCTGTTTTCTCCGTTAGGTGACAGCGTTTTGATAATTCATCTGAACGGCATAGCTTCGGAGCCCAACCCTAACGATAATCTAGAGATTCGTGTCACCCACAAAGAGTTATCTACTTTGGAACTACCTGTACACAATTTAGCGGAGGTACGCTTACATTAACACATTAAGTACTTAAACCTTTTTTTACGCAAAAATATTAATATAGTACTTCGAGTATTGAGTGAGTAAATCAGTTTCGCTGCAGTCTTTTATAAACTTCCTCAAAGACAATGCAACGAAACTGATTTACAAAAAACAAATCACGATAGTTTTCTTTCAAAGGCATGAACATAAATCATGAAATATGTTAACAGGTGGCTTGGTAGATTGGCACTGATCGCTGTTTAAAAGTCTTGGATAACTATTCTAAACTATTTCAGTATTCATATTGAATTATTTAATTTTAATGAAGATGAGGAGGCCATCCACTGATTTAATTATTTAAATTTCAGTGTCCAGAAACGTATAAAGTGACCACAGAATTGATTAAAACAATTCCAGAGAAGTATGATGGCTTCTTTGAAATAGACCACCCGGACACCGTGAAGACGTGGGGCGGAGCTAGTGCCACCATCGACTGGCATATAACTGTATACTCCGATTACGACATGTTAATATTTAAGGTACTTGGTATATTATGCCTACAATATGCGTATAAATTCACGTCCTTTAAACCCTTTCCGGGTGGACAGAACCTTGGAAAAATTATAGGCTCCTAGGTAACATTATAGCACAGCTATTAGGGTTGGTATGTGATATGGAACGTTGATGTCAGTACACAAGGTCACTACTACATTCCATTTACCTCTAATACCTTGCTACAACATGCTAGGAAGAACGGCAGCTAGTTGGCATTCCAATTACGTACCAGACTAGCACCGGACATCTATTCAATTAAGTCTATCCATTTTTTTTAAGAAACATCATAATATCCACCATTCGAACCTTTTTTCCATTATTCAAAACCCTTTTGCTGCAATCGTGACAGTTGCAGTGATATTTAGGCGTTTTCTGTCGCTATATGACTCGTTATTATTATTTCTCTTTATGTTTTCTCGTTGTACATAAATATTAAACCGAGCAATCAGTAATCACGAGTATTCGTCCCACTTAAGGTAACCTTCATAGAACAGAAGACAAAAGAATTCCAGTACTACTTTATCCACGTGTCAGTGGAGCCGAGCGAAATAGAGGGCGTGGTGCACTTTGAGGTACCTGCGAGGGAGACTCAGGCCAACGAGATCCTCATCAGGAACCCGCTGTCCACGCCAGCCACGTTCACGGTGAAGGCGCACACGGCGGCCCTCGCCTTTGACGAGTTCATCACGGTGGAACGGAATTCTGTCGTAAGTCATGATGAGAAACAGTCAATTCGAAAAATAACAAGCTTTTTAGACCAAGGCTTTTACTATATATAAACAAGTGGCATAACGATAAAGGAATGGAAATTTATATGAATGGGATTGAAGTCACGTGTTCTTTGGAAACTTATGCTATATATTTTGATTTCTATTCTGTTAGCGTTTGCAATTTGTTTAAGAGTCCATACGGCAGTGTTACTGCTTTAACAATTTGAAATTTTTTTCCTTCTTTTTGAGAATTTTTATCCAGGTTTAATGTACACAAAATAGTATATGATATATAATAGTAGGTATAGTTCATTTTTTATTATATTTATACCAAATAGCATCTTTTATTATGATAACGAAATGACATCTCGTATTATACCCTACCTACTTATTATATGAATGTTTCAGGTATTGTGTCTGTTCTTAATATTATTGACCAAAGCTAACAGTTGATCTGAACTAAACTCTTTATTTCAGGCGAAATTGATGATGACATATTCACCTCTAATCGAAGGAGAGTCTGAAGCTTTAATTGAAGCGTGGCACGAAGTAGTTGGGACCTACCGATACAAAGCGATACTTATCTGTACCCCGGGCCAGCCTAAGAATCTTGAGGTGACAGCGCCGTTCGGTGGCTCTCAGTTGATGAGGCTGAGAGTGCATAACAAGATAGATGCGAGGACTTATTTCACGGCCACCGTTAGTATATAACTCTACGAGTAGAATAGTTATGAGTATGTATCATAAAAATATTGAAAAGTGGTGAATCTTCCATAATACGTAGTATTATTCGTTAGTCAAAGTTCCATTGGCTTACATTCTATTTTAAATTAACAAAAAACTATAAATCAAGCCATACAATTGGCCGACCTCCTATTGGGAGATGGCACCTGAAGAAGAAAAAACTATATTATCTAAAAACAAATAAATGTATTTTAGGATTGGTGAAAGTTAATTTGATTTGGTGCATCTGATAATAATCCGGAGCTGTACAGAGGGAACATCTACATATTTGCAATTGACAATGAGTTAATGTAATTGTTAAAAGAACAAACATTACATGTAACTTATGTTTGCAGACTACTCATCCTTCGATCACTTTGGAAAGGGACTACATGCTTATGCCTAATGAGAAGGGCAAGTTTAGCGCTATCTATGAGCCAGTAGAGTTCGGGCCGCAGACAGCCGTCGTCACTTTTCACTCACCAGTGGCAGGAGAATTCCAGTAAGTATGCGTTACGAAATATATAGTGTGCAAAAGCAGAAGTTTATACAATCGATTTTGCATGTGAATTAAGAATTTATAAAGCAGCAACATTTTTGGTACTTACTAGGATAAACGGTTCAGGTAAATAAATGTACGTAAACAATAATGTGATGATTATATGTTTTGTAATAGAGCATTTATCTAGTTCTAATTTTGTAAATAGTAAAAGCATCAAATCATGACTATTATTTTTATGCAAGATACTCAAGATGATTGGATCGCTTTAACTCTTGCCTTTACTCGGATATTGTTGCCAACAAGGATGACGGATTAATTCATTTAACTTTGATTTTAACTACACTACGATCAAGGACACGAAAATCTTATAACCTTATAATCATCTAAGTAAGTTTATAGGCACTCAAATATACATAAATGTTCTACAGGTACAACATAAAAGGGACCGTGACAGAGCCTCTGCCGAAAGGGCCGTTCGACATAAAACCCGGCGGCTACGCCCTCATTCCCTTCAAGAACGTGCTCATCCAAAACGCCACCTTCACCATATCAGTGGACAACGAGGACTTCTATCTGAAGAACTATTTAGAACAAATCAAGTCGAAAAAGGTGGGATTTGATTATTGCGTTTATTTAGGGGCTATTGATTTTATGTCTCGTAATAATAATGTTATTCTTTTTATTATCTTCAATATCCTAGCATTGTAAAAGACGTGGCAATACTTACTAAGCGCATTTTAAAATTGGGTTTTTGCGGATATGGAATAACGTAACACTAATATGACTACAATTTTAGAACCGTTATATTTCTCGTGTCATCTTAGTTATGTGTAGTTTAGTAATAGACTAAATAATTGGGAACAGTCTATATTCTTTTCCTGACATTCTAAATCTCCTGCAGGTACTAATTCCGCCCCTAACGAGCGCAGGTTATATTAAGCCTAATGTATACGTACTTAATTTGCAGGATACAAAGTTGCAAGTGTTTATGAACTCGAACCCTACGATTGTAAGAGAAGAGTTACCGACGGCAAGTCTCTTCATAGAATGCCAGGAGCCCGTGTTGCCAGTCAAATGGACCTTCTTCTTGAGAGGCGTCCCTTAGGCACTGTGATAGACTATTCGTATTTATTATGACTTTTGTAGACTTAAATAAATGTATTATTTGTTGAAATGGTACTTTTATTCAGTAGGTACCTAACATCCTTTATAATAATCAGAAAGAGTGACGTCATTTCAGAATATCCACACAGCATATGTGTATTATCTACTTCGGAATATCCGAGATATTCCTACATTGTACATCTTGACAATTACATGACGTTTACATGATTACAATTACATGACGACAGTGTTCAAACCCCGGAGCATGTACAAGAAAAATGAAGGTTATTGATTATCTACGTATATTTTTGCAGTATAAAATCGATTTACGAAATGCGAATATTACTGCAAGGTAAGGTAAACATTTTGAGGAAACCTACCTGTTCCCCAAGTTAGTGCTTGTAAATGTCGACATGTCATATCACATGTTTTATTGAGTACTGACTATCTGTTCATCTCTTGGCGTCGAGGTGATCATAGTTACTTTCTCCACGATTGGGGAGAAGAAACCTTTGACTACCCCGGAAGAGTTGACGGTCGTGAACGTGTATACAACAATTTTTTTTTTATAATATTGTAGGTCGTTATTACACCAATTGAACTAGCCCCTTGGTAAGTACATTTAAGACTTGTGTTAAGGGTACTACTCAACGTATTTTTAATAAATATATACATATTATACATAGATAAATACACATATAGCATATATAATCAACGCCCAGACTGGAAAGCAGAAGAAAAGCGTAGTTCTTAACTCTGCCTCCACCTGGAATCGAACCCAGGACCTCACGATTAACGTTCAGGCGTCTAACCGATCGCGCCACGGAGGTCGTTAACTATTTGCTATGTAGTTCAATAAAAAAGTCATATGTTACAATTACAGTCGTGTAATAGTTTTACAACAATTAACCTTATACATAATAACATAATCAATAACGATTACATTTTATTTCCACTTAATCTAATAACTACACCATCCTATTTGCTTTTAAGTGGCCTTTTCTTATTCTTGACTTTTCTCTTGGCCTTCTTATTAACCTTCGTTTCCTCGTCGGAATCCGCTCCCTTTATCCCAAAGAAGTGATCATCATCATCATCTTCACCATCAGACGGGAAGGGGTTAAACTCCTCATCTGCTTTCGGCTTCACATCTGTTAGCAATCTGGGCTTCTTAATCTTAGGCAAGTCAGTGGCCATTTCATCATTCTGAGTGATCTTTTTCCTCTTCTGAATCTTGTTTATTTTATTCCAGTTATCGTAGAATATGGTTAGCGGAGTGCCGTTTGCCCTGATGTTTTCCTCCCAAGCAGTTATTGTTTTTTGGTCATTGAGTGAGAAACTGACTTTTGAACGTTCTTTTTCTATAAATCTGGAATTTTCTTCTATTTTTTCCAGTAGTTGTCTTATTTTCTTTGTGTAGTTGGCATTCGTACAAGTTTTCAAAAATTGTTTGATCTGTAACAAAAATGATCATGTTGATATTGCAAATTGGATATATAAAACATGTTTCAATGAGTGTTCATTTCGGTGTGGACAGAACCTTAGGGATATAATAACTCCTAGATCATTTTTTAGCACAATTTAGAGTTGAGGTGTCATATGAAACATTGGTGTCAGGTTGCTAGCCTACTGCTCGTTAGATTTTTTTTACCCCTAGTCCCTAAGTCAGCTCTAACGACTTGCCTGATGAACGGCAGCTAGTTTTCTTCTAATGTCCCAGACTACCACAGTCCTTTTTTATTTCTTGTTATATAGTAAATAAGGAATTACAATAAATTAAAAGGCACATTTAAACCTACCTGTACCACAGCCAATATCATTAGATCAGGAAACGCGATCCCGTGTGAAACACTCGCCGTGTATTCCAGTAACAGGCTGTAGAGTCTTTCCACTACGGAATCCTTGAAGCCATTTTCTGCCAGTTGCGACTTAGCACAGCGCAGTATGCAGGAGAAATCCAAGGGTTTCATTGACACCTTCTGGTGTTTCTTGTTGAAGTCGTAGACTGTGAGAACCTGAAGATAATAAGGTAAGAGTATTTTGAATATTGACGTAAATTAGAGGAAAATTGGAGTTCAGAAATATACTATAAATTATTAAGTGAATAAAGTGCATTTTTAAACTGCTCAAAGTGTACATACATACAGAATAAAGGGTTCGGAAACAAGTCCTAAATTATTATACATATAATTTATCTAATTTCATGTTAAAAAATAATGGAACTATATTTTCTATCACCAAAATTTATATTTGTCAGCAAGTTGTATCACCTAATAAATAGATCTATCGCCACGCAATATTTTCGTTCTCAGATAAACAAAAATTGTTCCCAGGTATGAATTATCAAATTAATGTTAATATATGTGTAAAATAAGAGATCGATAACCAATAAAATTATATTGCATTACATGAATATAAACTTCGTTCTTATAATAACAGTTTTGTTACTTAAATAATAGCTCTGTGCTCAGAATGGTAGATCTGTCACCAAATAAATCGATTATCGATCCCTGACTGCGACTCCTTTTTATTTGATATTTTGTCACCAATACAGTAGTAACATTTTATTTCGTTCAGATATTAAATTAATAGTATTCGTTACCAATTTAATACATCAATTTATAATTTTAAAGAAAAAATGATCAAAGCGGCGGAGACAAATTGGCGCGCTTTAAAAATTGATTAATCCGGCCTCAACAATGGGTAGTAGGTAACTAGGTGCGAGAGAAATGCAAGTTTACTTCATTCGCGATTTCACGTTCATTGTTGTAGGTGCATTTTATTATCGTTATGAATAATAAAATAAATAAATGTTTATTTTTGATTATGGCATCAAGTAGTGGTGAAGGTAATGCAAGTCATTGAAAAAGTTTAGGGTATATAATATAGTCTTTTAATATACTTAAAATTCAAAAATATACTTAGTACGACATCAGCAGATCAAAGGCATGTATGAGAAGGTTAATGTGTGTGAGTGAAGCAAGAGGGATTGTCAGGTTAGGTAATTTTTTATTTGCACTTAATGCAATTTTCTAGTAACATAATATGATTTATTGGTGATCTCTTTAAATTAGTTTGCTTAAATACTTATTAGGACACACCTATTATAATACATACAAAAACATTTATTTGGTACTAGACCTTATATCTCAGGATTTTAGGTAATTTATTGTGGAACTGATTTTGCATTGTTTGGTGACAGATCCTATTTACAGATCCTATTTTGAGGACAAACCCTATTATTTTAGAAACACAAAACTAATTAAATTGGTGATAGCTTAAATGATACCCAAAAAATAATAGTTATATCTTTTCATTAATGCTATTACTTCCCCAAAAGTTTTTCTTAAAGTGAGAGAGTAGGTTACAATATCTTCGAAGTTATGTCAAATCCAAAAGAAAAGTGGCTTGAATGTATAAATAAATTTAACTTACCTCAACTAAATAAGGCAGAATTGGTATGAAAGTATTAGACTCCTTGGATAGTTTGACCAATATTTCCACACAATGGAACCTCAAAGGGTAGTACTGATGTGTGGGCACCAGCCTTATGGTATTAGAGATCACCATCACCAACGGATATATGAGTGGCTGCAACTGAGGTTTGTTTGACGTCACACCAAGAAGCTCCGCCCACAAATGTAGTGAGTTCACATACTGCCAGTTATACACTGCTTGCCTATTCTCCAGTTTCTGTACTACTATTGCATTCCTCAAATGTATGGCCAGCTGTCTGATGTACAAGAACACATGCTGATATGAAACATTCAAGTCTAGAGAGAACATTTCAACGAGAGAGCGCCTCATAAAATGAATGCTTGGCCACGTTGAAGGGCTCACAAACTTGCAGTTCTTCACATAAGTTAAATACATGGCTTTTAACACTAAATCTAAGAGAGATGCTTGCTGATTCCGAGTGATGCGGAGTATGCACAGAAAAGCCAGTACTCTTACAGTCTCCTCCCCAGAGCTCCACAATGTAATCAGCCTCTTCAAGGACTTCCTTGAGCTTCTACTAAAGCATCCCACAAACACTGACATTTGGTGCAAATGCTTCAGGAGTACTGTGAGGATATTAGTGGAAGTAACTCCACCTAACAGTTTTAAAAGGTCTGATATGTATGCGATTAGTGCTCCTTTGATTTTGACAAAATGCTTGCACTTTTGAGGATCTTTCCCTGAAGCCTCCATGCCTAAATACTTCTTCAATGCATTGGGCAGATAGAGGACACACATTTGTATCACAGCGTTAAAGACGGAAGATCCTGTAACAAAAATGTTTTCTTATGAACTTTCACAGACAAAATATAAAGCATGATTAAGTTGAAGAATGAATATATAAAGCAAATTAAATCAAAGAATGCATATATAAATCAAAATTAAATTGAAGTATGAATGACCTATCATATAGTTAAAACCAATTACTTCTTTTTCAGCACCAACATTGTAATTAATAGCTACACATGTAATTAATTTTATTCTTAATTCAATAAAAGTTCCAATAGTATTTCTACTAACCTTCCACTTTGAACTCTGCTTGTACCTCTCCTTCTTCAGTGGTGGCCCGTATCATGGCTGCGTTGAATGCCTTTATGACATTTGTCAATGATTTCAATTTCACCTTGTTCTCATTCTGCAACTCTGCCTGCCACTGGGCAACCATTTTGAGTGTGATCTTGCCACGAGTCTTAACACTTTCATCCTATAATACAAAAATAAATGATAGATTAATAATTTTTATAGTAGTATACAATATGACATGTGGTTATACCGACACCCTAAACAGCTGCTATTGCATATACAAATTTAGAGTGATAGACTATTACATATCTAGATTTGTAAGTAGATGTTCTCAGAAAGAATACTATAACTTAAATATTTTAATTTTCACAAACCTCGAAGTCACTTTCGTCACTGTCGCCTTTGAGTGGACCAGGTTGATGGATGCTTTCAACTTCGGCATCATCGTTGTCATCATCTGATTTATCTTCATCTTCCGAATCAATGCCAAAGTTAAGCAGATTTTCATCATTTTCTTCGAGGAAAGTATAAAAATCAGGGTCCGTCTTCTTTAACTTTTCTAGTGATTTTTTATGAGCTTCTGGATCAAGTTCTTCATCTGAACCTGAATATTTAGAATAACATATTAAATCAATTACATTTGCAGTATACACTAAGAATAACAATATCGTAGGTTAGTATTTACCATGTTTATAAATTTACTTACTTAAATCTTCTTCATTAGGAGAAGTAGGTACTTTATCTTTGTTCATTGCGTTGCTTTATACTGATAAAATATCCACATGTATAATAAATTACACTTGTAGTCGAATTAGGATATAATATGTTTAATGTTTTGGATATTGTCTTGGAATTGCTCACACACACCTTATAATTTGAGGTTATATATACTTTTTTTAAGTGAACTAGACACTGTAAGAATAAAAGAAAATATCTGGTAATTATATAAATAATAAGCGAAGATTTCCACGAACTCAACGGTTTTCTTATAAAAATATGTTTCGTAAGCGTGTCTGTCTTTAAAACATCAAATTTCTGGATTATTATTAATTATAGAGGTCAAGATCGCATCAAAAATAGGAAAAAATAACATCAACTATTAAAACGACACGGTATTATAATAGTTTTAGTTTTTATAATAGTGTTAAAAGTGTAAAATCCAATGAATAAAGATTTATATTTTTCCTCGAATTATTATTATATAGGTATGTATTACTAGTCTAATTTCATATCAGTTGACTGACTAGAGATCCCGCCACATAAGGTGGCAGTAGCCAAACTTGGAACTAAATTTGACGTTACCGCCATTGCGTGTTATTTTGTATGAAAGGTAAATTTAGTATTACCAGCGTTGTGTTTTTTGCCCACTCTTTGTAATTTTTATGTTTGCTAAGGGTGATTATAATAAATTGATTTCCGGAGTTTCTTGTTAGTTCTTCTCCAAGCTAGGGTCTCCGCTGATCTAACCTCGGTAAAAAATATGTAAAGACAATGCTCAGTGCCATGTTTGAAATAATAGTTTTAAGAGATTCGCGATTTATACTCATGATATAAGATATAAGGGTGTGTATAAGATTGATTGCAGCTGTGGGAAATCCTACGTCGAACACACTAAACGGTCTATTGCGGACAGAGTGAAGGAACACATAATATATGTAATATATAATAAGAAGGATAAGTCCCGTTAATTATTAATCATGTTTGAAATAGTTTAATAAACATATTTTGACTTTGATATATTAATTTGTTTTATTTGAGTTTACAGCTCTGCAACCAAAGACCGTTACAAATGAAACCTATAATGTATCGAGCCGTATGGCACAGTGAGTGCTAGTTTTGGCGTGTTTACTGGTAACACTGAATTACGCGACTGTGGCGACGCCTCCAACTGCCACCTGATGTGGCGGGATCTCTATAATAAATAACGTTCTGACTAGACTGACGTAACAGCTTGCAAGTTATTTTTGCAAGAAAAGATAAAGAACGAAAAGACAACTCGAACGAAGCCGTTTGTTTGTGACTGTGATTGATTGATTCTATTCTCGATTTTTCCAAAACCAATTTTGTGTAATACTTAGTTCTTATAAATTTGTTTCGGTCCCTTAAATTTTTTTATAGATACATTAATAGTATAAATAAGAAGTACAGTATTTCACAATAATTAATTGTTAAATCATACGCAATAGTCCGGCAAACTTGCGAAAATGTTGTCGCGTTTGTGTTCTTCGAGGGTCTCGGTCAATTTCGTGCAAGGGATCAGAAGTCCAGTACCCCAGCAATATGTACCTAAAAATATACTTGTTCGAAATTATGCTCGGGAGCCTAGAACAAAATTCACAAATGTGGCGAAATCTCCTACCCTATGGGAACGAATGATGGCTCCCGCTGGTCCAAATGGTAAGTCTTGTATTTGATCCCAATAGTAACATAAAATATTTTTTATATACATATATTTCTTTACATTTTGACATACCACTACCACTTTTTAATTACCATATTTCAATTGAATTTATGCGTTATCTAAATTCTTTTACATTTATTCTCAACTGTTACTTACAGGTTACTTATATAATATCCATCTTTTCCAAACCCTAGCTCTCCCTTAAAATACAATTCTTATTTATATGTATAGAAGTAACATGCAAATAGAAATGTATTGTTCTAAGGTTATGTTACTCTTGATTATATATCTGTTGTTACATTGCAGCATTCAGTCTTGGCAAAGGCGCTTTAGCTGGAGCTTCTGCAGTAGGGTTGGGAGCCCTTTGTTATTATGGAACTGGCATCAAACCTGGACTCAACCAATCACTGTAAGTCATAAAGAATATTGTAATTGTTATAAAAATTACTTGAAGTTACACAATTTTCTTTTTTATTAAAATTTAACTGCATAACTATCTTGTTTGTTAATATTAGATATTGGTGCAAAGTAACAAAATTAATCTTCAATTGATTTATTTTGCTACAGTCCCTATGTTCTCTCTTATGACATGATAAGTAGTAAAGTAACTGGCGATTTTCAGGATTTCTATTCTTTTCAAAGTTGATAAAAGAAATGTATAATATATGAATTATTTCAGACTTTGGCCTCAGTATGTGAAAGATCGTATCAAACTCACATATGGTTACCTGGCTGGTTCATTAGCACTCACTGCCGCAAGCGCAATGGCCATCTTCAGGATGCCTAGTATGCTGCGTTTAGTGGCTGGCGGTGGATGGATGGTAAGTCTTTATATATACTTTTCATTACCTTTTCCATTCCCATATTTGATGATTGTGATTCTGGAATAAGTTATTTATGACCATATCCATTTTCCTCATGACAAAAAACAATAATAACTAGCTGCCGTTCTCCCCAGCATGTCATTGGAGGTATCTAAGGGTAAATAGACACTTGCTTGATGGGCTAGTGACCTGCCACTAATGCTCCATGTGACATCTCAAACCCAATTTTCATGCTAAAAAGTTCCCAAGGTGATTTTATTGTGTATTCAAAGTTTTCCACCCCAAAAGGGATCAAAGGATTTGAATTGATTTATGTGTAACAATTCTCTCTTTACCTTTATCAAAACTATTGATATAAAGCATTGGTGAAAGGGTTCTAGCCTACAAACTATTACTTCCATAGACCTGTAGTCTCTTGGTCATCTTTTATGACATGCTTGGAAAAATAGCAGGGAACAAGCATTTCATTTATGTCTAAGACTGCATGGGACTTTTTCTAACAACAAAGACAAACACTTTCACAAGCATTACTTGCGGGGTAGTCAGAGGTTTGCTTAAACATTTTGCATTTGTGTAGGTAGTGGTTCTATGGTCACCTAGAACCCATGTCTTGACCAGAGAGTCATAACTCAATATGACAGGTGCTAAGCCATGCTGCCGCAAGCATGGACTATTTATTATCTGTTTCAAAGAGAAGGTGCATTATGTTTTCTCTCCCTCCTTTTTTTTGTTTCTTATAACAATAACTGATTTAATACAATGATTACTATATTATTGTGAATTATAACATTAAAAACTTTTCAGACCATACTGGCAACAATGGCGTTAATGATTGGCTCAGGGATGATAGTCCAAAGTATGGAATATAAGCCCGGGTTTGGTGGCAAACACTTGGCTTGGATGGTTCACACTGGCATTGTGGGGGCTGTGGTTGCCCCTCTCTGCTTCCTCGGTGGACCGGTGCTGATGAGGGCTGCTTGGTGAGTACTGTATATTATTTTTTATAATAGTGGATAAGTGACATTTTGGAAAAGTTATCAATGCCATTCTACGTAAAATTATCCTCTGGACATTCTGAAAACCTTTTATGACATTTATGCCCTAGAAAAAAAAATTACAAACTTTGAACCTACCACGTTTTTTGCATAGCTCCTATTATCTTTTAACTGTTAATATCTTTTCATATTTTATTTCTAATCTCTTACTGCATGCAGCAATGAGTATATGAAACAATAAATCATTAAATTTTTATGAAGATCTCCAATAATATTTATTTTATGATTGTTACTGTAATAGCAATAATAAACTTGATTATACTACTGGTAAAGTTGTAATCATATCCATTTAAACTGTGTTTATGCTTAACTTGAAGCAATCTTAGAAAAAATACAACTACTTTTTATAACAAATTGTACATGTATTAAACATTACAGGTACACAGCTGGCGTTGTTGGTGGTCTAAGCACAGTAGCCTTCTGCGCTCCGTCTGGTGAATTCCTCAATATGGGTGCTCCATTGGCTATGGGCCTTGGAGCTGTGTTCGCTGCTTCTATCGCCAGCATGTTCCTACCTCCTACTACTGCTTTGGGAGCTGGTAAGTTATCTTCGATATATACATAGTGTATTGTTACAGCGTACCAAAGTTGTGGACATAGGACAACGAGTTGCTAAGCTGAAATGGGCTTGGGCCGGACGTGTGTGTCGTAGAGATTATGGACAATGGAGTAAGCGCGTCCTGGAATGGAGACAGCTAAAAAGAAGTGTCGGCAGACCACCTGCCAGATGGTCTGATGATCTGTTGAAGGTGGCTGGCTCGCTCTGGACTAGAAAAACAGAAAACTGCGCACAGTGGAGGAAGATTGGAGAGGCATATGCCCTACGGTGGGAGAATTAGTTTAGTGCTGTAAAGAAGAAGAAAAGAAGAAGTATTGTTTTTTTAATCTATATATTTACAGCTTTCCAATCTTAGACCTAGTGTCAGTACAATACAAGACTTATTTTTAAGGTCAGCCTTAAAGAATATAGTTGAACTGAGGGCAAAAGTTTATATACTCAGTGGCTGAATGTTTGATAGTTAAAGCATTATAATAATCAATTGTAAAAGCATGAAATTAATTAAAATCTCCTCATGTATATAGAGATTTACAAATCACAATATTCTTATAATTAATGTGCGTTTTCAATTACTTTCTTTTGTTCTCTCATGACTTGTGTCCTGTAATATCATGATTACTAAAAATTGCTTATTATATTTCTACAGGTCTATACTCCCTCAGTTTGTACGGTGGTCTGATAGTATTCAGTGGCTTCCTGTTATATGATACACAGAAGATCATCAAGCGTGCAGAGAGCCACCCGCCCTTCGCAATGCAGCACTATGATCCTATTAACTCGTAAGTTATTTTTAAATGAAACATACATACTAAGACTTGATAATTTCTAACCCTTTAGTGCTACTAAGAGGTTTCACTGATCTGATATTACAGCTGCTGTAGATCTTTTACTCAGTACAAATGTGCAGTTGCAAAATGGATTTTAACAGATATTAGTTATGTCATTTGAAATAACGTTAACAGGTTCCTATCTCATTGCCAAATAGGTTCCTTGTTGCTATACACTTATTCACCTCCTACGACATGCCGGGAAGAACAGTAGCTGTTAACATTCTATTTACGTTCTGGTTCCGAAATCGCGTGCTCGTGCGTCAAATGTTTTATTCAACATAAGTACAAGTACAGTACATTCATTGAAAGTCAAAACATTTGCCTGACACTGGTTGTCTGGAAGCTCTGGCTCGGAGAAGAACCAACAAGAAACTCCGGCCAGGATTTTTTGCTTAGTGCCAGTTACAAAAACAAATTATACAGAAACATATTCAAATCATTCATATCTTTGCACATATAGCTTAGATGCACTCATTGCCAACCCTGAGCATCGGCAAGGTAGTCTCCGACCGCGTAGTAAGCGCCCCGGACTAATCGGCCTCTATAATCTTAAATTTAGTCAAGGGCAGTCGCGTAATCCAGTCCGGTAAATGATTATAAAAACGCACGCAATAATAACATCAATTCTCATAGGTAATTCTTCTCGTCGCTAACTTAATATTGTTTGTTGCAGGGCAATCTCCGTATATCTGGACGTTTTGAACATCTTTATGCGGTTGGCGATCATTCTCTCTGGCGGCGGGAACAAGAGGAAATAAATAGCTAAGCTTGTTCTGAACATTGTCTTGGTTCTTAGAGATGATGCTATCTGAGCATAAATGTATTTATTAGTGAAGTGTAGGGCGACAACCTTATTCTATTGTGATATATTTCTTGTAAATTAAGTTTGTGTTTAAATTTAGTATTAAATTCCCAGTTGCAAACATTCTTTTATTTTTACCTCACATTTATGTTATTATAATTTCTTTACGATCTTATGTTGGCTCATCTTTTATGTGAGATGTGCAGGTTTGATAAGACGCCACTGCCGGAACATACTACATATATGTACGTAGGAAGCAGTTTCTAGTTATATTACAAAATACATAGCCTTGGTGACTTGTATATGCACTCTTCTTTTGGCGTGGCGGGGTAGTCAGTCTTGAGTGCCCATCACCGAATTCTCGAAGGCATGTTGTGTATGAGCATAGATACTTAATACTTTACTAGTATGGTATGGGGCACTCAAAGCACGCGTTTCACAAGATAGACAGTACCCAATGTTTTTTCAAACAACATTTGAATTCATTCATTCATTTGTAAGATGGTTGAATCAGGATTCGAAACAAGGACCTCTAAAAAGAAGCCTCCCTACTAGGCTACAGCCTCGTTACGTAATAACAGATTTTGAATTCATATCACTGTTGTGTTCCTAGTACTTGTTATTTATCATTCAGGGTAGCAACAACTGAAAGTTTAAAATACTACGCTAAATAAACCTCAAAGAAATATGCGTTTCTACTCAACCAGGCGTGTTGATCATAAAATTACTAGAGAACCCTTATATGGGTACCTATTAAATATCCTGAATTTCTTTTAAGGATTAAGTTTGTGGATGTCAATTACGTAATAGTGTGTTGCTAGGATCCGAAAAATACGGATCCATGATCTCAACCTTATCTTCTGCGAGAGGGACTACGGGAAAGGGGGCTGATGTGAATGTGTCTATACATAATTGTAAATGTTTTCATAATATTTACACCTTCTATGTATCCAAATCAACTTATGTTTGGCCTAGGATCTATTAGTTCGTACTAGTTGACATAATGGATGGATGAATGGACAAGTGAACGAACGGGATTTACTGAGTATGGTATTGGTATATAAGAGAAAAAGACACACATTTGAAATATCAATAATTTATATTCTTTCGTCTAAGTATAATACATGAGCATAAACATTTCTATACATTGTAAGTATACTTAAATTTAATCATTTTGATTGAGATCATTAGCCAAATTTTAATTTGACAGTAAATACGTTTTCATGTTTATTATTTAAGATTATAATTATTTTGAAGAAATATTAACAATACGACTATTAACACTAATATTTACGAAGGATTAATTATTGTTTAATTTGCACGCCATGCCACAAAACAATAAATAACCAATAGAATTCCCCTTCGGATCACAATGCGCAAATACCAAAAGAGCACAACTAAATAAAAAACCAGTTTTACGCACTATCTCAAGAGAATTAGAATCAAATAATCCTTTCAATATTATCAGACATATCTGACACTGCCCACTTTATGCAGTACAAACATTTAATCCTAATCTAAAATGACTCTTAAAACTATACAATTATAAAAAAAAATGTTGACATTAACCGGTGACTGAAACAAAAGGGAATTAGCGCATAAAATTTGACATTTTGAGTAAAGTTTTTATTTAAATATTTGCGCATTATGATCGCCGGAGTTAAAGTTACGCACATTAAATTACGAAGTTCACTTTGGTGTACACGTTAGAAGGATGCCTTACAGCTAGTTTCACTTATTATCACGAACGTTCACATAGCTACGTCGCCAGTCTTATGAGCTTGGTGTTTCAAGTACAGGGCGTACATTTGCCTCGCCTGGTTCAGCACTCGGTTCACGTTGTGCTTCCTCACCATCTTGTCAAAGTGCATCGCCAGCTCATTGTAGTCCATTCGGTTTCTCATGATGTAGTCCCTGTGTTGTAGAAGCACCGTGAGGCACAGGAACATCAGGAAAGGGTTCCCTCCGCCAAACTCTGAGGGCGGCGGCAGGGTGCTTATATTGCTTTTGGTGCTCTCGCCCAAGGCCACGTTCACGTTCCTCGGCCCAATGGGCTTGAGCGCTTCGTACTTCTTCTGGAAGTTGTTTATGGTCGTCGCGACGCTTTGGAAGTTGGACTGCTTGGCTATGAGCAGGGACTCGCAGTTCCGCTTGGCATTCTCCAACTCCTGAGACATGTTAGAGAAGAACTTGTGCGACTTGCTCGGCTCTCCATGCTTGAGAGGCGATACTTTCGGAGACATTAGTTTGTCAGACGAGTCTGTGTCGCTTGAGCTGGGCGCGGTGTACCTGCTGAGGTCTTGGTCCGGAACATTTTGCTTCCTTAACAATCTAATAGGTGTTATTGACTTTTTACCACTGGCGTCTTCTATAATCTCTCCCGTATCACAGTCGAAGTCCAGTTCCGCTTGCTCGTCAGGGGTGTGGGGGCAGCTCGTGGAGGTTCTAGTGTTGGGTGTGACGTGAAGCGGATTCTCCCACAGATATATGTCCTCTGCGCTTCTTGCGTTCGATTTTATCACGTCTGGGAGGGGAGACTTCTTTGATTCTATTCTCGAGTCTAATATTTCTATGTTTTTCACATCGTCTGTCGGTTTATCTTCCGTGCTGGTCGATTCAGATGAGGAGTCTAGGGCCACGCTGCGCCGCTTGTCGTAAGTAGGCCCGAACACCTGTCTATCAAGGTGTTCCAACTCAAGACGCAACTCTCTGGTCATGGACGTCGTCATCGGATAGTATTCTTGCGAATCATCTGGGCTACTGTCGTTAGCCTCGTCGTACGTATTTTTGGTCATCTTTTGGGATAGTAACACAGAAGTATCTAGTTTCGGATTAAGGTCACTTTCATCGAACGATGTTCTCGTCAACGTGATCTGTGGGAAGTCTCTCCTCGTGCTTTTCTCCATCACCGAATGCGTTCGCTGCAGTTTATCCGACCTTACTTTACTCCCCGTCGCAAAGTTTAAAAGCTCGTTTATATTTTTGACTTTTGGTAGGGAATCTAAACTTACAGAATCATCCTTTTCCAAGGAGGAACTAAATTTGTTATTATGGAGCGATATCCTATCCCTCAGTTGTCTGATTTGGTTTCCCAGATTTGTCTCGTTAATATTTGCGTTGCCGTTGGTCATTGTACTTGGTTTATCGAAAGGTTTCTTATCAGATGGATCCACAATATTTCTTAGTTCACTTGTCCCATCTCTTAACTTATGTTTCTCTGCATAAACACTCTTCCCTTGTAATGCAGCATCATCTAAGCTCTGAAAACCTTTAGCATTATGCAGAGAAGAAACATTCGCATTTCTCCTCGTGGCATTCTCATCTAAACTGTGGTTTATCTGCTTACAAGTAGACAATTTTGGTGTTCTAACATTTGCTAGACTAAAGCTAGAGCTCTGTTTCCGCATGGCGCACACTTTGGTATAAACGTTTTCTCCGCTTTTGAACAAAGGACTAACGGGCGGTATGGTCTGTTCCATGCTCACATCTGGATCGAATTCCTGTTCTTTTAACGACAGCTCTTCGACGGGAGGTTTTTGAGGCAATGAGGCCCAGAGAACTTCTAGCATCCTCAACGCATCGTCAAACGCGAATTCTCTTTTCATTTCCAACAGTAACCACCTATAGCAAAAGAGCAAATCATCTGCTTGCTGAATCTTCAGATAATTATAGAAATCTAGGTCGTAAACTTGTAATGCTTCCGTTAAATGGGCGAATTTTAACGTCATGGCTTCACCGTCCAATAAAAAGTTAGGTTTGAGCCGAGCCATTAGTGCGCAGAGACAAATGTACGCGTGGGCCTCATCGCCCATCGTGACTAGTAGGGGTGAAGCCAAGTCAGACATGCCTTGGCAGTAACTCACTGACGGGTGGTTCAGGGCATACCTGGAATAATAATATAGACATTTAGATATTTTTTGGAAATATACTATTCTTTCTACTAGTCTGAGGCGTAAATAAAATGCCTATATGTTGTTCTCCATAGTTTTCGGAATCGACTAAGGTATTGAGGGTTAATATAATCTACTAGGTGATTGTTTAGCAATCTGTCATGTCTATATTATCACGACGCTTACATAATGCTCAAAGTGACCTAGGGGATATAATGTCTCCGAAATCCTGCCCATACCTAAAGGGGTTATATTAAACGCAAGAAAAGATAGAAACATAAGCAGATTTACAAATAAGTGTTGCATCAAATTTTTCAAACAACTGCTTATGTTTCTGTTATTTGAAAATTAAACTGCCACTTACGTAGTGAGTATATTGAAGAGCGACGCAATGTTCTGGTTGTCATCGCTGCCAGCGTAGAACGGGTGATGTCTGTCGGTTCTCAACACGTCTTTCCTCACCATACTGGTCACGTAGGACAAATCGGTGTTCGTCTAAAAGATATTAATTCTTTTTATATATCATCAAACCAATATCTACTATACAAAAATACAATGAATAAATTATAACCAATTGGAACTAAGGCTGTCAGTAAACTTTAAAACTGAAGGAGAAGGGGGGAGAATTTAGTGTTCACAGTTAGTACTATTCTCCAGAACAAAAACAAAAAAAAACAGCGTAACACAATGATAAACATTTATAAAATATTGAAAAACCGTTACCTTTCCTTTCTGTATGCAATCTTTCCAGCGTGACTTCAGCGTATAATATTCATTAGCTTTCCGCCTTATGTAGTCCATACGCTCCTTGCCAGTCATCCCTTCAGGGTAAACATTCAGTATGTACTTCCATACAACTTTCCTGTAAAATAGATTTCCAATTAATTACAAAAAAATATAATAAATAATATCTAAAACAAAAATGTATGCATATTATTTAAATAATTTATTGTTGCTGTTATGTTGCCTATTCAATACTAATAAGATAAGTTTGCAAAAAGCCTAAATAATTTTCTCATATTTGTGAGAAATAAGGAGATTAGTAAATCCTTCAATAAAAATTACAATGTATTGAATAAACTTTAGTAGTTTATCATAATATCTTACCTTAAACCAGGCTCCACACCACCACAATATATAGCTTCCCTTAATTTAACTGAATTAGTGACATGGCCCACTCCGTCCAAGAACGACCAGAACTCAACATCACCCAAGGGCTGCCTGGGAGGAACATTGGTATCTTCGTACATATTTAGTGCCCTTGAAAATATGTTGAATGTTCTTTCAACCTGAAATAAACATCAATATTTCTATTAAACCAGGGTGTTAACAAGTACAATGGGTAAAGAAAATATACATAATATGCAATCTATCTGTTCACGTAGTTTAGTGATGAAAAGAACTTTTGAGAGACTACTTCTCATATAATTCACATATATATATATCTAACTCAGTGAAACACATTAAGCATAATTATTGGGATTGTGATGATGTTGCTATTGCCAATTGGTAAGCCTATCACCAAATGGATTCCAGTGACTGCTAGTCCCCTTATATAACATGCAGGTAAAAATGGCAGTTAGTATTCATTATATTAATGTTTTGACTAGCATAAGACATTTCTATTTATTTTAACACTTACATACATTATTGTGTAAGAAAGAAATTTATAGTTTTAACATCAAGGTGTAAATAAAATATTACCTAGATAAACATTTACCAAAAGCATTATAAATACCTGATTCATAATAAGTCCTTGGAACCCTCCAGTAGTCTCCTGTTTCTCAGCCTGGTGTGTCATTGCAGGCTGTTCCCTTGGCAACTGCTGCAGTGGGTTGATGCTTGGAGGCTCCCAATCTCCAGAGGCCTCCGCAAACGGTTTCATATCTACTCGCAATTGCACACATGGCTCAGACTTTTGACTCACTGCTGTGTTGTGGGCTCTAAAATTGCAAATTTGAGTTTAGTTCATTATTTCGGTTCAAAAATAAATACAATCTTATTTTGCCTTGATATTACTTTGCAAACAAAATAAGATTATATTTATTATAAGTTTATTTATGTAAATAATTTTCAATAAAGAATACCCTGTAGTGTTTTTATAATTTAATAACATAACTAATAGTTCACAGTATCAATAGAGGACTAGTTTGATACTTATACATTAAGTAATAATTATTTCATAAACAATACTCTAAATACATTTGGCAAGTCTTGAGGAAATCATTTCTTCTCTTAGCAGCAACTGCTTTGCAGATGGAGATGTAAATATTGAACTGTATTCACAAGTTTCTTGAAAAGTTGATATATTATATTTACCAAAAAATGATTTACTTTATCATAATATCTATAGCACTTACTTGAGAAAGGCTGCTTCTAAATCATAGTCAGACCTGATTGGAAGAAGTACTTCACTGCCATAGTCATCTAGGGTTCTGAAGGTCAGTGTAAAGTCTGCCCTGATATCAAATGCTTTTATCAAAATGCTTTGGAGGACTTCTAATGAGGTGATTTGTGGATCCACTGAGAACTTTCTCAATTCCGGTGCCAATTTACCTTCACATTTCTGGAATAAGCAATAATGATAAAGTTTTAATTAACAAACTTGACTCCTACATTTATATTAAATTTTAACTTAAATAGGCAACATACTGAAGAGCACTAATGTTAGATAAACCTACCAACAAATAACCTATAAATGTAGAGGAAATTATAGTATTACACCAAATTAAATTGCCCCTACATAAGTATATTTCAGACTTGAGTTAAGGATACTAATCAACATTTATTTAAGAAACAATTATTGATATCAGAAAGTTATAGTAATTTGCCAGTACCTAACAACATTCATATTTCTTATCTCTACCTACCTCTGAGTGTGGAAACAGGTAAGTAAATAAAGAGTTATTATACTAGTATTTGAACTTTAAACAATAATAGAATCATTAGGTGTATATGCATAGCCATCTGATCAAACTATTTGTTTAACAATTGCATTGTTTTCTTTGTTTGTTTTAAGAAATGTCCAAATAACTATATGATCAGCAATTTAACTTAGTTAACAGGTTATCAGTAATTAACTATTATTAAAATGCCACCTTATATCATGAACAGCCAAAGCACAAAGCTCGAAGTATATTGGTAAATTTATTATAATATACTTGTAGTATTACTCTTTTTGACACAGGTATGTTTCAGTACTTTTTCAAACAAGGTCATATACGGGCGATACTTAGAAAAGATATTTTTTTTAGTGAATAAACTAATAATAAACTTATTAAAAGAGAATTAGTAATATATGTTTTAAATACATTTGCTGTAAATCATGTACGTATGCAGTGTTTAAATACAGACCTTTACTTTCACTCTAATTGCCTCTTTACTGTAACCAAACATCTTCGTAAACTTCCGTCATAAGTAAGCTATTATTGACTGAAGTTATATTTCATTAAAACTGTAATCTAATTAATTCAAAGCACGAAAATAATTGATAAAATTAAAAACTCCATCCTTGCTATTCCAGATGTTATGACATTTAACATTTCCCTTTTTTTATTTAAAGAGCATGGCACAAGCTCTTAGGGTGGATCTTCACGTTTTGAGCGAAGCTGTTTAGTATCTAAGTAAAAAATAATTATTATTATTCCATCAAAGTTATAAGAAAATAGAGATCCCGCCACATAAGGTGGCAGTTGGAGGCGTCGCCACAGTCGCGTAATTCAGTGTTACCAGTAAACACGCCAAAACTAGCACTCACTGTGCCATACGGCTCGTTACATTATAGGTTTCATTTGTAACGGTCTTTGGTTGCAGAGCTATAAACTCAAATAAAACAAATTAATATATCAAAGTCAAAATATGTTTATTAAACTATTTCAAACATGATTAATAATTAACGGGACTTATCCTTCTTATTATATATTACATATATTATGTGTTCCTTCACTCTGTCCGCAATAGACCGTTTAGTGTGTTCGACGTAGGATTTCCCACAGCTGCAATCAATCTTATACACACCCTTATATCTTATATCATGAGTATAAATCGCGAATCTCTTAAAACTATTATTTCAAACATGGCACTGAGCATTGTCTTTACATATTTTTTACCGAGGTTAGATCAGCGGAGACCCTAGCTTGGAGAAGAACTAACAAGAAACTCCGGAAATCAATTTATTATAATTACCCTTAACAAACATAAAAATTACAAAGAGTGGGCAAAAAACACAACGCTGGTAATACTAAATTTACCTTTCATACAAAATAACACGCAATGGCGGTAACGTCAAATTTAGTTCCAAGTTTGGCTACTGCCACCTTATGTGGCGGGATCTCTAAGCCTCTTGTAGACCCTCTTTTTCGCGATAAGCTAATTGAACTTAATTATATGAATAACGTGTCTATGAGATAGTGAAAAATGAAGCGTGAATGAAAAAAAGTACCTGTAACCAGCAACATCATTTTAATCTGAATTTATGTGCCAAAGTTATGTTTACCCTATTATTGCCAGAAATAGTCATGATCGACAGTGATAACTTCTTTTAAAGGTATCACTTACCTTTTCTTCAATAAATTTAATTTTGCTGCAGGAAGTTGGCTCTCCTATGAGAAATTAGAGTCTATTGGGCTGCAGAAACAGTTAAGGGATTCCTATACATATTATTAGATACTATAAGAAATGTACTTTTGAATCATGCAGCTGCATAATTTGCTTGATACATTCTCTCCTGCTGGTAATAGTAGAATGTCTGAATTTTAAATAAAACAAAGCATTCAATTTTATTATTTATGTCTTAACGTATTCAGAACATGACTTCAATTCTGTATACAAACAATAAACCAACAAAAATGGTAACTGTATTTACTATCAACTTATTTACTACCATGTTGCAAGAAATTTTACAGATAATTAACACGATGAAGTTGGTAGATCATAGTTAGAAAGGATACATGGTAGTAATAGGGATGAATAAAAATAAGAAACTTTAATTAAGTATTGAGAAAAAATGACAAAGTTTTTTTTACTCATATAAATCTCAATCATGAATTTTTGGAAATAAATGAATAACAATGTCACTTGAATGACTATTCTGTTTGTCAAGATATTAAGAAGTCTATTTACAAACTCAAAAAAACAAGAAGAAACCCTTCTTATTTAGGTAAATTCCAAAAGGAGCTTACATGAAACAATAGTTTTGAACTCAAATACTCTAACAGTACAACAAACTTATTACAATTTACCAAACATTTGTATTGTCATAAACTATCCTATATTCACATTTTAACACCACTGTCCCTTACTATTCGCCATCTGAACTGTTCTTATCTTCCACAGGCTCAACTGGCACTTCTTGTTTGTAATGCCTGTACTCAGGTTTGAGCTCCCACATGTTCTTGTGTGGATTCTTCAGGTTATAATTGCAAACTTCCCTCAAAATCTCTTTCAAGTACACTATAGGCTGTCTTGTAATCTGGAAATGAGCAGGAGATATATCATTTATATAAGATTAAATAATATTTATAAAACAATAAAAGGTTTGGGTGTCCATCTTATCAAATAATATAATTTAAGAACTTTATACCTACAATATATTCTATCAATCAATATATTATATACTAATATATAAATATATTCAGTTTATATAAAGAAAAAAGCTCTCTGAGTTTCTATTTAAGGGATAGAAGGATGTGAGTAGAATATTCCTATTGTTGTAAATATATACCTTTTGTAAATCCTTGATATTGTAGTACTGATGCTTCTCAAATGCTGCAAACAGCATGTTGAGCACCACATCCTTATCATCACGGGCCTTCTTACCCTCTGCTTTTTTCCTCTCTTGGTACTCAATCTAAAAAACAAATGCAATATTTAATTTCGGTTAGTCTTTTAGCGCAATTTTTCTCTATCAATACTTATATACAGACAATGTGTATACTTTTTAAAGTTTGGTTAGGGTTAATATAACTGGGGGGAAGCAAAATCAATTTAAACAGAACATTTTTTATTAAGCAAAGGGAAATTGAAAACAGAACCCTACCAAGAACCTATTGGGCTTGTCTATGAACGTTTTAGATATTCACTATTTGTCAGAATATTATTCTGTTAAAATTTAGACTTCACTAAACAGGTTTCAAGAACAATGTTGGTACTTACGTTATGCTGGTGATCTGACTTTGGCTTGAAATTCTGGACAACTCTGTCCAACTGTTGTACTTGTCTCTGAGGCATGGAAGCCTTTCTGATAATTTCTGACTTTAGCTTGTAATACATTGGGTCAGCATAGGGCCTACATTCTAGCCTTTGGACTATGCGGCCTTCCATGTACAGCTTCTCAGTCTCAGGTATCACAGAATCTGTATTGGTAGCTGTAACAATAAATAGTTTTTAGAGAAATAATAATATTTGATATAAATATTTGAATAAATAATTTGTTTATGACTATGATTACTTGATCCCTCCCATAATGTTCAGAGGTTATGGAGCACAAACAGCCTTGAATTGTTTTGCATTTGCATCACTTTTATTATAATCACATATAAATAAAATACTTACGAACAACATGTGAAAATACACCTAGAGATTGTCTTGTAACATTGGAAACGTCAAGCTTATGTTCCTTCGGTATTGGTTGTTCTCCAGGCTCTTTCAAACATAACACAGCCTCTGACATAGACAGTTGAACCTGAGCTTTCTGACCAGGGACCCTAGAGATTCTTAATTTTCCTACTTCTATATTCCCGGAGGCTTTTTCCCATTTGTTAGCTATATATTTAGGAACTTTGACAAGCCATACTCCTCGTCCCGTATTTGAGAGATCTAGCTCTCGGTCAATATGAGGAGTTGGTGGATTCGTTGCCATTTTTAATATTGCAAAATTAAGAACGAATTCTCTTTACAAATGGAACTTCAGGATTATTAAATTTTTTTAGTTTGTAAAATATTTTTCTTTGCTGTGTAAATTTGGGGAACTTTATAATTGGAGCTTAATTATAACTGTTGCCAATATATACTAGTTAAATTAAACACTAATAATAAAATATTCGTTTGAATTCAGGCTACAGCCAACACGATAAAACAGCAGGTTTGGTTTACTTTTTATCAAACAAAACCAATATCAATTTAATCAATTTCCGTGCATATTATGATTTTAAAGCCCATAACAGGCATAGTAGAGCTTCTTCCAAGATGCTTGGCCAGAGTACGCTCAAGAAACATTTATATTATTATATATATATTAATTATGTATATTCATATAAAGATGAAATGCCTATAACCTTTATGTGCATAGGTATATTATGTATACGTATATTACCTATCACGTTGGGTGCTGTCTATCTAGTGATACGCGGGCTTCGAATAACCCATACATAACATGCCTTCGAAATTTCGGAGATGGGCATTCAAGCCTCTGACTACCCCGCCATAATAAAAAAGGGAGTGTGTATACACACAAGTCGTGAAGCGTATGTATGTATATTATGTTCACTAAGGAAAAATAAAAACGCAATTGAGCAAGAGTATCATCAATTTATTATATTACATTGAACATCTTCTATATCAAAATAAATATCATAAAATATACTTAGATAATTCGAGTAGAAGAGACGCCCGAACTGCTAGGTACTACATTTGTTTGAACAAGTACAGGTACACATACATAAATGTTTACTTAGGTAGTAGGTACACACATTTAATCCGAGATTTGATATAATTCATGCTAAAAGTATTACATTTGAACCCTCTAACATTAAGGTCGATAGACGTTTACCTAACATCTATACAACTAATATCGATAGGTAAACCAACGTAGATATCCCTACAGAGCAAAAAATCGCTAATATTTAATCGACATAACTAAATCGTTAAGTTAAATTCATTGTCTTGTAAAAGTTTCTCAAAAACAATTGTCAAAGAGAATGCAAAGTATTTACAAAAAAGTTGAGCAAAATACAATACTGCATAAGAACAAACTTATATGTAAAACATCAGCATAAACAGTCAGTGATTCATTTACATAATATCACTTGGCACAAATAATGTGTATAGCTCATTCACATACACTTTAGGGCTTTGTAGTTACCTAACATCAATTTATAAAGGGACTTTCACAAGGGACACTATTGGAAGGTCGCTACAATATTAACTTGAAGTGCGGTACAATAGAGTCGAAAAGTTTAAAATAAAGCTGTGTTCAGACTGTTAAGTTTTTAACAAGTAGGTCAATTGATGGCATCTTGTTTGGACTTCTTGATTTTGTGAGCGAGGCAACAGGAGAAGATAGTTCCAATGAGGGGTAAGGCGGCGGTGCCGACTGCCACTCCGATGATCAAGTTCAGGTTCCCTTTCACGTACTCCACTATTACTTCGTAGCAGCCCTGTCAATATAAAACATATAGTTTTTAATATCTCCGATGAATTTACACAAATGACTCTGAAAGTAGTGGTTGCACATGAACTCTTCGCCAATTAAAAAATGAAACTGTCAGTTCATTGTAATAATCTTCAATTTTTGCGATTATTACGCCGCTCACATAAAATTACGTGACTAATTGACATAATAACTTGCAATGATGTGAGTGAAATAAAACTAGGTGTGTCGCAACCTATGATACGAATGATCTTTATTTGTTAAGTCATCTTTAGTGCTTACTTATTTAGTACTTTATTTATAGTCTTATATCGCACTATTTTTTTGCAATGTTAAGTTCTTAGGTTCGGTTCAGGTTTAGAACATTTAGGGGTTGTTAGTACTAACATAAAAAACACTTTATGACCAACCTGAGTTAAGTTTTGTTTTAACGTACTAATCCAAGTAGTTGGATTGGTCAGGCCTAAGGTGGACCGAGCTCTCCCAGAAAGTGCTTGTGCACCCGCGATTTAAAAGTCTGTGGATTGTACCCTTCCGGAAACACAGACGCAGGCAGGGAATTCCACTCCTTGCCGGCCCGCATAATAAAGGACGCTTTAAAGCGATTCGTACGGGCACTTGGCAAATTCACAAGGTGTGGATGATACCTCTTTGTGCATCTTCGTGTTCGGTGGTAAAAAGGGGAGGGCGGTATAAGCTCGTGCAATCCTTTCGCACACTCTCCGAAGTACAGCCTGTAAAAAACGCAAAGGCTGGCAACTTTGCGTCTGTGAGCTAGGCTATGAAGCCTAGAGACAAGTTTATCCTCGCCAATCAGTCGCTTATCTCTGCGCTCGATAGAATCAAGGGCATTCAGCTGATACTTGGCAGAGCCGTCCCAGAGGTGGCTTCAGTACTCCATACAAGATCGGACCTGAGCCTTGTATAATGTTAAGAGCTGCCCTGGTAGGAAATACTGCTTAACCTCGTTGAGGATGCCAAGTTTTTTCGCTGCCAGTTTGGCCTTTGATTCTATGTTTTCACCAAAGTTCAGGGTATTAGTGAGCTCAGTGCCAAGCAGACTAAGGTGGTCAGTTACAGGTAAGACTGTACCCCGGAAAGTAGGGGCAGCATCAAATACTGACTTTTTGGCCGTAAATAGACACACCTGCGTCTTCTTCGCATTAAAATCAACTAGATTTGCATCTCCCCATTGTGAGACACGTTCCAGACTCTGATTTGTGCGAAGAACTAGTGCTTCCCGCTGAAGACGGACATCGTCACTGCTGACCCTCGGACTGGACAGATACCTCTCAACAACAGTGCTGTCGTCTGCATATCCCACGATCCCAGGATGCAGAAGATCATTAATGTGCAGCAAGAACAATGAGTAGACATAATTTTGCATGTCCATTTCCGCACATGCAAAGTTCGTCTATGCCTACATCGAACCCCGTATTTACAAGATCAGCACTCAATGTGACCGGTAGTATTCTCCATCGTCGTGTTAAGATGTTAGTAGAACAACATACATAATTAATATAATACTATTCGACTAAATACTACAACTAACCGTTTGGTAAATGTCGCCGTAGTTAGCAGTGATGCATTGGTCGAGGTCTATGCAGCAGGACAGAGGGATCACCCGCTGCGGCGAAAGACGCGTCCAATCCGTGTAGTTGGATACGCCGCAGCATTTTAACTGAAAATTTATCAAACATCAAGTATTATTTACATATTAAAAACATTATTATATCCTCAAGCAATTATATTTAAGATGCACAACCTAAACTAACACACTCAAATAAATGTGAGTGCTATTCCATACATTCCATTCATCTATTCCATATTATATAAATACCATATTTACGCCTCTAGCATGTAATATCACAGACAAAATAATAGGTAATGCTAAGAGTAACCGAGGAATTGAAGATGTTCGAGTTTATACAGTCCAAAGAGGTTGACGGACTTCATTAATATAATCAATAAGGATAGAGGATATATTGCAAATGTCTATTAAGCCTCGCCCACTTTAAAACGAATTGCAGGACGTAAATGTATATGGATATGTAATATATAAGTTGTACTCACGGTGGATTGAGCAAAGTCCAAGTTGGGATTGCTGGGGTCGTACTTGGTGAGGCTCTGCGTGAGCCCGTTGCGGAGGCTGCCGGCGAAAGTGTCCTTGTAGCAGGCAACAGAGGCCGCTGTTCCCACTTCCAGCACGAAGATGCAAGCCAAGAAACCACCGAACTGGTGGAGTAGAAAGAAAAAAGTTTCAGGTATAAGTTGAACGGTGTAGAAACTGTTAATAAATTATATTAATGTATGATTAAAAGTATGTTTTATAATGTGATAGGGACAATATTTTAACCAAGTCCATTCCAAAATAGAGAGATAAGGAAAAGTCTTTTCTAGTTTATTAGTATATACAAGGAAACTTTACTGTAAAGATAGGTGGTCGTATACCTAATTCAGATTTTGACTGTCTTATGGATAACGCACAAAAAATAAGTCATAAAAAGGTTAGTTTTCAAAACTCGGACCGTGAGCCGTAAGCGAACTTTTTGATTTGCAACCAATCCTCAAACGAAAAGCCAGGTCAATAAATTCGCTATTCATTGAGCATTTGATAACCATTAATTAGAAAGCTCGGAACAAGTTATGCAAGGCATTACGCATCGACTTCAAATTTGGCAGCTTACGATAATATCAAACTCATTATTTTAAAATATTCGCTAAATATAACCGATTTATCTAGGACAACTTTCGCTAAACTAATTCTTCGTACTACAAACGTTGTGAATGTTTAGATCTTTATCTCGATTGATGTTTGTTATTTTATTATACTTGTATGCATATAAAGATTTCTTTCTTTCGTACAATGCCGATAATCTGCAATTAGTACGTACAGACTTTGATACAAATAACATGAATGAATTTCAAATACCTGATATGGGCTAGTTAAGTAAATGACAACAACGAATTAGCTAATCATTTTTAGTCTTTACTCGTATAATTACTGAAATATATCTTATAGATGTTGCGATATGATTATAGTCATAATTATTACTTAATTTCTATTACAATATCGAGTGTGAATAAACATGGAGATTTTTATGCCCTAGAATTTTTAGTTTTACTTGTCATGAAATGAACTATTGTACAAATATACGTTCTTCCCGGCATGGCATAGGAGGCGACTAAGGGACTGGGGTAAATGCGATCTACTAATCTAACAATTAATCTACATTGTTTCATATGACATCACAACCCTAATATTTATGCTATAAATTAAATTATCACCCCGAAAATGTATTTGTATATAGGGACACATATGTACATAAGATACTTACGATGTAAAGCAAGACGACTTTTCCCTTGATGATGAAGGAGTAGGCGATGGAGCTGACTATGACCATGACAGCGCCGATGGAGAACAGGATGTAAGGAGCTGTTCTGGTGAGCTCCGTGGACAACTCCATGTACACGTGCAGGTCATACACGGACCATATCCCCACGATGACCAGGAGAATTCCGGTTAACTGAAATGTAAGGAAAGTTTTGTGTTTACATGTTCGACCCAATAAAACAATGGAAGTCAGATGCGTGATATATTGGAAAAGAGTGACGTTATAAGTACTTATAATCGCTGAATGTGAATGGATGTGCTTGAAGTGAAAATGGTTTAGGATTAAGATAAATGAGTATCCGTGATCTTTGCTTACTGCTATTTAGGTAAACGGGCGTGATGTGTATGTTTTTAGAGTTTAATGAGACAAACTAGGAAAAAAAATTACTCGTTATTTTAACAAAACACTTTCACGATAATTAATCCTTGCCTTGGTTAATATGTCTATGTCCGCGATTGATACCTCGAACCCATATGTTAACTCAGTCAGTACTCAATGTTACAGGTGGCATGCCGTGTATTAATTCACGAGGACTGACTATTAACTGTTCCGAGGAATAAGTAGGCTTCTTTACGATGTTTTTGTTCATAGTAGCTGAATTAAATGAAGCTTTTAAATGTATAACGAGAGCTAAACTGATACTCAACTTGAATACTAATTAACTACCATTCTTCCCAAAGCATCGAAGGAGGGGGCTTAGAGACCAGAGGTTAATGAATATTAATACTAAATGTGACGAAGGAGATGGTATATGGCCTTGCTTTTTCGAAATATATTGAATGACGTAAATATAGCTATACATTACTAAAAGGCAACGAAAAATAAATTATGTGGTGCCAGAATTTTATTAGGGTAGGGTTTTACCGCGTCCCCCTCACAAGGGTCGATTCTATATCGTCCGTGTCTTTTACTCTATGGTGTTGGAGGGAAAAATATATTGAGCAACCATATATTTTCTAGTGTTTTAAAGTGTAATTCTTCACTTATTAGGTTTATATGTCTCCTTTAATACTCAAATACAGTATTTTGAAGAAAACTAACCAAATTACTAAGCTTAAATTCTATGTTAATTTCATCAAGCGTTACCTAGTAATGGAAGCTACACATAAGAAAAAGCTCACCCAAAACACGACGTTGAATATGAGGAGGAAGGCCTTGAGACACGCAATCATGGCTGCACTTTTCTCTTCCTCTCGCATTCCACACTATTGGGACATCACCTATTAAGGCGTCAAGGTACGCGTTGTTTTCCTCTCTATGGATGCTTCTGCTCCAAGCTCTTTGTTGTGAGGGGCCTGGCCCTTAAGGCGCCTGCGCGATTATATCGCTCGTCCCGGATTGTTTGTAAATATAGAGCCCGGGGGAAGCATGTCCCTAGGTTACTGGGTACGTCAGTTGCATTGGAAAGCTGTGGGGCACTGTTGGTTGATGAATATATAAAAATGGACTGTGTGGAATATTCTTCGGTTGTTTATCATTTTATTGTCTACCGGGAAATGTGAAGTTTGATATATTTTAAATAAACTATTGAATCGTACAAGGATTTTATGATGTTTATAAATTTAGTCGCCTATTTGCAGTTTCACATAAAATGATGACGTATGAAGTATAATTAAATTCAAAGTTTACATATATTTAATGCATAATTTTTTATATGCATAATTCAATGCATACAGAAATAAATTTACTCACGCCTCTAGTCCACCGAGACAGACAGAGACTATTGATTTCTACCTTTAACATACATTCATATATTCACGTCCAACCATTTCATTGAGGGCCTTCATATCTCTTTAGTGCCTTTTACTATTAATGACGGCATAAAATCAAGTAAGCTAGCACTAAACGTTGTTCCACAAACCCTTGGTACGACATGCTATAAAAGATTAGTGGCAAGTACGGGATCAAATATTTGTAATCTCGCTTATAGTCAAAGCCATGAAACACTATTCTTCTCAAACTCTACTATTCCTCATTATGTACACTGCTGACGTAGAAGTATATTTCCAATTAATCTGTTTATGCTCCACTTCCAACATTACTTTAACCTCCTTTTGTAAATATGTATATCCTTATATATTATATATAATTATTTTTTAAAAGAATGAAAAAAGATAAAAAGAATAAATTCTATATCAAACATATTCCGTGGGAAACTATTTATCCCAAGAGTTTCGTTTGATCAGTGAAGTTTGACCAATGTACAGGTAATACAATACTACAAGTCCTGGGTCTTCACTATGAAGACGTTAGCGTCATTATAATTTTACACGTGATTAAACCCGAAGCAGTGTTCTACAGACGATCCTTTATTACTACTTGCCCCTCGTACAAATCATTTCACACATGCAGAGCTTTCAAAATGATAGGATAGCCCAGTTTAATTACTAGTTTTCACTTCTCTCATAACAACATACATATTAATAGGATGGAATTAACATGTCAAATTGCATATCTAGGTAGGTCCGCGTGTACGAGATGTTTGCGAGCGAACCGTGACGAAAATGTTAGTTTCGAACAATAAACCATTTCACTTTTGTGTGTTAGTGTGCTGAATTTGATATAACTATGTTTTCGAGTGTTTCTGGTGCTGAATCATGAAGTGGTGACTGAATGGACAATATGAGTTCGCTCATTATGTTGCTTGAGTACTAACTCAGTTGCATAGAGTAAGTGAGAGGCGGTGGACGTGTTAACGCACTGGTTTCCGCTCGTAGATCGTGCTTACGATTCCATGAGTCTTTCGTATTGAAACTCGCGATTGAGTAAAATGTTTTTTTGCGATAAAGCGTTGATTTTGTGTTTAATTTTAAAAGTAGCGTGCACGAAGGACTTAGGCAAAGTTAGTGATGGTAAGTTTATTTTATAATATCATAAAAAGATAAAATACTGATCGGAATTAAAGAAAGGGAGATGCGATGGGTACACGTGTATATTAATAAAAATATTTATCTTGTAAAATATCGAGTATTTAATTTTTTTTATATATATTAAAATTATTGAATGGCCATAAAAAAATATACTGTTGTATGTATGTTGTAAATATATTGTATTATATAAACACGACAAGATTTTTCATAAAAAGCGTAGTATTTAAACTATGGGGGATAATTATGAATGAACTAAGGCGGGGTAGGTTGTCTGAACAAATTTGGTGCATTTTATATTTTATAAAATAGATTATTCAATTCTTTGTAACATTTGTTAAAATTTATAGGCTATTTTTGAATTTGTGTTTACAATAGTTTCGATTACCTCAAATGTGTGAGCTCAAAACAGTTAATATAGCAGCAACGTTTTAAGCATTGTCCTCCTCCCTTATGACATGTGAATTATAAGTGTGTGTGTGAGTATCGTTTACCTGCGTATTATTGTTAAAAATATAAATATTTCTATTTATTAAATTTTGTTCATTACTGTCATTCCAGTACCTTAGATAACGAAAGGTTTTTTTATCTTTTATCATCTTTATATACTCATGCTTGTAAGGTATATTACATCGTTAACTACTTAATTAGGTCCTGTTATACCGAATCAGGGATCTGGATAGCCTAAATACATACATACTATACAATTATTTGACGAAGTCCGTGGTGTGATTGCTTAACCACCTGAACGCTAATCGTCAAGCCCTGGGTTCGATTCCCGGTGGAAACAAAGTTAAGAACTACGCTTTTCTTTTGCTTTCCAGTCTGGTCGTTGATTATATATGCTATATATGTATTTCCATGTGTATTATCCATGTATAATGTAGTATGTGTTTCTTAAATATATGTTGGGTAGTACCCTTAACACATGTCTTAAATTTACTTATCAAGGGACTAGTTTAATGGGTGTAACAGTGTCCTACAATAATATAAATAAATAAACAAAATTATATTATGTGAAATATGTGCGTATTATGTGAAGTGTATACAATCATAATTTACAAATAAACATAATAGGTGATCGGAATCAACATTACATTAATGTTATTGTTACCTACTCTTACTAGATTCCCATTCTCGAAATGCGTTTAGCACTAACTATAAGTTTATCTTTGCAGTCCTATACATTATACAACTAATTCTTAATAAAAATAAACATAAACCGTTAACTAGCTGTATTTACTATCTTCTTTTCTTAGACATTAATGGACACGAAGCAAATATTTATTGCGCATGAACAGTCTTTCGCTAATTAATAATACCATCTAAAATCCTTAAAATTTTTCTAAACCTGAACAAGGAGGCAATTCATCAAACCCGAAAAAAATACGAAGTAGGGGCTTAGTGTATGTAAATTAATCATATTGAATCCAGCTCATCCATATTGCATTATCAAAATCGTCACTACAATCAGCCCAAGTATATCCGCTACTTTAAATTCGCGATACTAAGATATTCAGCACCCAACATTCTAAGTTTACAGCACTTGTTGAACAAGTTGCAATCAAAGATCGCGTGTTCAGCGGCCCTAGTCAAGTTCACCGGCTAACCTGAATTGAGAGCTTAATCTCGTAGGAACGGCGCTAACGCCTCCGAATCATGAAACAGTTGACTCGACTGTGAAGCGGAACAGAAAGGCATACAAATAAGAGCACCCAAAATGAAATGTAAATAGCGTACTGGTTTAGATGAGTTTGAGGTTTGGTAGTGGATTGGTAATTTTAAATTTAAATCTTATGTACAGTATAAGTATATGAATTAATATGTTGACATTGGTTTTAGTTGCAAAGTGTGTTATGTATTGTGAATGGCATATGGTGTTATGTATAATATATAATATCTATTCCATACGGATAGTTTGGTTGGTTGTCTTAAATTAAGGAACTTAGAAATTGCGTTAAAGACATTCGGTGTAAGTCACTAATGTATAACTATATTTACCAAATTATTACAATTAGCTAGAAACTACTTAAGTATTACTAAATCTAGATATTAGTAGATAGACCTTCGTACAGAAAAATGACACCATATGAATTGATTGATTTTGTTTGTTGTTAAAAACATTTTAATAACAGCTCAAACAATAGCCCATTGTCTAGACCACAAAAATAAAAAAATGGTAACAGTTTTCTCGATGAAATGCCCCGTTTCCATATTATCTAAGAGGCGCATAATTTGCGGTTTGATGCGCCGAATTATAACGGCGCGGGAAAATGTCACGCGCACACTTTACGCAATGATAGCCCCTGGAACCACGACAATGGAGACAATGCCGCAGCCGCCAATACTTCACACTGCGGTACTGTAATATTGCTTAACGGGCTGCAAAGCCTTACCTGCTATTATAGTCATCAACTGCACAAGATTGTGCAAAGGGGAGTGTTGTGACCCCATTGAGTGGATTATTGACAGGTCTCAGTTTCTTAGAAGACTTCCCATTAGGCTTGTTTGCTGTAACAATGATCTCACATTAAAGATGGTTTCATATTTATAGATATATGCACATTTACCTACAAGTAACAACAACTGATTCGGTTATTCTTTGAATGTCTTCATAATTTATATAACAGATCACTACTACTTAGAGTGATATTATTGGAACTATTAAGTTGGGATTACTCGTAGAGTCGACGAATGTACAGTGTATATGATGTACGACATTTAACGTTTGGTGTTACAATTAAAGTAGAATTCATTCGGACATATGACAAAAAGGAAAAAAATAATTAATTATAAAAAGTTTTAATTTATATACATTTTGTATTAAACCCAACTATGTTAGAGAATATACTAATACATCAAAACAACCTAGCACTTTTTGCAACCGCATTATTTTGACCATTATTAAGTCACTACTTCTAGACATCAATATCCCATTGTAAATTCAATTCCATTCATTTCCATATCCTTGCATAGCAATACATTGAGACATGTCGCATTCAGCCACCCATCACGGCTGCCAAGCAACGTTAGGCGGGAGTTATCTGTGTCACGAATCGCAAACCATCTCGCCGTGTCAACGGCTTATCGCGATCCCTGCAGTCTTTCCTCGTGCAAATTATACCCATAACTATTATGGAGTACGGCACATGCATAGTGATTTATATGTTGAGCTAACTGGCAATAGTATACCATAGAGAAGGCGGGAGATATAACAAAATATGGCAGAGAATTTTGTTCACTTATACTTATACGAGTACTATAACTAATATTAATTGGGTATTCAAATGAATTATAATATCATTATACACCAAATAACTATAAATAAATACAGATTAAACTTATAATGGTAAAATTCAACCTTAATATTTGATTAAAAAAATGGTTTTCAGTGGTAAAGACTATGGCAGTCTAGTTATGCGGAAGGGTTAAATGTTATGATGCGTATGCAGTATGTTTAAATAATTATGTACATATTCATATCGAGAATTAAATAATATTAAATATAATATGTTACACAAATAAGGACATATTATATAAACTTACGTAAATCTTATAAAATAAATCTGTGAATGTAGGCCTCAGAAATATTGCAGTAATTAATTAAGTGCTGATAACTAAACGTTTGGACTCGCTATGATATGCAATTTATCAATATATAACGTAATATGCGCGAAGCACTTAGACAGTCAAAATTAATAAGCAGAATTTTACACTCCCTTATAAAATAAATTCGTATATCTATTCTATGGCATATATGGAAGCTGAAAGCTATGCTAGCTATGAAAGCTCCCGTTCAAAATCAAAATCGAAGCCTCAAGTATCAAAATATTGTTCTACGCTATCGACTACCATGTTCCATCTTTACTGGAAGAGCACGGCTTGTAACAGAAAAACGATAAAATCAATAAACCAATTAACTAGTCATATTACAATGCCCGACATACACGATTTTCCTCACACTTTTACTGCTGATAAAATCTCGGGGTACGGTACCTACTGGTATCTACATGGTACTCAAAACCCTGTAGTGTAGGTTATCTCGCGCATCGCTCACGATCATTCATAGGAGAGTTCCCGAAGTGTCATGGCGGCGTCAATTCGAAGTTATGAAGAGCAGGCACCTTTGAAGCACACGAGATGTTCACAGGCCGATGACCCATGCGAAACTTGATAACTGAAGTAGATCAGGTGGGTCTCTGGGTTAATATGCATGTTGGGCTTGTGATTTCATAAATTGATACTTGACTTTCTCGACTAGGGCAAGTTGAGTGAACGGTAGCAAGATGTTTATACGGAACAAGATTACGAGGAAAATTAGTAATTAAACTGCCTTTTAGACCTTTTATGCGCATAATTTGCATGCAATTATTGGGTCATATTGCAAATTTATATTTATACATTCATACTTACGTAACAAGTTCTGCATTAGTTCAGATGATCTTTACTAGTTGAGGTTAATTAATTAACATACGATTAATTTTGTTTTTAATACTGCTCGGAGATTTTCAAATATAAACGAAGTTTAATGTATAATGGTGATATATCGGAAGGAAAGTATCATAAAAAGGGATATCAAAGAGGTTGGTTGTGTTAGAAGCGGCATACTTTTCACAATATTCTCGAAGAAAATTGGAATAGGAAATAATATTCAATCTCAATCGGGCACAATGCGGTGTGTGGTTACTGTAGGGCCGAGGGCCGTCGCCTGAGGCAGGTCTAGAACCCATCATTCAGGGTCGACGTATCCACTTACCCATGATGGATCGACTGTGACCAAACACGATTATTTGGAACGGAGAATCTGAGCTAAATGATAACTTAATGCGCCATGACATATTGGGTGTGACAAACAACTACAACTACAATCCGTCACAGGTCTTTGTCAACGGCTGGACGGTAACAAACTCTAACGTTTCAGATTAGTATGAGATGCCAGACACAATGCCGATAAATTGTAATTAATTAAAATACTATATTTTGAATCTAGAGCATGTAATGCAACTTTTCAATAAAAAGAATTAGCTAGTAGCCTAAACCAAAACATATTTTTCTGATGTTCCATAGAACTGTTAAACATGAATTTTCCCGCTTAATTCATACAACATTGTCTTAAATGGCACAAGTAAAAACCTACAGCAGCATAATGTTATGTATGTCGCATAAACGTTCCATGTTACGTTATTACCGCGAAGTGAGCAATTTCATTCATCCAGCAACAACGGTAGCCATGCAGCCAGTTAAGGTAATTTCATTTATTATAAGCTAGCGGGTAACATGTGAAGATCCTACGATAGTCTGAGGTCAGCATTATGCAGTCAGTAACGGTTGCAACTAGTCACAGCTCTGACCCCGGTTAACATTGCTTGGCTGGAATTGCTTGCCCATGCTTAGAATTTAATTTTCTTACGTTGTTGTTTATTTTTATTATAAGACTGACTCTCAAGTTGTAAAATTTTATAAGTTCGTTGTAAACAAAAATAGGTCGTCGTCTAGTAGTCGTCTTCCAATTCTTAAATTATTCAATATTACGATATTTTACATTACGTAGGCTTAATTAATGTGATTCTGCAATTAGTGTTATAAAGTTTATTGAATTATTTATTTATCATTCGTAATCATCTATTCATCTCTATAATTTTGCTACTGTGCAACATTTGAATGAATCCGTGCTGTGTAACCTCAGTGAAGCGATGAAACATGAACATCTAGATCACAGAAATCTTACGAATCTACCCAGATTTCTATTTTCACAGATCACGAAGTTAGCAAGTACTAATAAAAAATAATGTATTACATATTGTAATAATAATAAAGTACCTACGTATTGAATTTAATATTTTATTATTTGAGATCATAATATCTTGAAGTAGTTTTTCGTTATTTATTCGTAAGTAAGATTTTAGATTTATACGCTATGTAAAAAAAAAAAATATTCACATGTTTGCTTTTCATCCACCAACAAACTTCATTTGACCAATGATTTTTGGAACATTATGTATAGTCCACTTTTACATTTGTATTGATTCCAGACATTAACGTAAATATTTGTTACTTAAAAAAATCCAGTAACATCAAAAATAGACTTTGTAAACAAAGCTTTAAAATTCCTTTAGCTGTCTCATATTAAGATATCATACAAGCTGCAGTGACCGTTACAAGCAGGCGGTTTCCCACATAACACCTTAATGGGTATCAATGATCAGCGGAGCCTAACTAAGCAACTGCAGATGTGGGTCAGCCGAGCCGTGGGCCCCAGTGCGAGATATCCTTCTGCGGTCAACCGTCGTGACTATATAAGGAAGTGATTGGAATAAATTATGTATGGACACTTCATAGGATTTGCATTAATCTAGGAATGTCTACTTCTATCAAAAAGTAACCGTTTCAAGAAGTGTATATGGATGTCAATTTGCTTATAAGCATACGTACATATTTGATCGAAAGTGGTTTGTTAGGATGAAGACAAATGGGAAGCCGTGATCTCTGCCTACCCTTTTGTAAATAAAACGGCTTGATTTTTCTGATTACGTTTTGATCTTGATCTGTTACGTATGTATGTATTTAGTCACGATCCTCAATCCTATTTAGGTTGGGATAAACTTTGGATGTAATATCTCCATGGTCTCATTAATCATCGGTATAGGAGCTGAGATTAATTTAATTAAGAACATTGGCGACAGGTAGCTAGCTCATCGCCCAATATATTCCCTTGAGCCCTAATCCCTTCGCCTCCTGCAACATGCTGAGCATAAAGGCAGGAAGTTAGTATTCTATTTACATATCAGCGCTACCACTTAAATATGTAAAATAGGCACTATCATAACATTTGATTTTTAAACTATGTCAGTTGATATTTAGTAGATACTATGATTATGTAGATGTAGTAGATACAATCAAAATAGTAATGTCGAATGTTTATTACGAATACAATTTCGCTTTTAGAAATGTATATCAATAACAAAATAGAAGACTGCAAACGTTTTAAATCATCTGATTTGGATCAGCAATACCTATATAAAGTGACATTCAGATACTTGTCAAACAGGACAGATTAAAAAGTATCAAAGCCTTTTTATTCAACAAACTAAACATGTAAATTAAGTTGTCAAAACTATGTATGAGATTAGGTTTTCCAAAGCATGTACTTGTAACAGAGTGATCCTACATGTAACGGGTGAATGATTAACCGCTTCGTAATTTAGACACGGCCATTTATAAGCTACTAGTGTTATGGCTTTGACACATGCACGCTTTATCATGGCTCTGGTAACGGCATTCGGTTCCAAATAATGTGTTTTAGACATTTGAACTCATTTTGTGATATATGGATTCGTCCTAGTCTAGGACGTAAACTATTACAATTTTTATTTCGCAATTTTTTGTATTACAGTTTTTTGGATGACGAGATAGATAATAATAATGGGCACCAAAAGTTCTGTAGTTGTGCTAAAATAGACCTCAAAAAAGACTCACATAACGTGAGTTGAGGCACAGTTTTAGTATATACGAGTACTCATATTTCACATGAATTTCAATGATTATTTTAAAAAAATCGGCTATTGTACCGGAAGGAAAACCTTATAACGTAAGCTATCTTAAAGCGGAAGTGACTGCAAAAGATACTGTAAACATATTTGAGTGATTTAGTGCACACGGAGAGGTTGATTCAGTACAAATTATGCATAATATGTGTGCACTAGGAAAGTAGCGTTATAGGAAACTCACGTCAGAGCTTATGAAATTCATGTCATGTCAGTTACCGTGTTGGTCCATACTATCACGGTAAAATACCCATAATGTATGGAATCATGCACGTAATAAGCTTTCATGTTATTTAATATTACGGATATCACTGAGATTGCATTAACATCGTGGTTTCCGTTGTCAGGTAATGCTATTTTTATGGAAAAGTCTATATGATACATCTACCGTATATTGAGAATAATGAAATATGATAATATTTTTAACTCATTCGTTTTCGTTAATTCATTAGCTATGTAGTTTATTGATCCGTATAAATTCATTTCCGTTAAATACAATAATAAAAATGTAATATAGTTCCATAATGCCTACTACTAAGTTGCCAACTTTTACAGTAATTGTCAACTTAGATTAGATCTTTAATTTACTTTGAATACGATTAATCTTTAACTTAACGAGAGTAGTAACTATCATATTATGACCAACAACAGGAATTAAGTTCAACATACTGCAATTTTTAAAACTATGTTAACAACATTTCTACCAAGGAATATGTATTTACGGTCATTACCTCTAGATTAGATAAGATTTACAGTATACAGTTTTGCAGACCTTTTACATCTTGTTATTGACTCTAGCCTTAAACATACCGTTCATAGACATTATGACCATAATGGTCTGGACACAGTTCAAGTCTCTCCGCAAAGCAAGGCCCGTTCCGGTATTTCCAAATTATTTTCGCTGACTTGATATATATTGTTTGTTCTCGGTTAACTATGTTCAAATAAAAACAGCTATTACCCACATCACGTTCAGTGGTTTTGGCAATTTTAACTGTATTCTTCTGAATTTATGAAATGCTTAGCACTGTTTTGAACACGGCTATTTGAACAGGCAGTGGCACAGTTAAGCCGTTTTATTACATGCCTTTTGTGGTTATGTACGTAAATAAAGACCCATATTGCGCACTTCGTATGCTCTACTAAATTGGATTGACATAAACAAGTTGATCAAATTTATAGACAGAATTGAAGAATCGAACATAAAAGTGAAAAAAGAGTGTGAAAATCTGTCTTTCTAAGCTTTGTTAAGTTATCAGGAAACAAAATCTTTTTAGACTTCGCTGTAAAAAAAGAAAGTAGAAATGAGTAAGCAATAAGTTTTCAATTGAGTTGTCAATACGTCGTCGTTAGTGATGAAACGGGCAGCAATTGGGTTCATGTACGAGTATGTCTGAGATATATTGTTGACAGGTGTAACTTATCTTAGAGAAATGAGAGTCAGCTACTTAAATTATAATGTGTTTGTTCTAACATTTTTTGAGTATGGCTATTTGAATAAATTGTGTTTGGTTACTTTCTGTGTATAAATATGCAAATTTAAGATAGAAACATGCGATTATGATAGGAGAACGATGATTATGTAGATTTTCTTTAAAGATCGACATTAATAATTCCTCAATTGTATGGCATAAAAATTGGAGCTTCGGACATTTAAGGGCAAATTGTTTCGTGAACACCTGTAATAGTTCATTTACCATTGAAGTATATATATTTGTACAGGTTTTTTACTCTCGCCCTAGTTTGATATGCTTACGGACTGCTAACTAGCCGTCCTTATCTATTTGGCGATGGATTAGTAACTTGGCATCAAGGAAATGTGACCCTAAGTTTCTGCCCACTCCAAAACGAATAAAAAGATATAGGCTTAATGATTGAATTGAAAGTATATTCTATTCACTCCAAGTGATAATTAGAGTGAAATCCAGCATCGGTATATGGACCGGTGGCGAGCGTTTGTTTACATGTCATTTTGCTAAAAGTACGTGAAAAACAATGAAATGAGATGACCTCTCCAAATTGATATGGGGGACAGGAAGAGCTGACACGATGCTCTTTTGTTAGCTATGGACATGGTTCCACCTCAATCCACAATCACAATACGGCTCATACATAATGTATAAATGAGACCTACCTATGAAAAATGGACTCACTCATCATATACGGTGTACCGACAGTTTTGCGAGAACGTACATCTATCGAAATGATATGAATCGAATAATTTGTTTGTATGTAAATTTAAAAATACAAGTGCTTCATCTGTACTTGTTTCGTTACGGATTAAAAGTACTTCTTTTATAATAAATCAGAGAAAAGTTTAGAAAATAATTAAAATTGAATTCACATAATCAGTGAAAATATTAATGAAGTAATTAGCTTCTATACTTTTAACCGTAACAAAACATAAGCTCTTGGGTACAAAGTTAAACCTTTGCCCTAGTGAACGTGGGAAACAATAGCATTGATTGATCGTCGAGACAGAAATACTTGAAGATTCAAGTGGCGTACAAAAAATAGCAGAATAATTAGGTTTCGACTTAGATTCTATAAAGGGGTTATAGCGGTACCATTCACTCTGAAATATTGAGTATTAGGGCCGTAACCACACGTCTAGCAGAGCGAGGTCACATCCGTTTTTAATATCACGTCTGCGGTACACCTACTAATGAGATTTGTACCTCTAACCAAATACGTGTTTTAAATCTGCAGATCCAATCTGAGTGCAATTAAAGAGTTGATTGATTTTTTCAAAAGCAACCGTTTCGGAACAGTTTAGCAAGTAAACGGAATATTTTAAAACAGTATTGGCCAAAATAAGTCAGTCCCTAATATATTACACAATTGTTTAAGTAGTATTTTGCTACATTAGTGTTAAAATTATCTTTAGTTTTAAATGCAATTAATATATAACGTTGAATCCCCTTAATATTGAAAAGTTTAACTTATTTGTATAATAGTGACAGATGATGGCCAAACCTAAGCAATAGAGTTTGAGTGTCCACTGTCCCATAGCAAACAATATGCTCACTCTAAACTTCAAGATAGCCAGTATCCATAAATAATAAATCGTGACTGCTACAAATCAGATAATGATTATTTTACTTAAGTACATTATACTTTATGGATACGACGAAAGTTAAGGAGTGCTCAAGGAAAAAGTTTTGCTCTACAAACAATAGTTGCCAGGTCATTCATCAGCAAACAAACCTTTTTTTCGTGCGGCCGTTTATTGTCTAACTGTTGCGATTGAATTCGCCGATTGACCTTTCACTGGGACTTTGCTTTTTAAATTGCGTCTGCAAAGTATTAAGTACGTTGCATGAAGCAAATTAAGTCTCGTAGGAAATGAGAGATTGAAGAATTAGTAATAACAAGTATTGGCCTACCTGAAAAACATAATAGCCATCATAAAAGTGAACACATTGTAAAATAATGAATGAAGAAGAAAGGCCAGTAGAGGAAAGGTTATGATTTCCTCGTAAACATACTTTATGCGAAGTAGGTAGCCAGTAACAAAGATAAACTTACGAACTTTTAATGAAGGTACTGTCTAACAAGGTTATAAAACAAAATAGCGGTCCAAGTAAACTGTTGTTTCTATGTAATGCATTTATTTGCTCATTTATCGTAGAAATAGTTGTTTGGCGGCCAAGGGACCGTAAAATGGAGCACTGCTGCACTGTAATGAAAGGCCTCTCGCGCAATAAAGATAAATTTCTCATTACTGTCAGAGTATAAGCAGCGCAGTTTCGCCCGGGGCGTGATTGCTCCTAAGCCGCCTTCCTTCTTCTAAGGAACAACAATAATATCTAAACTGTATCAATAGTTCATACATAACCGCGTAGCCTCCAGACAAATCCTGCGGCTTGGCTACAAAAACACCGGAGATCGGTTATTCAAATGCGTATTGTTATGAACAAGGAACTTGGGCTTATGATGCTTATAATGAATAGTTTTAGATGAGTGTGCAATTGCTAGATATGCTATAAGCGAAATGGAATGTATTTTTATCGCAAGGTAACAACAGTACAAGAATTTAAAGGATACTTATACTGTTTGTGTCCTGTGTGATTATGATTTTGTTACATACCACAATTAATCCTATATAATTATATTGAAATAAATTGCGGACGTGACATCTATGAATAGTTTGAAATGTGTGTCTCTTCCTTTGGGAATGGAAATATACGTGAAAAGAGGATTTCATTATCTTCAACATAACATTGAATGTTCATTAAAAGATATACAATTTAGTGAACAACGAGCTTAAGACAAACAGTTAAATATATTTTACCGTTCGTAGAGCCACAATCAATCTTGCAAAGATGCAACTATTGTCCCAGTAGACGGCCGTTATGCATGAATGTCGCATTAAGCTCACTTTTTATTGCATAATTACTTGAATCCGAAGAAATATACAAAGAACCTGTAAAAACATTAACTACTATAAATAGAAATGCACTTTTCCATCAGATTTCACTGGATTGTTTTTCTTAAAGAACTATACGAAACATTTTTACTCTCTCTGGTTCGAAATGGGGTCTTTAGTTTATCATTGTAATGGTGTTGATGAGGTATCGATACAAAAGTAATTAATAGATACGTTTAAAATTAATGTTGATTTTTATCTAATACTAATAATAAATGATCGTTGAGTGACAGACTTATTACTTACTTATCAGACTTACAACTTACTCATTCCGGATTCAACTTCCGGTCAAAAATGAACGTCTGTAAAACCCTTTCGGGGGTAGTCAAAGATTGAGACTACACCATCATTGAATCAGAGAATTATGGGACGGTCTTTAGCCTGCTGTAACCCGCTTTTTATCTGATATCTAAAGTGACATACGATAAACCATGCTGCTGTATACAAATATTTTCAATTGTCTATTTCTCGAAACCGTCTGTTTCCTCGCGAAGGTTTCCCTCAACTCACAGAGTAATATCACCATAAGGCTCATTTTGTATTCTCTTTTCCCCAGAAGTGATCCACCTGATAGGTGAGCCCGATTTCCGGGATGTTCTGCTGAAGTGGGAGTACGGTGGCGAGGAGGAAGCTCAGCGACCGCGGCTGCTGGCCTTCCAGGTCCATTACTGCGAGCTGCAGGCCTGGGGGCAGTATCGGTGTCGCTCTAAGGTATGTTAAGTTGTAGTAAACATTGTTTATTTAGACTTAAAGATGGTATAGTATCATGGTTATTTAGATATGTTTTCGAAAATTTGGTGGACAGTAAGTAGCTACAAATCATAATATATTTTGCAATTAGATGAAGCGTTTTACGAGGCTTTACGCGTTATTAAATAATTAGTATTGTTAGTCTGGAATGTAAAAATAATGCTAACTAGTTTTTCCACACGTTTTTCCCGGCATGTCGTGAGAAGCTCCTATGCATGTGAAAAGGGATAAATTTCTTCTTTTGGGCAATGGCTTAGCAACCTGTCACCAATGTTCCATACGACAACTCAACCCAAATATTCATGCTAAAAAGTGACTTGGGAGATATTAGGTGGTTCTGTCCAGCCCGAAAGTTATATTGTAAGTCATTAATGATTTAAATTTTTTTTAGCTTTCTTTGAATAATCACATATTACAAAAGCACCCACCAAACAAAGAGATAAACTATCTCATCATTATACGTTAAGAACAACAGTTTGTTACGTATGCGCTTACTGACACTGATTGAAGTGCATTGTTACAATTGCGTAGTCGAGTGCTTTTTGTAAAACATCGTAAAAACAACCATACCGCTACCCAAGCACATTGATGAGAGTTAAAGTGACATTTGTAGCATATTTACAGCTCTCAATTTGCTCTATCTGTCAACGACGTCAATTATACATAGCGTGTTGGAGACTTAGGTTTACATGATTGTTATTGTTCTTCGTCGATGTTGAATATGTCGTGAATTAAAATATTAAAGGGCAGATTTACTAACCTAGGGTCCAATAGGTAATTAGTCACCATTATGCATGTTAATTAGTTAGATTTAACTCGGTAGCACAACACACATAAAAAGTGGTACCTAAATCCTTTCTAAACAAATCCTCATTCTGATTACTATTCTTTAGTGTTTTACCACTAGTCTAAGGGCCTATGCTATTTTGATATTACTACATTTTGTTTACGTACTCGTTTCTCCTGGCATATTGCAGCACATGATTTCAAATTAAATGATTAATTTTAACAATGTTACCTTTTACAGGTCGTTGATGATTTGAATGATGACGAAACTATAGCGAGATCAGAGGGAGAAGAATATCCTAGCACCACCTCGAAACCCCGCAAAAGCAGGCTTTATACCACCAGGATATCTGGTCTGAGAATGGCCACTACCTACTCTTTCGAAGTGAGACCTGTCAGACGCGATGCCAGAGAAATGGCGGACCCCCAATCAGCTGGCTCCAAGGTTGTCATCGTGCCTACAAAAGGATGTAAGTTTAATGAAATAGACATAATGTATGTTATATTTCTTATGTTCATAATGAAATACCTAGCATATTTCTTGAATAATTTAATTATAAGTTTTATACTTCTATATAATGTACGAGCATATGTATATAAGTACATGAATGTAAATGTTGTCAATCGCAAAAAGTGTGATACGTCATCTCAGTCAACCCCTTTATAGGAAAACGGGCGTGATGTGTATTTATATATCTCACTGCAACCAGAAGCTTAAGGTTCCGTCTAGAACCCATACTGCAAGATCATATTTCCTGGAACGACATTAAATAGGCACACTAACTTCTGTCAATTAGACATTTTATATAGCTCTACTAACCACAAACTCAATCAGTTTCAGCAAAAGCCACTCAATGTCTGCCCCACGCGAGTGAAGTTGAAGTATCAACCGGTCCATATTTCGGCGGAAGGATCGCGGTGGAAGCGGCTAACGGTGGTCCAGAGAGATGCTCCTTACAAGGGAATCCTAACAGTGCGCAGGACGCCTACATCATCCGCATAAACCACGAGGAATGCGGCTCAGAAGTCAATGAGACGACTGTAGCTACGTACATAATAGTTCAGGAGAATCTGCCTATCCTTACGCATAGCACGCGACGGTAAGTTATAATAAAAAAATGGATCAAGGAGGTTTTAAATTTTTGAAATTCTGTGCCCTGAAAGGGATTAAAATAGGAGTGGGATAAATAAAAGCACACCTAACGACAACGCCAATATATCAACGTCATTAAAATGTCCTACTAAAGAATCTGTAACAGTAATAAAAAAACTGAATTATAGAACAGATTTAATGTGATTTGTGAATCTTTATGCGATTCTGTGTAATTGAATTCCTGGGTAATACGGTTGTCCATACGATAAAATTAACATTTTATTGCATATTAATCTGGAAAATTACTAGCATATTACGCTATAGGCAACCAAACAGACGTTTAGTCCCCTAGTTTTTGTCCAGCTAAACGGAATAGAAGGACGTATGTGTACGTAATTTAATCAGACTAAATAAGCCTTCAGGAACCATTACAGCGATAAAAATACTCCATTAAATTATCAACAATAACGGCTTGATACAACAAGTAAGTAGGTTAATCACAAAATATTAAACCTGTGGTTGAATTTTACGCAACATGTACATAATGTGCTAAGCCGCTAGTCCGTGATCCATATTTGAAGTGTAAGTCCTTAGCCCTAACAGCCGCTAAGCACTTTTCGAGAACCACTCTCCAAGACTGCGTAGTCATAAAAGATACGACCAACCTCTTGGTTTAACCATTTAAACACGTTTATCTATCTCTATAAAACTAGCCATGTAAGAAAATTTAGAGTACATTATGGTTACGAGTTAAATCCTTGGATCGTCAGTCTTTAGTAACTATAAATCTCACTTTTCTACACATACAGTGTTAGATTAAACACGTTACTGGAGAAATACAATAACAATCGATCAGCCATTTTCTATTTAGAAATCGAGAAAGTGCATGTCATGAAATGACATTAATATTAGATTTTTTAGTTGCTGCTTGTTGCAAGCTCGACCGTATAGCTTAGGTATGGTAATATAAGTTCATTTTACAGGTTTCTAGTTCTTTGCACACACAAGCCAGAGACTTTAACTGTGAGAGCGGGTATAAATCTACCAAAAGCGGATTCGAACGACGTTCTCTATCACAAACCAACCGGGTCCGCGGAAGCTTACGATTTGGATAATAATGAGTTGCAACCTGCTAGATTGGAAGCTAATAGAGAAGTGGATGTTGAACGGGGTAAGTTTAAAGTACAAGGAGGGTATCAATATTAGAGTAAAGCAACGTATAAATTAGTGTTGGTAGAGTATTTTATATTTCTCAGAGAGTATCACAGGGAAGTGCATAGGTGTCAGTAAAGTGGAATTATATCCTAAGATCGAGAAAAATACGGTTCGGCAAAAAAGGGCATCTGTACATTAAGGATCTATGTACTTAACCATAAACATACCAAGCTCATTATAAAAATACTGTAGGAGAATCGAAGCACAGTAACGTTGTTTATTTCCAATATGTACCTATTTGATATTTTTTTCTACTTGCAGGGATGTTCAGTGAAATATTCGTAGTAATGTTTCTGGTGGCCACCATTTTCGGTTTCATCGGTATACTTATTTGGAAGATAGTGCCGCAACGTGATCGCAACGACTTTTTGACAACCAGCCCTGTTTCCACTCTGTCACGCACCACCATTTTCAATATGCGTAACAAGGACAGATTTTCCGATCAACTGTCAGTGTATTCGATATCATTGTCGGAGACTGATGAGGTGCCGGATAAAAGAACCCAAGACGGGGACAACACTTCTGATGCATAGTTTATTTAATTGGATGTTTGTATGTAAAACAGAGCTTTCTTTAATATATTTTCTATGTGTACTCTTGTTCTGTGGTATTATAGTTGCACTGACATTGTAGCTAAGCCGATAGTAGAACACAGCTGTACTATTAAGGTATCTAGGTATCCTCTAACTGCCGCCATAGATTATATCACTAGTTTTCGTAAACAAAATATATCACTGCGTGTGAATTTTATGTCTATAAAAAAAAGCTATTTTATACTCGTAGAGTAACTAACAATTGAGTTTGCGTAGATATCAATAGAATTATGTAGTAGAGATTACATATTTTATAAATGTAGTTAAGAATCGTGTGTGATTTTGTATATATTTAATTAAGATAGATGTTAGTTCGTGTTTCAATAGAAACGTTTCAATATAATGCTATGTTAGATTAAGTAATTTATTATTCAATATAATTGCTGAAGCCTTAATTTAATATCTATACCATCCCAAAATACAAGGCAAAATCAATTGTAATAATATGAAAAATAAATAACAACATTAAATAATTTGTATTTTTTTATTAAAAACACTGTAAAGATCAACTTACACGATACTGTGTGATATACTATAAAAATATACACATAACCTACACTTTACACAACGCTTACTTCAATATATCTTGGTTTTTCTTATCTAGTACAAATTGCTTTTCCATTTTCACTTCGGGAAAGAGGAAGTTTTTAACTGTATCATTCAGCTCTTCTAACGCAATTTGAGCATGTAGCCTTACAATAGAGTCCTCATTGACATCATTGTATAGTTTCTTCAACGTCTTATATACTGGTAATAAGTTTTCCTTGAGTTCCACAAGAGTATCCTTGCCTAAACCTTTGAGTAGACTTGAAATGACCATCACGGCTGCCCGTCTACATTCCACTGCCTTGTCTGATTCTATTATTATCCATACGCAATGTAATACCTAGAATAAAAAGAAAGTTAAATATTTAGCCCATGTTTATTTTCGGTATCTATTTATACGACCTTATGATTATACGGTCTCAACATAACTACATGCATTTTACTTAGGAGTTAAATAGAATAAGTAATATATTTTATAACGTTTAGCCGAAAGTACATGTAATTTGCACTCACTTTTTTACTAAATAATCAACGCCAGCACGATACGCGGTGAGCCATGATTTAATATGCTGCCTTACCAATCTACAGTACTGTGAGTGTAATTAGATTTGGACCAACATAGGACTTGTTATTGGTTGACATATTACCTACACTAACATACCCTCACAAACATTATTTTATGTTATTAAGGAAACAGCTGAAAATTACCTCATAAATAATGGTACCCATACGATAGTGTAGTACCATAGCTATTTCGGCCAGGTTTGAGAGAGCTGACGTCCGGATGAAAGGGTCCTCGTCTCGGCACCCGCACAGCATCGTGTTCAACAGGATCGCCTTGTGCATCACTGCCATCTCACCTAGAAAAACATATTAAATATATAAACTAACAATCATTGATTATACCCAGTAGATACCTTTTTGTTCCATGCCCGGCTTTGCTTAAAATAGAATAAATAGCTGCCTTTCTTTCCATTATGTCTTAGGTAGCAACTAATGGACTAGAAGTCGATGGATTATGTATTAGGAAAATGATTAAACCAACCTGGGGCCTTAGTCCACTAATGCTTTATGCAGTTTTTTAAGGCAAAATTTGACACATTTGGCGATTTTAATGGTGAAATTTGACACTTTTGGTCATCCATTACCAACTTCACACTATTACTGATCTGATACTGAACTGCGTTTGTGCAACAACGCATTAGTGGACTAAGGCCCCAGTTCAGAATATTCTTTCTACACCTATGCCATCTCTATCCCGATAGTTATGCTAAAGACAAAACTTATGCAGTCTCTCCACCTCTCAATCCATAGATAACCATGTTAATCTAAGCTATATGTTCATAACATCTTACCCAAAGTCTTGGTAACTTTAACAATAACATCTCCAATCTTCATCCTAGTCTCACTCCATTGTTTTTCGCTCTCGCTCGTCTTCAGTTCGTTCTTGGAGGCGGCGTCTTGCAAGAACTCCTTGCAGAGCACTTGTAACACATCTTCTGTGCAATGCGTGCCTAATGAGGCCAGCCCGTTAATGGCTGATAGATAGAGGTACGAGTCATGGTGTTTTAGGTATTCCTGAAAGGAAGAACAATATGATATATTCTTAGATAAATAAAATCTATTTAGTTATTAAATTTTCTAAAGTAATAAATATAGTTTCGTCTTTAATTGGGGTATGAATGTTACTCATGATTAATAACTTACGGGACTTATCGCGTAAGTTTTTATATAATAAAGTTACCTTTATTATTAACCCTACGTTTCGGCTACGTCGCTGTAGCACGCTGTAGCCTTGGTCACGGGCAGAAACGAAAGGTAACTTTATTATATAAAAACTTACGCGATAAATCCCGTTAGTTATCATGAGTATAAAGCGCGAATGTCTTAAAACTATTAAGTTACTAGTAGCGTTTCCATCTCGTATGTCGAATGAGGCACCTGGTAAATGTTTTTTTTTATTCTAATTTATTTAGGCCTTACATCTAAAGATTAAGTCGGCCTGGTAAATGTTATTGGGCAAGGAACTTGAGAAAAAATGGTAATTGCATACTAGTAACTCTAAAACCAGTATGCAATAACTATTCGTATGGTACCTATGCCATCACAAGAAATGAATTTTCTCATTGGTTAAGAGATGAAGACATGCAAGTTTGTAACAAAGAACAAGAACAGAAATAGTACCTGGAACAAACATAAGACATAATGTCTCTTTGACAGAGTTTCTTCATCTTTTTCCTGTATCAAATTAGTTAATTTAATCACTCCATGTGCTTTTACTGGTAACAAGTCATCAAACACATCCGTGATAGCCTTGTCATAGGCAGTCTCTTTTTTCGGCTCACTAGACTTTATCAAAGAGAGGGTTTCCTTACAAAGCTTAGTGTTCAGACTATTCTCTTCATTACAAATCTTGGTCAAAACTGATTCTAGATTCTTGCACTGACTCGCCAAAGTGTTATTACTATCTGATTTCAATATTTCATTTAATAATACTAGCACAATAGACACACATTCTTCATTCTCTTGATGGCTTGTAGTGACGAGGAATTCCTCTATAAAATTAATTATGTTTCCAGGATTTGTTTTGATGGAAGCTATTATCTTTGGAAGGTTAGCTATTTCACTAAGCAACTGAAGGGTTAAGACGTATTCTTGGTCAAAGTCGTAAATGAGCTGTGGTGGTTCTTCTTCATGGTCCACTAAATCTTGGTTATTACGTTTCTGTCTCTCTACATTGAAGTCTAATAATATCTGGAGTATGGAAACGAAAGCAGTCTCAATGAACTTATTGTCCGTAGATGATTTGAGTAAGTTCAAGAAATAGAGAACTGCATCATTTCTTGGATACTCCACATATGTAGACTCATATTTGATCAGCACCCCACATTCAAACTCTTCAACCTTTATATTATTAGTTTCACTTCCAAACAATAACAACTTTATATTGTACTCATTCACTTCCTTTGTACATTGGCCCAGTGTTTTCGTTATAATGTGATTAATCTTGCTTTTCATTTCCGTATTCTTTATACATACAACACCCACTTGAAACAACAAATATAGACTTGGTAACAATAACTGTATAGGGAAGGAAGGCTGGTCAGTCAAACAGACAGTTGCATTCAAAATATTCACTTGATGCTCTACTTCCTGCGCCGTTAACAACACAGTACCAGGGTCTGTGGTTTGAGCGATCAGGTGATCATAGTCAAATGTTGCAAACACAATATCTATGATTTTCTTAACAAAGTTTGATGATGGATACTTTTCCCATAAGCTCAAACAACAGGCTACTCCAGTTACTAGAAAAGTATTAATGTTTAGCAGTAGAACTTGCGATACTTGTAAACACATACTGGCTAGATAATCTTCCTCATCGCCTCCTCCATGCTTTGTGAGCACAATTTTACTGATTAGGTTTATTTTCTTCCACTCCAGTGCAATATCATTATTGTGGGCATCAATCAGGCCCCTTATCAAACTTAAAAGACCACCAGGCGCCACTAACCTATCACTCATCTCTTTAGAAACTATCTTTTTAACAAACTGCGGTGGTGGAGGATTTGTAGGGCTTTGTAAAACTAATAATTCCTTCATTAGTGTTGGCTGGAAACAATTAAGTACTAATTTCTGGTACATTTCTACAAACTTCTTTTTATCCTCACTAAGTTTCTTATACTTCTCTTCCGTCATTTCAAATTTGTCATAAATCCCTGGCTTCTTCAAAGGAGCAAACGCTAACTGTATGAGAGCAGCTAAATAATCACTCAAATGCTGCACCATGATTATTTTCTTCAGCACTGGAACATCGTAGCATTTTGTGTAAAATTCCACACAAGACACCAGTATTTCATATTTGGCATCATCTGATAAAGTCACTTGGGGTATTTGAGATGCGGAGGCACATCTTGCAGAGAGGCCGATACCAACGCCAGGAATTAGACAGGGCAATACACCAATACAGGTAACCAGTTCAAGACTGGAGCGTAGAACTTTCTGATGTTTCACGCTGATAAGGCGTTCTTCATCTGCTTTCAGAATTACTATGAGCTCATCTATGGCTTTAAAGATCTTGGATAAGAACTCCTTTCTTTTACTTTCTTGATCTTCAGGGCCTTGGTTGTTAAAGAGATCAGCGCCACCTTCTGTAATATTATAAAATTTGCTTTTATTCTATGTATCAACAAACTAACGAACTGTTTCTACTTTTCTACTAATGTACTCACAGATTATTATTATTAACAGAAATTTAAAAGAATTCTGTATCCAATTGTCATATGCTATAATTAAATTTGTGATAGGTTTTTGTATGTAGTGTGTTTACCTGGTACAAATCGCTGCTTTAAAACTAAACTGAAGAAACTCAAAAAACACTATTTTGCAAAAAACATTGTTTTATAATATAGTTGATATATTTTTGACATTAAATTGCATATAATTTAAAAAAATGATTAAATATAAATACATTTTTTATCTTTTTATTAACATAATATGTTTTATGTACTTATTATTTAACCTTTTTGAGATAAAATGTTTTTCGAGTTTCTTCAGTTTAGTTTTAAAGCAGCGAAATGTTAAATGGTCCCAAACCTAATACTAGTATTTGTGCATGGGCACATTAACATTTAAGGAATACTCAACAGAATAATCTCAAATAAGGACGCATACTTTATTTGAGTAATTGGAACGCTTAATGGGGTTTACTATTAACATACTTCATCATATAAATATAATGCTAAGATTTCTAACCTTTACAAAGGCAACATGAGTTTTCAAGGGCGAATATTTATATTCAATAAATAACTTGATAGCTGAGATAAATGATTAATAGCAAAATAACTCACCTTCGCATTGCTTTAGCTGTTCAAATATTGCAGTTGTCCTTTCTTCTTCCATTTTTCGTTCATATAGAATGTAATTTTATAAAATAAGCTTGCAAAAAGTCAAAGATGGTGAACGTTTCTATGCTTTTAGTTCAGCTATTCTGAATTTTTATATTCCTTGAGTTACTTCCAAAGAATTATATTTATCAAATGTGATTCTGCTCTCGAAATAATGTAAACACGAACTTAGAGATCCCGCCACATAAGGTGGCAGTAGCCAAACTTGGAACTAAATTTGACGTTACCGCCATTGCGTGTTATTTTGTATGAAAGGTAAATTTAGTATTACCAGCGTTGTGTTTTTTGCCCACTCTTTGTAATTTTTATGTTTGTTAAGGGTGATTATAATAAATTGATTTCCGGAGTTTCTTGTTAATTCTTCTCCAAGCTAGGGTCTCCGCTGATCTAACCTCGGTAAAAAATATGTAAAGACAATGCTCAGTGCCATGTTTAAAATAATAGTTTTAAGAGATTCGCGATTTATACTCATGATATAAGATATAAGGGTGTGTATAAGATTGATTGCAGCTGTGGGAAATCCTACGTCGAACACACTAAACGGTCTATTGCGGACAGAGTGAAGGAACACATAATATATGTAATATATAATAAGAAGGATAAGTCCCGTTAATTATTAATCATGTTTGAAATAGTTTAATAAACATATTTTGACTTTGATATATTAATTTGTTTTATTTGAGTTTATAGCTCTGCAACCAAAGACCGTTACAAATGAAACCTATAATGTATCGAGCCGTATGGCACAGTGAGTGCTAGTTTTGGCGTGTTTACTGGTAACACTGAATTACGCGACTGTGGCGACGCCTCCAACTGCCACCTTATGTGGCGGGATCTCTACTAAAATACTCAATCAATTAATCAAAATCAATACGAATGTTCTAGGTTTGACAATGATTATACTAATATCATTTTCCTAACTATTAAATCTCTTTAAAATGTAATTATTGCATATTTGCTAGGGATAGTATTAAAGAATAGTAAGATTTAACTTATAAAGGGTAAAAAATAAAATGAAAAGAGTCAAAACATTCAACATTTTATTATTATCAAAATGAATTAGAAAAAAATCTCTTGATACTATAAAATTGTATTATTAATGGTAAAATTGCACGTTTTTCTTTCTTTTTTATTGTTTAATAACAATAAAATTAATAAATTGCAAAATATACTATGGAACCTGTCAGTAGCTAAGTTTCTATTCATGTTTATATACAAGTCTAATTGAATTGATAAACCAATAAACAAAAAAAGTTGTATTGTAAATTAATCGTACAAATACTGTTCCCGCAAAGTGATACACTTTCATCAGTTATTACATTTCTGATTCCTTCTATTTTGGAGGTTCTAAATCACAACACCGCATAGAATAAATAGTTATTGTTGGATACTTAAAGATTAAATCTCAAAATGCTTATCAAAGTCAAGGTGGGTGTGATTTTGATAATGACTAACCAGTTTTTTGGTTAACTTGGAAATTACCGGTGCATCTTTGTTTTCAGACATTAACAGGCAAGGAAATCGAAATTGACATCGAACCTACAGACAAAGTAGAGAGAATCAAGGAAAGAGTGGAGGAAAAAGAAGGAATACCGCCTCAACAGCAACGTTTGATCTTTTCGGGAAAGCAAATGTTAGTATAGTCCATGAGTTGAGTCTGAGTAGTATTTTCTTTGTAAGGTAGCTCATTGTGACCTAAAACACCTCTTTGATCCTTATATTCGATTTAATTTGTAAGATTTTATGTGCATCCTTTACATTGTGAACATACTACATGAAGGAAACAGTAATGTCTGCAACCCCTCTTTTTTGTCTAGTCAGTCAGCATTTGATGCTACGGGCATCGTTTATAGTGCCAACTACTGCTTATTCTGGTCATAGGCAAGCTACCCAGCAACATTGTCTTTCATAGTAGAAGTTATTAAACAAAATAATTTCAAATACATTAAAATACTAAGACGTATGACACCTCAATATTTAATAAATTTGAAATTATTTTGGAATGAAATTATTATATTTCTTTATGTTTTATCCTTTCCTTTTGTATGTTTGGTTAAGTAATTTATTAAAACTTTACATAAATAGGTTCTTTGGTACATTTTTCTTGTGTCAATTTAAGAATGCTTTGTCTTAAAACATTATAACAAATCTTATAGGAATATTTTGCCTTTCACCACTTTCAACAAGTCCACTATTACAGTGTAGAATTCTAAACTTAACCTGGTTAGTTATTTTTGTTCATATTTACCATAATTCTTTCTATTTTACAGGAATGATGAGAAGACAGCCCAGGATTACAAAGTTCAAGGAGGCTCCGTGCTGCATTTGGTACTGGCCCTTCGAGGAGGCATGTGATGTGATTCAAGTATCTCACTATTTATTAAATTTACTCTGTAATACTTTCTTACTGTATAAAGTGGCGTAAGTGAAGTAACTTTTTTTATTTAGTCCCAGTTAGAAGCAGGATCCTTGAAAATTACTTTACATTAAATGTAGCTATTTCTGATATTGTTTGTTGTGTATTGCTGATTCATAATTCCATTATAGGAATAAAAACATGAAAGATATCTCAAAGGATTTGAAAGATGCAAGTTTAAAGTAGTTAAAAAATATATCTTGCAGCTGTGGAGTCTATCCTAAACTTTTCAGTCACACCTTAAGCTTGTGGTAAGTATATAGTATACAGCCGCAGGGTAGTCAGAGATATAACTTAAACTTTTGTGTGCACTAAATGTGTAATATGTCTCATGTTGTGAATTGTTTTGTTTGTTTTCATTTGTTCTCATAAAATGATTCCCATGTAATTTCTATAAGTTATTGTAGAATAAAGAAACACTTAGATAATTTCATAATAATATATTACATAGACAACATATTACAGTAAATCCATAACTGTACACTTGACACTTAATTGGCGACTTACAGAACCAATTATTCTGTTTAAACTTAGAAATTATCACTTTAAACATCATCTGCACATTTTGATCAGTTCTTAAAAATATATCCACAAACATCCAAGTTTCAATACTAAAACGTTTTATTTTGAGCACTACAACACCATAATAAGAATTGGATAAAGCATTCATAAATTACGTACTGGTAGGTTAAATTGATGAGTCATACTTGTGGTAAATACTATGGTTAGAATGAAAAGAAAACCTGGTACAGATCTAATCCATCATAATAGTAATACATCATACATACATCATTGAAATTATTTTAGAATTGTGATTGGGACGGATTGTTAATTTGGAGAACTATATGGGATTTTGTAGAAAGGTTTCCTTGAGATTAAACTCTAAATACTGGGCGGACTTATTGGCTACACAAAACCACAAATTTGGCACTATCTACCTCAAAGAAAAGTCTTTGTACAAACATTGATCTGTAATAGTTCAAGAATATAGAAATGTATGTAACATTTATCCGTAAACAGTTCTAAGTATGTGAATCTCCTTGTAACCTACTTTACACATTCTATAAAATTTTGCTTATGAGTTGTATAAGATGGAAATAAAGTAAAATTAAAAAGCAATGAATACTAGCTAGTTTGATGCAATATTGAGATGTTTCATACTTCTCATATTATAGTTACCTATTGATAACTTTTTGAAAGTTTTTGTATACAAGTACATTGCCAGTTTTGATCTATAGAACTTATAAACAGTCAAAAGAGCTTTGGCAACTATCTGTTTAAATGATTCTTTATTGATTTAACCCTTGGAGACCAAATTACCTTTCATATTTAAAAAAATAAATAGTGTAATATGGCGTTGTATTTGTACCTTACATTCAAATAATTATCGTTTTATTTAGGGTTGTTGACTAATAACAGCCAAAGTAACTTATACTAAATATACCAAGAGTCTAAAATAATTGAAATTACAAATGTAAGAGACTAGTATTTATTTTCACAAAGTTGCTTCAAACACTATTAAAGATGCTTTTACCCAAAATCATTTCTTCCTCAAACAAATGATGCTGAATTAATAAAAATGTCATTATATATCTATATGTCTGCTCGAACGAAGGTTAATTTAAAAAAAAGTGAAATGAGATTTTGTCTAGCAAGTAAGGAATTTTATGTTCGGAATGTGAAAGTTATCAAGCACGGTAAAATAAACTTACTTACAAATGTATATGTATATCTACATCCTTATTTTGTCTTTTCTAGCGTAAAGGACATTCAAATTTTAGATTCAACTTTTACAACATCCGCGTATCAAGAATAAAATCTTTGTAGTGGTTAAAACGTTGGATCACTTGAAAACCATATTTCACTAGATCGTGACGAGCTATGTGGCCATCTCAACATGTAAATTATAATGTTTTTAAGTTATTTATTTGTTGAGGGCTCTTCTCTTGTTTTTATATTTCAATATTTGGTACATTAATTGCATTGTAGCAATAAATACAATGGCCCTGTAAAATAATCTATATAAAACATTATACTATATATACTACAGAGCATTATAGTAATATGACATGTTATAATTAACATTAAAACAAAAACGTTAAGGGCCTCTACTGTTAACTATGCTGGATATTTGAAGATTTAATTTTTAAACTGTCTCGACACTCCATTCCACTCAATCGTTCTACAGATAGATCATCAATCGTCATGATGTTTTCGTTTACTAACAAGTTAACAAATCAGCAAGTTTTTTTAGTAATTTTTATTACATATGTAATGCCGTATTTTGTGACAACTAGTAAGTTTGTTGCAATTACACTTTTCGCGCTGTACAGTCTTTATAAATCAATTTACAATAGTCAAGACTTTGACACAGTTATGACTAAGATAATCTTAAAGTAAGTTAAGCATAACAGTATCATTCGTTGTAGTTACTAATATACATGTTGCTAATGGGAAACTGTGAAATTATTATATTATAACATGACTTAGATAACAAATACATAGTTGACTATTCTGAAGAAAGTAAAGTTTGAAAGAGAGTTTTGATCATACAGTTATTGAGATTGATTAGAAATGAAACAAGATTGATCTTTAGTAATTTTGTACTTAAGAATCGCAGAAAAAGAGAATAAATCATTGTAATGTATAGAAACATTGAAAATAGTTTTGAAAACTAAGTACCTAATATGTAACAATAAATATCGTTGGTTATACGTCGGTTAGAATAATATCTAATTGATACATATTTTATCTTACAACATGGACTTTTGACAAGGATGGATGGTAACCAAAACTATTCTAAATACTCATTACGGGTACACTTAAAAGTAACTTAAGTCAAATACAAAGTTATCTCTAACGTATAAACTAGGACACTAATTAACTATAGAGATCTTTTCTGCAACGGCTTATTTTGGAATAAACCTGAAACAAATAATCATATTGTTATAACATAGTAAAGCATACTTACTTATACATTATTCTACGAAATGTAACTACTACGGAAATAATTGCCTACATGAATATTGCTTTAGAGAAATCTTAAGTCGTTATGCTGTGACAGATTGTTATACCAAAAATATTTGTTAAAACTAAGGATTTCTTCGTTTCTTCCAAAATTTGGCGGTATCTTAAATAATGATGAAATATAACTGAATTGGTAGAATTTTATTGATATAGGATACCAAGATATCTTACCCAGTTTGGATTAGCCATCCGATAGAGATGGTGTGACCCATCCGTACTTTTCGTGTGTTTTCACTAAAGATCTGAAAATTAAAAAAAACATTTTATGACTTTCGTCAATGTGTTCCATAGATAATTTTAATATTTGACTGATAATTAAATTAGTCAAAGATTTGTCTTAATGTACTATTACAAAACAATGCAACTATCAAGTTCGTAGTTATTTTACATTGAAAGTGTAACGGGTATACCTAATTCTCTAACTTTGTTATGTTTAATGTATCAATTTAATGTTTAGCTAACACACCAACAATTTTATATAGTCATACACTCTTTCTCATACCCATATCCATTTACAACCCCTTTAACCACCTTCACATACCTAAAAGCCTCTTCCGCTCTCTGCTTCGAGAATTCCCTGGCAGGTCTCGCCGGCGACCGGCACACGCGGCCCTGTCCCTTCACGACAGACGCTGCGAACTGCATCACCACTGCCTCCACGGTGTATGCCGACGCCCAGCCTCTAGGTGTTAGCAGCTCCATACATATAGCTCCTCCTGGAAATAAAAGTCAAATGTTTTTATTCAATATAAGTAATATAATAATAATATAGGAGGACATTAATGCACCAATTGAACTAACCCTAACTAAGCAAGTTAGTACATTCAAGACTTGTGTTAAGGGTACTTACTTATATTTAACAACAACGTATATTACATTTTTATTATTATTATTAGTACAACGTATATTTAAAAAAAATATTTACTTGATATGGATAAATACTTATTTAGCATATTATATAATCAACTACCAGATTGGAAAGCAAAAGAAAAGCTTAGTTCTTAACTTTGCCTCCACCGGGAATCGAACCCGGGACCTCACGATTAGCGTTCAGGTGGTTAACCAATCGCGCCGCGGAGGTCGTCAAAGTACAAGTACAGTACATTCATTGAAAGTCAAAACATTTGCCTGATACTGGTTGTGTCTTAGTTTTGAAACTCTATTGTTTGTTCGGAAGCCCTGGCTAGGAGAAGAACCAATAATAAACTATGTGTCAAGGAGTCGTGTAAATGGTCATAGATTTTTTTGATTCCGCAATTGCGGATATGGACAAGCGAACATCCGACTAAGGTAAGGGTTAAATGGTCGTGAAAGTGTCGTCTATATTTTTTAGTAGTAATTGCGCTTGCGAATACTATGAATTCGTAAAATTTAGAATTAACGTTAAAAGACTACATACATCAACGAAATTGTCAATACACTTTTTATTTTCGGTTTAATATGGGGTGTAAATGAGGTAAACGTAGTATAATAAATAATGCAGGTATTACTTTGAATGCATTGTAGAGGTTTCAAAAATATGAGGTTTTTAATATAGTATACAAATTGTTAAAGTACTTATTTATAAGCTACAAAGCATGAAAAAGTTTTTTAAACGTATTCATGTGTCCGTACAGTAAAAAAGAAAAAAAAAAGAAAAGTATTGTTGTTTTCGTTTTGTAATATCGAGTGCATTGTCCGGAAGTTTACATAAATGCACATGCAAAACACATTCATTAAAAGTTATATAACAATGAATATTAATTCATTATTGTGGTTGGATAACTTTATATTCATATTATTATATATCTATTGCAATAGAGAAATAATAATCGCAAGCATTGTGCAAAGTAGATAAAATATATGTACTGTAAATATTTATCACATCTTTCAAAATTAACGTCATGTATTATTTAAACATATAGTGAAAGACTCTTTTATCATCCCATATTGGTCCTGAATGGTCTAAAATTAATTCTGACGTTCTTAACGATCGAATGCTAGTAAAATATGTACTACTTTTAGTACTTAGTATTATTATTTAGTTAAGATATCTTACCCTCCATGACGAATCCTTTCTCTATCCGAGGTTCGATGACTCGCATGAACGGAGGTGCGAAGGGAAAATTCTCGGGGAACACGAAGTTCAGCAGAATATGTGGGATGTGCAGCTCCCGGAGGTCTGCAGCCAACTCGCTCTCAGGGTCGATCTGGTGCAGCCTCACCTGCCACTCGAACAGGTTGTCATTCACTAAATCCACCTGAAAACACCAAACATAAATTACTGAACGTCTAAGTAACGATAAACGTCTAATTACGTGTGTAGCCTAGGTATCTACATACGAGTAGTTACAAGATCTTGAATACTCCCGTTGGGAAGATGGGGTTTGTACCTGTGTCACACACTGGCGGTTAAATAATATTATAATATGTAACTACACTTCTTCATACATAAAAAGGGACTCTAACATCACCTTCTCTCTGTAGGATACTAAAGAGGTCAGTAGTATTGATCTATATAATATCTACATCATTTTACTATATTCGGCGAGAGTTTATCAGGTGTCTAAGAAAATACTATAAACCTGAACACATGTCGCTCAAAACCACATTATTTTAGTTCCTTGTAACTCGCAGACAATAGCATCCCTAGAAAAATAGTAACTTCATAACAATATCGCTGTAAGCGCTTGTGGCACGATCCCAAGAATATTTTATGGTTGGAAAATAACAGTAAATCATCGGAACGTTTTGCACTTTCTACTGAAAGGAATTCACGAAAAACTGTTGTTTACTTAAGCAAGGTTTGTAAAATAGATATCAAGTTGGTACGTGTAAATTGGTGTCCCTCGCAGAGTGCAAGTCCGGCCACTGTTTATCATTTCCAAATAGTGGCTTCCTGTTTATCTTCATGTTGTCGTTGGTAAAGTTACACAATCCAGCACTTATCTAGGTAGGTATGTTATGTCACATTAAATGATCCATTTCATAACGTCTACTTAAAAGACTACTCTTTTCTATTTATCCTCCTCGCAAAATATTTTCAGATATTTCAGTAAAGCTATGGGCAATTTTATTCTCTTACTAAACGTTAACTATTTTCAGATTTTAAGCAAAACTATGGACAATACCATAGCAAATAATCAATACCTTATGAAATATTTTCAATAAAACTCATTAAAATATTATTATTTTAATCAGCCGATTGATTACTTTGAATTTAATACTATCAAAGCTATTCTTTGCACAATCATTGTATGGAATGGCTTTCACTCGCAACTTTATTGTAATTATTCGTAAGACAGGTATTTTAATTTTGTTTTCTTCTTAATCCACCAAATCCCGAACGCCTTTTTCCAATATAGTTTTTTAATAATAATAGGTTCCGCGAAAGCAATACGTAACACGAATATGGACATAAATATTATACTCAAATTCTTGAATGTTTTGCTAGTGTGATCTTGTGTTATTACTAATAATTTCTTCATATAGTTTAAGATGATATATTAATGTTACTTTAGGTTTAAAAATAGTTTTAAGATATTCAAATACACTATATGTAGTTCAAGAATAATTAAATATAAGACCCCTTTCGAATTCCACAAAACTAAGTAAATCAACATCACTCGGTCTCCTAAAAGTTCACTAACAGGGTTGTTCTGAAATTCATAAGGTTCCCAGCCAACCTTATATCGATGGCTCGTAATGGTGCGGCGACATTTAAGATGATTGTGCAACGCTCTGCCATTTATGACGAGTGTACTTTCTCGAATAATTTACGGTCCGCTACGTAGCTATGTTTCCCAATCATTTCATTCAACTTGCTTAGGCACGATATTCGAGCCGATGATTCATTGAATCTTGAGGAATGTTGCACCTGATTTAGAATAGCAAATATACTAAACTATAAGTCTGTTATGCTACCCAATAATAATTATTATAAACTACGGTTCTAGAATTGCTGGTCATATAAAAATAGAGCCATAGAAAATTCGATGCCTTACCGCAAAGGAAATGTAGGTCACTAAGACTCATTAGGTGTTAAGTGCCTATTAAATCATTCTATCACCACTTGGCTGTTTATCGTGCCAATAGGCATAATTAGAAATTGAATACGATTTTAATCATTTGTGAGATAAGAGACATGTAAACACAATTTCTGTTTAACCATAGACTTGAGTTAGTTTAGTATATACATACATACACATCACGTCCATTTACCCACAGGTGGGTAGGCACATCATGGATCCCATTATTCCCGATTTTGTCAACCATCTTTCGCTTCATTGACTTATAAACCTCATACACACTCAGCGTTTACAGGTACTCACTGTAAATGCAGGTTTGTCGCTATTGTCTTGTAGTCTTTTGATCTCCTGAAGCTCCTTCATTAGTCGTCGGGTTCGAACTGTAATTCCTCGTTTTCGTTCTGCGCTGGTGTTGCTACTCTTCTTGCGAGCCACTGTAGCCGCCGAAGGGCTCGAGGGCAGGCTGGCCGGAGCCTCTGCTGGCATCACGCCATCTCTGAAATTATTACGAAACTTGTGAATATTGTTTTTCGTAACTATCGAGATTTCGTTGTTATTCATTAATAAGGATTGTGGCTGGTGATGATATAGATCTTCAGTCTTTGTTATTTATACTAATCAACAAATTAAATAATCCCTGTACGAGTATAAAGTACGAACGAACTAAAGAAAATTTGTTGATGGTGAACACTCAACCTCTGACTACCCTGAAATGGTTGAACGGTTGTGTAAGCATAATAGCAGTATGTTCATATAAGGGACGGGATACAGACCAACATTTTAATACTTGTAGCTCTCAGACATATGTGCAATTGAAAACTTTAACAAAACGTATATGAGACTATGTGACAGGTGTATTTTACGGTGAGAAATAATGACTCCAACATGGCGCTTGAGTTTTCAAAGAATAACCGAGTATTCACTGGTACCAATCTCCGCTTGGCACTGTATGTTTGTTTTATGTACATACATACACATCACAGTCGCTTCCCTGAAGCAGAAATCATGGACTCCTATACGTTGACCAATTCCACCATAGAGGTAGAAACGTATTTTGACGGTTATAGTTTGACACCTAATGGCTCACGCTTCTTATGCTTATATAAAATCTGTTTTAATGGCTGATTGGATTTTGGATAACTCTAACATAGCTTATGGTTTACAACCATAGTATGATTGTAACATAATGTACGGCACTCGACCATAGTGAGTCTAAATATACGAGTCTAAGTATGTGTATATGATCAGTCTGGCTACATTATTTGCTTCTAATAATTTTCATAAATTTAAATTCTTCGCATAGTAATTCAGAGTGTGCATGCACGTACACAAAAACGGACACGTCACTCGTGCAGTAGCCGTATGCAGTTGTACTGCATTATTTATAAGATCTACATGTACTTAATTAACAACGCAATACATATTTATAAGCCAATCTCGTACTACTCGTAAATAATACGCAAAATGTGCGTTTTACACTGTAAGTTTGATCATTGGTACAAAATGTTATATTAATTATCGGTTAAAATGAGACACGTCTCTAATAATCTTAAGAAATTATTGCATAAGTGAAAGATACCGAGGTTCTGTCTAACCCCAAAGAATGTATGTAGGTTTAGCTTATGTTTAGCGTCTTATTTAATGCACTATTATATTGTCATTGGTTTATCTCACCACCTGGTTCAATAAATACGATGCCTAATTTTAAAATACTATGTCAACTCTTAATGCAGACTAGATATCTGTCTATTTTTAGTCAAGAGTTGTTAGGCAACTGGCTTTGAGATAAACCTGAGGTTAACTGCAAATTGGTGACATAATATATCAAGCAAAAACATTTTATTATTATGTATTATATTAGTATTTTTCTATAAGATAAACAGAACTGAAGAGCGTGTATGAGGTATGAGTATGGGTGATTACTCACGTAAGGCAAACGATATTGGTCTAGATTGTTATCTAGATTGTCTGTGAATATCCCGTTTGGAAAGTTAAGGCATGAATATGTGTACCTATGTCTATGACATATACCAAATGTCATTTTTGGCACGAACCCCTTCCCGCCATAAAAGCACTCCCAGCTGATTGGCAGGACGTGTCAATAACGGGCAATTATTCATCTTCGGCTAAGCTAACAGTAAATAAAGATGAATCACACAATATATTGGTCAGCCAACTGTTTTTCGTCCGTGACGCGGAAGGAAGCCAATGAACCGGATAAGCTCCTATGAAACTCACATGCAACGAAGATTATAGAGAAAAATCATTTTAAGTGTTTCCTAAAAACCTTGGACCTAATTGTTTTCTATGACGAAGCACTGTTTGTAATTATGTATATTGTTTCTTTAGTGATAAGGAACAAATACTCTATTAAGGCACCATACGCTGTATTATTATATTATACGATGAACGAAATATTAAAATTAGAGAAACTCGACCAAAGTTGAAATGTTAATACAAGAATGCATTTACATATGAATTAAATAATACACATGTTTACCAATATCGTCCAAGAGCCTAGTCCAAATACAATGAAAGTTTATCGTCTAAACCTACTAGCTACTCTTAATTGTACTGAAATATTTCCAGTTAAACAGAATCTTGTGTAGCTTATAATATACTTTATACTATAATAACGGTAGAGTCATAGTTGTAAGACAACCAGTGCCACTCAATATATTTCAACGTTCAATGAATGTACTATTACTGTGCTTATATTAAAAAAAAAACTTTTGACTTTGAATACACCTACGCAAAAACCCTTACCTTCCAAATACATATGTACGTATCTTTTTTCACTCTTATTTTAATACGTTTACGTGTTACCTATAGAAGTACGTAATAAATATCCTTGAATGAATCGAGTAAATTAAAGATCAACCGCTAAAAATTAATTGGCGGGGAATACCAGATTTAATTCGTATCAATATTTACATTCATTAACCTTGTTATTTGTACAGGGCAGGTCTGTATTGAGGCAGCTATTTACAGAAAAATGAAGATTATGGGGCTTTCATATTAAGTACCTTTTTCCCAAAGACAAACCAGAGATCAAAGAATGAATTCAGTTGTCTATGTTCCTATTTTTAAGGTTTCAGTTCAGTGAACTTAAACCTGCTTTTAGCAGTTCCCTGTATTACTAAAATTGTTCCATGTAACTAAGTTATAAATCACACATTAACAGTACATTCCCGAGACTCATTGAAAGATCTCAAATTCTATTATTAGCGAGTGAGTGAAAGTAGTGACCGGTTGGTGCGAGCGCGTTGTTTTGCCTTTTAAGCCGATACGTAACACCTTTCGGCACGTGCCTCGCCACTTTATAGGATTTCTTTATTTTGCCGCTTAGAAACATTAGCTGCAACTGGCTGCTAATGAATCACTATGGGTACGTTTATACTATATAATGGGAATGATATAATATCCCGCTTTTACGTTTATCTACATTTTCATTAAGTTATATATTATAAAGTATATAAAAATAGTACATTAAGTTACCAGTTCCTGTAATCGCAGGCCCACTGGAGTCATCATAGTAGTATATATCCCCTATACTAAATTACTAACTGTAGTATATTTTTCCTCAGTCATTTAGATATAAATTGGTGTTGAGTTTCCATCGCTCGAGGGATGCGGATAAGGATGAAAAATTATTCCATAGCAACGAAACGCCGAGAAGAGATGATTAAGTACATGCTATCGGTTGGTTGGAAGGTTGTCAACATTACGGTTTTTGGCTCCGTTCCCGGTGGCGGTAGTCCTCAGGAACTTTGCAATTTTAAATGTATGTACCTACATATTAAGGAGCTATTTCGATTAGTTTATATCGAAAGCTCAATGAATACATGAATAACTTGCATTTTATGAATAAATAAACAAAAAGACACAGATTCTTATTCTTTTATTATAAGAATACTGTACTTGTAAAAAGATAAATAATTTAGGACGTATACAAACTCGCACTCTATTTTACAAGGGTACTAATTTAAGAATTCGTATAAAGACTTTTAAATAAATAAGGAGGTTCCTTTACGTGTTAGACCAAGGACACTGAAAAGCGAAGTAACCTAATTATATTTGAGTTAAACGTTGGACAATTGTTGATCTTTGTGATGTATGCTCATACCGCCATAGTCACGCATGTAATTGAATTATTAATTATACGTTCCTCTGTGTACACTAGAAAGTGTAAATAATGTTAAATGTGCCAAGGAGATATTCACATACATACGTGAGGTTTGGTACCCACCTCTGAAGTTACCTCTACTCGGTAGATACTTCAAGTTAAGTCTATTGCGGGATGGAAAGATGACATTGAATATTTGCAATATTTTTATATTTTTCCTAACATAACACTATGATAAAATTAAAATTGAAACTTATATTATAAACAATGGAACGCTTGTTGTACTTGAATTACAGTAAATTAAAGGACGAAGAGCATTTTTATACAAAGGACTCGCTATTAAAAGAAATTATACGTTGTTGGATAACTATTACCGAGTGGCAGAATGTTTTGTGCTAGTTTTAAATATAAATTTATTTTGTTATAAAACATACCTTGGTGTCTCTAAATTTCCGATTGGATTTGCCATGTTAACCAATTAGAAATGTATTAAATCCTGCTTTGGTCTGTTCACTCAAAGTATGGCAAGTATATATTGGCACAGATTATATAAAAACGTACTATACTAGAAATTGGAGCTGTGGTCGTAACTGTGTCGGGACAATAACTAGAGTGGTTACCTTATCCCTTACTCACATCCCTTTGCTTCGTCGTTCGAACAGGTAGATATGCGCAGGCGCAGGGTACGGGGAAACTACAATACATTCAAGCCCCTTGATCCCGTTTAGGGTTGGCAGAAATTTGGTGATATAATAATTTGTGGTCAACTTTGAGCAGGTTATTAAGAGATTTCTGTTTTGGTTATACATACTTTGTAATATCGAACTTTTCATCATATAGTCCGCGCGCACCAAAGTTGCAGATGATATAACTAGTTTATTGAATCTCGAGGGAAACTAAATACAGGATTCCCAACTATATTTTTCTTCAGTTACGAGAGATTATTTCGCAGCACTGGTACTATTACTAACCCATATCATTATTTAGAAATGTAGGTTTCTTACTTTTCGTCGAAACCAAAGAGTTTTATGTAAGATATTTAAATTTCGAAACGTTCTACTGTTAAGGAAACTATAAATAAAAATCTACGCAGCTTTTAGTTGTAATTGTTAAAATATGTTTACATATAAAAGTAAGATGGGAATTTTAGGGGATTATCATCGTATAATACGTGGAAGTTTTGTGTTATTAAAACAAATAAAACTTTTCTCTCATGAATTTCCTACAATAAAATTAGCTCAAGCTTAGCAAAATATAAATTAAGGTGACATTAGCGAATGCATTAAGCAATGCTATTAGACTTGGCTATTCAAGATTGGCATTATGCAAATGCCGCGACGTGGCTTACATAGATAACATGGTAGATTATGAGAACAGATTTATCTTGTTTACTTCTTGAGCACAGTTGAGGTGATCGACACACCCTGTTACCGATTAAGCTACACTCTACATGTTAGATATTACCTGGTTGGTAATATGGAACATTTCGAAGATTATCAAAAATATATATACGTGAAAGGTACACCCTAGGTAAAAATTTGTTAATCGGTACTTATGAAACATGTAAAATTTATAAATATGTGAAATAAAACTAATTAAGATAAAATTTTTGGAATTTTAATCAACCATCAAAAGTTTTACAACTCCTGATAAGCATAATATAATTTGCGTTTAATTTAAGTTAGTTAAGTGCGTAGTTAGTTTTTTTTAGATTGCGTAAACAGGTTGTAGAAGTAATCAAAGATTTACTTATTTTATGAGTAAGTGCGAACTGCTAAGTCTTTGTTGCATTCAGCAAAGTTCCGCATTGATACATACTTATGCGCATTCTTATAAGTGCGTCACAGTGGCACTGATTCTACTACATGCCATTCTGTTGATCATATGTCATACGAGAACAATCAAAGGAAATTATACAATTAAATTATAAACATTCATGTTATATAAACAAACGTATACCTATCCTACCGCTTACATAATAATGAGGAGACGACAAGTTCAGCTGAGTTATTTAAGAAAATATATATTTGAGATGGATATTTGAAACTTTGACCACCTTATCCCAAGCGATAGTCATCGCAAAGAGTAAGTTTATTATATTGTTTATAAAAATAATGTAATGAAAAAGAATTTGAATACGATATTTGGGTTTAAGAAAAGTAATACAAATACGATAATGGTACATAAAAGTGTAATGTACACTTTTATGTACACTATCGTATTTTTATTCATTATTTTATTTTATTTTAAACTTACATACACAACATCTAAGATTTCTAGTGAGTAAACTTTAGTATCATTGAATAGTGCTCATAGCCACATACATATTTAAACCCCTGCATTGCGAGCAGCAATAATTAATTATTTTGGATACAGGCACAGCTAACAACCATCAATCATAAATTATAAAATAAGAACAAAAAAACGAAACACACATATTTACAACTGTAAAGTAAGGTATGGTAAATTATGTACAGTAACACGTTAAAATGTAAAGTAGGTATGGTATCAAATAGGATTCGGCATATTGCTCAAGATTAGTGGAATCGGCGCCCCGACCTCGTATTCTTGTGCCGATGACCGCTCGGATGCACGGCTCTCCCCGTTTGCATCTGCACCACCTACATACAATATTGGCCGCACTTTGTTTACGTAAGCTACCACATGGCCTTATTACGTTTAAAAATAACTCAGCTATTAAACGCTCTATGATGTGGATCGAAAAATAGAAAGGTTTCTTTACGTTTTTTTTTCACTCTTTAGGACGTGACAGAACCTCGAAGATTTAGTATTTCCAAATTCACTTTTTAGTAGGACTTTGGTGACAGATTGCTAGCCCATCGGTCGATTGACCCCATTTGCCCCTCATCTATGCAAAAGAATTTAATGTATATCAGGGTGGACGGAACACTTGAAACGCTTCATCTCTTCAGCCACCTCTAGCATAACAACTGGAGTATACATTATTTACAGGTTAAGGCATAATAATGTTTAATTTCCGTTCGATTGCAGATAAACTTTTATTTTATATTACCTATTAATTATTTTACTCACATCACGCCCGTTTCCTTACAGTGGAGCAGACAGAGATCAAGATCCTCATTTGACTCGCTGCTGACAAACCAGTTTCGCCTCTAAGTTATTTTTAGGATTCCAGGACGTGATGTGTGCAAGCCATTTCACGAACTCACAATAAGCGATTAGTTAATGGGCTGACACAAATCGTTAGGAGACTAGGGACACGACGAACGGCGTATTCCATTACATTTAATGCTATATTCATTTCACATGGCAAGTCATTGTCACATTTCACGGAGTCCATTGTCTGTGATATTCAAACAAAAGTATACTTGTCTCTGGTTACCGAAAGATGGTGCGTTTACTCGGAATACACTGACATACAAACAGAATTCAGGCACATTGTTTGTCATTTTACTCCTCTACGTATATCAGAGTAGCTGCAGGGTATATTTGTTTAAGTTAACTGTTTAAATATTAGAGGACAATGACTTTATTTAAATGCCTCTGTGTGAGCGACATCACTGCATGATATGGAAGGAATGTGTCATTTTTCTGATGAAAGGAAAAGGTGAATGATCATAAGGACCACAAGAAACTATAATATTTTCGTTTATGACTGCTTCTGGTCCAGGCACTTGGTATAATTTTTTTTCCATTCTTCTGTTTAAATGAGAATGCGGGACTCAAACTAATGAAAGAAACACACGGATCTGCAAGAACGAACGAACGACGAACAAGAGAACGACATTATTTATGAACTTTATTTCTCTTTTAACTTCCTAGACCTCCATACATTTTTTCCTTTTCAATTCAATTCCATTGAAATTATTGGAAAACTTGTGATCAACAATTTCAGATTTGGATATGCTCCACTCAGTTACGAAATTCAAATGCACCAGCCAGCTACCTCGTAAAAATAAATAGATATTACAAGTATCTACTTCTGTGCATTTGACCCGAGTCTCGCAACACTCATAAAATATTCCGAACCAAATTAAACACAACTTTGTAGCACATTGTCACTCAGTCAATAGACCAGAGGTACCATTTGACATTGACCGGGATAGGCAGACGATTTTAGAGCTCGTTTGAAGCGAGAGGATGCTACTATTTGTAGGTGAATCTAATAAGCAGTCTCTAATTAATACAGAACGCATATTCAACTACGAAGTGTTTGTACACTATCGGAGGTGTGAATATAAGAATATATGTATGTATGTTTGATACTATAGTTACTTCTTCAATATTTGTCTACTCGAATTGATTTATATGATGAGTTTTTGCTGCAAACTAAATAATTAAAATTCTACGCGTAAAAAGTATGCTAACTAGCTGCCATTCTTCAAGACATTTCGTAGGAGGCTACTTAGGGTCTAGAGAAAAATAGAATCTGTTGGGTTTTGGGCTAGTAAACCGGCACCGAGTTTCCATATGACAAAACAAACAATATTCATACTAAAATGTGACCTAGGACATATTAACATCTTTCAAGGGTTCTGTTCACCCCAAATCAGATTCAAGGACGCGAATTTATATGTATCTATGCAGTTATAGGCGGCTCATTATTTTGAGGGTTAGTATTTGTATTTCGTATAAAGTATTTGTGAAAGCAATTGTAACGGGGGTAGTCAGACTCTTGAGTGTCCACTTGAAGCCCTCGTGTCACTTAATCCTCAGACTGTCAAAGGGTTAACGATCGGAAAGCATATGGAGGTATTCTTTACCCGTGCAGAAGCTTAAACGTAAGTTTTATTTAAATAGATGGAGAGATTAGTTTAGCGAGGGTCCTATAATTTTATTATAGTATATTTAATAGTCTAACTAAACTATATAATTTCATTTACCAAGAGAAAGTATAACAGAAATTAATTAATAACAATGCAATAGTGGCATAGATTTCTATTGCTTTACTGAAAATTCGTAATAATTAACGATCGTTTTATAACAACTAAATAACCTACCACATTTGACTACGTAAGGGGAAATACCATCAGTTGCATTGATCAGCTGATAGGGGTCACTAACCCCTGACTACCACACAAGGTATTACAATCTCTATATATTTACTTGTAAGTTAGCTACACCACAAACTACAGATGTATAGATACCCAAAAGCAAAAGCGCAGTAGTAATAAATACATATGTTGATAAGCACACCTAACTAAGTTTACTTAGGGACCAGCCCTATAAGACATATGACAGTCAGATAGACGCGATATTAATAAGGGTATTTGAAGAAGATATGAGTGCAATGAAGCGAAAGTGGTTTGTCAGGATCGGGACAGATGGGGATCCGTGATCTCTGCCTACTCCTTTAAAGGGAATCAGGCGTGATGTATATGTATGTATGTAACTAGGAGTAGATACGAATACCTAACCAATATACTAACATAAAATTCAAATCCACATTTCGCGTCAGGGTTTGATAAAATATTAATGAGCTCAACTGAACTTCGTTTACGTCCAAGTCGTCAAAGCAACGGTCTGTGAGGTGAATATAGGAATGAATTTGAGGCTTAAAAGTTGGGAATCAAGAATGGTTTGAAGCACACACATTATATCACCCACGTATTTCTATAGAATGGTTGGTATATATTGAAGATCCCCATTTGTCTTAGTAAGTGAAGATCCCTATTTTTCATCAACAATTTCGCTATACTAACATCCTTACATCTCATGCATACTCGTTTCTGATGTAACAGATTATCAATTCTAATAAGAAGTAGTAGTAATTAAAATTTTACCGTCTCTTAGGTTCATTCGCTCCGAAAGGAATAGAGAAAAGTAAGTTTATATAAATGTGCTAAGCGTATGTATGTAAACAAAGCACAGTATTATTTTTAATTGGTCAAAATTATCGTTAAGATTTATAAATCGTATATTAGAATAGCTAATACGAGTCTATTACACTCCAGCTTAATAATATATATCTTCTATTAATTACAATTAATAATTATATCATTAAATGATCACAATAATGAATTACATCACTCAACAATAGTGTTTCTCTCTCATTTAATTACGTATTGAAATGCGTGAAAGTATCGAAGCTTAGAGTGGTATGCGTTGCAACTTCATGTTTGTTTATTGAGGCCAATCAATAGCGTCTGATTGGAAGAATTGACGGTTGCCTCTGTTTGTAATTTATACAGTCTGTTAGTATAAGATACTGTCTAATAATGTTATTACTAATATGCATATTACCTACGAAAATATAGGTATCGCTCGATTTTCGAATAATTATGTTAAGTCCACCATAGGCATAAGCTATAAAGTCTTTATGTCTAAAGCTCGAAATAATACAATTACTAATTAATATCTTAATGTTGAAATGAAGTATAAATACGTCAGCTATATTAATACTATGATATGGCCCATATCTTTCCGTGATAATGAATTAATCCGCACCCTACCTTCGATTTATTTTATTGCGATAATTATGCAGGGATGCAATTATGGGAATAACTTATAAATATCAAATATTTAAATTATCCGAGTTATAATATACGAGTACATTTATTTTTAGATTTTTATGTCTACTTGCTGGTAATTATATTCTTATGTTTCTAAATAAACTGATTCATCTCCATTCTTTAGTTCCATATAAAGTTGAACGACTAACATGTATGTGATCCTTGTGGGGTAGTCGTTTATCAATATCTACGATAATATTGATTTAGTGGTGTACTATAGTCACATAGAACTCACCTTTCATCAGTTGACATCTTTCTACAAACGTATACGCAAGTTATGCATTACATTAGTTAAATTTTTGAGAACATACGTTTTTAATTTACATATATGTTTTCAGATATTTTTTAAAGTAACTCATCGACTTCGATTAAAGCCAATGTATAATACCATATCTACAACTACCGCTATAAATCTACAATAAATATTATAAAATTAATATCCGTGTACATAGCACAGGAAAACATTTCTAACGGGCCTTAAATTCAGCAATCTTTACCCACCGTTCACATTCACGTTACTTTAGATCATTCCTTTAGGACTTATGACAAGTATGAGTATATATTACTATAAGTATTTACCCACCTGTGTCTGCGAAATATTCCCCTCCTCGCAGGCGATCCGCTGGGTCCAGCCCCATCATTCTCGATCTTCTCACTCGTTTTGAACAGCTTTCTGAAGGCAGCTGCCACTTTCTCCTTCGACCTGGACGTCATAATTGCACCTCGCACTTGCACTTTAGCCACAATAATCAACAGAAGCACTGACACGTACTGGCTGAGTATGGATAGTCAGTCGTGCATAATTCGAGACGTATCGAAGCCTACACGCAACGTGACTGCCTCGCACGCTGCCTCGTCGTCAACTAACTGTAGCTGCTGGTAGCTAAACGAATTAAATATTCAATTCACTTCGTTGCATTGCTAGACTGCTGTCCAATTAACGAAAGTGCTTCATTATTTAATGTTTATTTGTAAACACGTCTAATGACTAGATAATCACATAATTAGGGCTATTAATAACATTTAAATCAATAGATTTGGTGAAATTAGTTTTGTTTCTTTTTGTCTCTTATTAGACTTGATTGCTTGATTCAGGGTGTTGTGACCGCTACTTAAGGGCTAATGCCATTACATGGTTAAGCATAGTGAGCTTGCAGTGGCAATGCAATGCGATGCGCTTCTATTTCCAAGTGTTATCCTGGCGGTGAATGACCTCCCCAGCGGAGAATTGAACCAGTTGGAGCGGTTCACTGAAACAATAAAATAAAAAAAATGTAAGGGAAATAAGATATATTAAATACGCTTACTGTTCTATATGACAACAAAATGCGAACATTTATGCTAAAAAGTTACCAAGGAGATATATCTCCGAGGTTCTATCAACCCCGAATGGAATCAAAGGACGTGAGCGTATATGTACATTCTAGTCTGAATCATAATATGCGATCAAATGCACGGATGATGTGGCCAAATGTGTCTCAACGGTAAGTGTTTTATGTTATCGAACGTTATAGTGTATATTTATCAGAGATCACGGATTCTCATTTTCCCTGATCCTGACAAACCACTTTCGCTTCACTTGATTGTGTTTATGTATATTCAATATGTAGATAATGAAATAATTAATAAGTAGGTAAGTAATGAGTCTATCCTTAGAAAGATAGCTGAGAAGAAAATATACACGAACACTGTTCTGTCCTGTATATATAAGTGAATTTAACTTAGCATTTGCATAACTAGCATACCTGGTAAAGACAGATAACTCGTAATATATAAGTGTCTTAAAATAACATGTTTTCGACTCCAATAACAAGTTTTCTCCTGACGCTTTGGATTGAAATGTTATATTTTCATACATACGGTTCCCACATACCTATAGTCTCTGCCTATTTAGTCACAGACGTATAGGCGTGAATATATGTACGAGTATGTACGTTTCATATAACAAGAACGGCCGTTGAACAGAATTTCCTTTTGTGCAGTTAATTTTAACTTGAACTTCCTCAGAACACAATACCGAACGCCTACTTTGTAAAACAATATCTAATAACGGCATTCCTGGAAAATGTTTTCTTTAATGAGTTTTTAAACATGATGGTATGTCAAAGAATGTTGTACTTCAAGTAAGGTACATTATATTGGTAATGAAAACTCATTAACGGTACGAACGAACGAAAACGATTTTCATTCATCACATCACAGTTTCTATTAAACCAATAACAAACTGACATTACTCATTTTAGTGTCGTTAACCTTATCATATGAATTTAAGCAACTTTTATTTATAGGAAATAAAACTTGTAACCAATATTAAATTAATTTCAGTTTAACTATCCGATACATTACTTTATAATCCATTACTGTTCAGTATAAGTACACAAAGCGAACCCTTATAAGTAAACTAACCCACTTTGCAATTATTACACCGATTATATTTATAGCATTAGCTTGAGCTTAGTAAGCCCTGTATTGTAAGGGTAGACGTTATTTAGTATTCATTCACTGCATGACCAAATAGGTCCTAACCCAGCTGGCTGCAAACAGCTGACATCCGAGTCCCACGTCCATATAAGTAGGACCTACTTGTAATTATACCACAAAGGAAGTAACTGCACCTGGTGTGTCAACGGATTGCGAAAGGAGTTTCAAAATACTTATTGAGAGGCAAATGAATGGCGGCTTATAAATAAAAATAACCGTTTATGATAATTTAGATATGTTATATAATCTTAAACGATAAATGGAAAAGAATAACGTGTTATAAATTTTATAAATCCCAATTATGGTTGATTACAGTAAATCACTTTGTGATATTCCAATAAAGTGTATCCCTAATTGATTGACAGTAAGCAATAATATACAATTAATACATATAGAAAAATACTATCAATTATTAACAATACTAGGACTGAATAACTTGCACCACGCATTATAATAAAAAAACGCATAAAATTAATCCAGATAGTATAACCGCCATGAATTCATTATGGTTTGTCGTAAAAAGGCACTTTGCTCACATACGAGAGGCGAATCGCTCCCAGTGGTCAAATGAAACAAAGAAAACTCAAACAGTTATTGTCGCGGAATTGGAGTTTTAATTAAAAGCTGTCAGTGGACAATTAAATCAAATGTGACAGGAGACATGAAGAACATTGTCTGATGATTTCTTTGTTTTTAAAATAATTAACAGCGACACGAGACAAACAAACGATAGAAATGAGTAGAGAAATGATTTCTATCAATTATATACTCCAAGAAAACTTATGAATTGATTTCCATAATTTCTTTGTACGAGTATATTAATTAACTATACAATTTCATTTAAATAACATTAAACCAGACGGGAACATATGCATTCTAATTACATCTTAGTTAGCGTCTGACTGACTAATATTAGAATAATTCTAAGCTTAATAACCTCGTATTCAGCTTCATTATCAAAAAGAAATTAGTTCTTTAGTAGTCTGGGGTGTATATATTGCCCCTACTTGCAGTAAATAATATTTAGACACATTCCCCAGCATTTCCTAAAATCTTTGATATCGATAACAGATCCCCCAAACTCTAGTATAATAAATAAGCTTATCATTTTCCTCATATTAAAGTGTTTACCCTAGACAAATGATGTCCAGAGCAATTGGGTCCAAATAGCCTTGCGGTCAAGATAAAAAGCGCCCTAGGGATCTCCACATACGCAATTCCTGAAATCCACCCCTGCCCTGCAAAGTAATTCCGCTGAAACCTCCCATGTGATATTTTATCCTCTCGTTAACGCGTGGGCGACGAATAGAAATTACCACTCGGTGTGGACAGTTCGCTTCATGTGCATTTTTATTAGAAGATCTTTACTGGGTAGTAGGAAGACTAAATTATATGTATAAACTTTACTTTGTGCTGCAGAGAAATTGTTAAATATTGACAAATTTAAAGATAAATAAGTAACAAAGTTATTAGAAAATAAAATTGATGATCACATTGTTATTGAACACGCAACTCTTTTGGACGATTTGTGTTTATTAAATTAGGTATTGAATGTCTGGACTGAATTACTTGTGTGAACATCTAAAAGGTGATTTTTATAATAATTATGAAGCGTAAGGCGATTATACAATATTTAATCGATAATTTCTGGGTATTCCGGTAGGATATTAGAGACTACCTTATGTATGTATATAAAATATTTGATCAGCAAGAAGTTTACATTGCGGAACGCCGTGATCGATCATCTTTGCATTGGTATATTCTTCATAGTCGATTACAGGGGAATGGCATTTTAGCTTGTTGGATTACTATCGAAAAATTAAAAAAATAATAATAGATATTTATATATTTATTCATTATAAAATACTCCTCTACTTATATAGTGTATCTACATGTCATTTATTATGCTTAAGCTAAAGAAATAAAAAAAAACAATGAAATTAATCAATTTTGAGGGGTGGAGTGATTTCTCTGGCTAAAGAAATCTAAGTAAGTATTAGTATACAGTGGATAAGTAAGTAAGCATAAGAGTATTGTGCGATTCGAGCGTGGGTGGTAATGTCACATGGGATAGTGTATGCTTTATGGCTGCTGATAATGCCGCTATAAGCTCTGATTTAATTTTATATATCCTACGAATGGTTGTTTGCGTAGGCGCTTCCTAAACATAGTATTAAGTAGCTAGAATAAACCTCAACGTTTATGTACTTCTGACATGTTATCTTTCTAATTTTAGAATGTACTGTTCAATGTTATTTGGGGATTAATTTGTATGAATGAATGCCTTCCTTATCATATTTGCGGTGGGAAAAGGGATGGATAGCAAATACTAAATTATTGAGAGTACAAGTAATAACTATACTAAGAGTATGGGAGCTTTAAAAACTATTTTAGTTGCTGTACACATACATATATATTAAGCAGAGGCAAAGACTATCGATCGTCATCTCTAACAGAAGAGATAACTTACAAATTTGTTCTGTGGAACAGACTAAAAACCTTCTTAACAACATTCAATATTGATTCCGTTCCAATTCCGTACGATGTCACAAAAGGGATTGGCCGCAACGCCATATGGGTTGACAATGAGTAGATTAAGCTTTTATGTAGGATATATAAATCAGAATACAACAACTAGTACTTCAAAGTTTGTGGAGTCTGATACTAATTACTCTCTGACCCACATTGGAGATGTATATAGAATCGGCACAGGTTTAACATTAAAACGACTCAATTAATGTGGAATAATCCGTTAATTATTATACGTTCAATAATATTTATCAAATAAATCTGTATGATATAAAATACAATTTTTATTTATTCAAACCGCATCTGATGGCCGAATATGAAAGAGAAATTAAAGAAAAAAAATAGTTTTATAGTTACCAGTTCTCATTCACCGATAATATCTATAAAGTAATCAAAACCATTTCTGCAATTTAATTGTTGATATCCTATTTTCGAAATCAATAACCCCTATTGATATGAATTTTTAGTAGGATATGCATCATCGTTGGAATTGCCGAGCACGATCAATAGTGCTACAGTTTTGATATTTTAAAAGTTCTGAAGAATTTCAAGATACCGCGAAGAGGTTCAAGAGAAACTCTCCAACGATACTCTTACAAACCTAACGTCTTAGGTAATCATTAAAAATCCGCTGCTAGTCTAGGACATGAATAAAATGCAAATAGCTATCTATCGACCTGATGGGACACTATTGGACAATGACTATAGGGTTTTTTGCTAGAGTCCGGTGCCCAAAATTTATATAACCCTGATAATTATTCTAAAGCTGAATAAGTAAGTAAAGTTGTTTCGTCTCAGAACTTCCCTCCATCTACAAAGAGCTGACATGTATGTATGTCTACAATCATATCTTTCATCGACACGCAGTTATATAGCAACAATCCGTTAACGCTTCCAGCAAATGCATTAAATAAACAAGGAAATGGAAAATAAATAATTGCTATCGATTCTTTTGAGTCGGATTCTTTGTTTTCACAAGAGCACCAGATTCTATTTTCAAACACAATCCATCATTGAACTGCGCCGTCGAGAGCCAAGTGGAACTGAACAGGTTTCCATTTGATATGAGCAAATTGAATTCTGGGAATGCATTAACCATGTGGGGTTTCAGCTTAAAGACTTATTCATGTTTTAGAAAAGCATAGATTTCAAGTTACTATAAGTCTAAGATGAGACTGTATTGAGTGCAGAAACCTTCTTATTAATGTTGAAATATGTTCATAAAAATCATAATAATCGTAATCTCTGATGTATTATAATACTTATATATTCATATCCTTAAATGCAAGAAACACAATTTGTGCTTGATCACTTTCAGTATTAGTGATGTGTCATTCTGCTCGTTAATAATTTTAGTGAGCAATTATAGTATTTCAGGTATAGTCTGGCTAACGAAAGTAGATACTGGATGCTTTTGCAAACTTTTTATATGACAACACTAAAGTGTTCCTACCATCGGATATTTACCCTACAATTGGGGTATTTTAAGCAGAAAGTACTTAGGAACAATTAATGCCAAAAAGGCATTTTTAAAACGAACTCATTTTAAACATTTTGTTAAAATGAGTTTTAAAAATTTGTACGTGTGCTAAAATTGTGTTAATCGAAAATAAGTATCGTATGTACGTGTTGGATCATTTCAAGAGCTACACTAAGCCTTACGTTGGTCTAATAAATAGCTTAAGTAATTAGGTACACTATATCTTAACTAATTAGGTAGAGAAAAACTTGGCAATTTTATTTTAAAGAAAATTAATTTGTATCTGTTTTCCGAAAAATTTGGTAAAATCAGAATCAGTGTATGGTATTCCTATTTCTGACGCCGAAGATGGCGTGTTGTTGATGTTTCTTTATGGTTGACTTGCGTATAGAAATGTCTTGATATTTTTTTATTTTAATTAAGTAAGTACAAATTCGTATTAGTTATTTTTTGTTTGTTCTTTTTGTTCCTTTAATACGCTACAATGGAGTGACGTATCCGTGTGATGTTTGGTATGGAGTTAATAAAGAGATAACAAGTTATATAAGCTACTTTTAATCATGTCATAACGCGGACAAAATTGGAAGCATCTACTAGTAAAATAAAAATAAATGTCAAAGTATCAAAGTGAGTTGTTCCGACTTTCCTTTTTATTTTAGGGTTGCAATGCTAATATTTTTTAAATTTGCCGCGCTTTTTCAGTATCTACTTTCGTTAGCCAGACTATAATATATAAGCTTAAATTTACCATTAAAAGTCATTAGCTCTTTATTGAGTAATGATCGCACGAATATTTATGATGAAATTTGTATTTAAGAAATTTGAGACTTATTTTGCTATGAAATCCGTTGACTACGTTGCATATAGCTATCAAAAAATGAAAAATACTTGGTAAATCGAACAGCGAATAACAATATAGGAATTTACTGTTCTCCTGTGGTTTGTAACGAATTGGTTAAAGACCTATTCCTAAAAGTGATGACGGGTGTTGCAGGGAAATGAAGGTTTCACTGGAAAGCAGTTAAACTTGGAAAGTGGATTATTGCACTGCTCCATGAAATTTCCAACGTACTCAACATGAGAATATAGTTTACAGGAATATGGTGATGAATATGGTTTTTAATGGAAATGGCTTGGGAGATATATCTGGGTTATTATTATTATGGTTATTTATTATTATTTACTTCATTCGTACGAAATACAAAGATTTTCTGTAACGCACTGTAACTTTCATTAAATGACTGTCTTTCAAGTCTATTTAGTTCTTTGCTGGACTCAATGTTTTCCTATTTATACTTTCTGAAAGGGCAGCCTTGTTTTAGTGGCAAAAACCCTCATTACCGAAATTCTGCGTGGGCAAAGGCCATTACTCCATTCCGCTTCGTCCAAAGTAACTTAGTTACCAACTCTACATTCGAGTTTCGAATTTCAGCTACGTTTTTCCGGTTTCCTATTTAGATCTAAAACGGGATGGCTTGTTATTTGCGACTGCTAATAAAAGGGATGTCTTAAAATGTTTTCCTTGTCCATTATCCCAAAGTTTCAGATAAAGCCTACTTATTTCGGGTTATTTGCCTTACAAGTTTCGTTCGCATTTTGTATCATTTACATTCATTAGACTTGACGACGATCTCGCGGATTTTGGGTCAAATGGGAATGATCGTTAGCTCTTATACATAATTTAAGTATACGTCGTAAGTATGATCATTTGCTGGGACGTAAATAGAATACTAATAAGCTGCCTCTCTTCCAGTTGTGTCTTAGAGTAGATGACAAAGAGTGAAACTAATATTTTGGGCGATGGGCTAGCAACTTGTCATCAATATTTTATATTATTGACATCACAACTTCGTGAACAACGCTCTGAGGTTCTATCCTTGTTGAATGTAAGTATAAAAAATGCATAATCATCAAGTTCTCACTGCATTTCTAATACCAGTTTTATATAAAATGTAAGATAAATGTCCTAAAGCACTATATGATGTATTTTAGTCCCTCTTTGTTTGGAAGTAACCTAGATGACAGAATATGTCCGAGGTCACTTAGAGCATACCTTTGAACAACAGCGTAAAGTTCAAGGATTAGCTGTGAGCATACACGTGGCATATTTCATTTCACCTGTCACTTCAACGGGAAGCCCTTTTAATTTACTTCCATACAAAAGTAAATAATAAAATACATTCGGAAATAATATATCAAATGGATCACAACTGACGCTTATGAGCATAATCTTTATTATAAATATTTATGATACTATTACACCAATTGAACTAGACGCTTGGTAAGTTCATTTAAGACTTGTGTTAAGGGTACTAGTCAACGTATATTCAAGAAATATATTCTTGTTATACGTATATAGATAAATCCATATCATTTAATAAACCACCAGCCTGGAAAGCAGAAAAAAGCGTAGTTCCTAACTCAGCCTCCAACGGGATTCGAACCCGGAATGTCATGATTAGCGTTCAGATGGTTAACTAATTGTGCCACGGAGGTTATCCACTCATAAAAAGAAGCACAGTAAAAAAAGATACGCAATACCCTATGTGATATTTAATTGTTGGTAATGGTAGCTAGTATGTATATTGTCGACTGTATTTAAAAAACCTCTTGTACCGGTTTACTATTTAAAAATGCCTAGGCTGCTTATTACATTCTATTTTAGTCTCAGATCTGCACGGGACATTATAATATGGCTATACTCCGATTTAAATGCTAATAGTGACAGAGGGTCTAAAAAATTCAAGTGGATGACCCAACCCACGGCTATTATATACGTGTTCTTCGTACGATATTTTTATAGAAAGACTGAAATAAAGTTTCAACTATAATAGTGTGAATAAATTTTCAAATGACATACAATATACAAAAAAGGTATGCTACAGACAGAAATTAATTCGTTAGCATAATTACACATCTTAGAAAATTTATGTTGTTTAAAAATAGATATATAAAAAATATCTACCGAAACTGATATTCACCAGTCTACATAATTCTTAATAAGGTTTATTTTAATACTGAAATCGTTAACACTAAGACTAATATGCAAATAATTTATTTAAAGGAGCCACGTCATATAAATAGCTACCATATTATTTGCTTTGTAGTGCCGACTACGAATTTTCACTGCATCCTACTCATTCATTAACAAAGACCCACTACACTGATTATTTTAAAACATTTTCGCATCAGTTACTATTTCATTCATTATCATTATTACAAATATCAAATAGAAATGGTACTTTATCTTAACTATTTATAAATGCGAAATTACGAATCTATAATCACAAACCATCAACAAAACAGCTATTCTATCAATTAAAGCTTTCCAATACAGTTTTACTATCTCATTCAAAGTCAAACCTGACTACCAATAAAGTCAACGATTTACAAAATTATGTAATACCATCTGTTCTTATCAGAGATATTGTAAAGCTTACCTCGTAAACACAGCCGGTCGCCCGGTTCAATTTCAATGTACTGACAAGTACAGTGAATATAGAGGGCTCTGTCTACTCTTCCAGGGGATGCCTCCTTACTCCTCCCTCCCACACTCAGAATGAAAGCATCGATCGACCTCCGACCGCGCAAAGACTGCGTCGTATTAGATGGGCGCGAAAATGAATGAGAAAGGAAACAGCAAAGGTAATAATAAAAAAATATTAGGAGTGTACCTAAATATCATGAAATTAAAATAATTAACAGTTATAACATGTGCAAATAAATGTATCTAATAGGTAAACTAAGATGGTTTATTATGATAATGTGGAAGATTGGTGACAGGTCGCTAGCTCATGTCAGATGTACGAGTATGTAAAGTACCTTAGCCCCTTTTTAAGATAGGTCGAGACCAAAGGCATTGTGGCGTATGCAAAATTTATTTACCCGTATCTAGTCAGTTACACCCTTGGGTAGTTTTCACCACCCCACAACATTCTCGGCGAGATTTGCTATTTTATTTCATGCAGCCGCGCTGTGCGAAAACAGTTTTTATTTTATTAACCTTTTGGACTATTGGCTGAACTTACAAGAGATCGCGAAGAATCTCATGACGTCAAGACTTGAACATCTGTTGACATACGGTGGATGTGGCGAATTAACGCTGCCTACGGTACTATGATCTTATACGATTCATACGTACATTCTTTGGAACTGAATTAGTTTGTGTTATATTAGTACACATTTTTTGAACTATCAACCCTAATAAGGGTTTATTTTTATATTCATTTTTATCTGTACATAAACTGTTTGCTAGAATATATTAAAATTAGCAGAACAGCGGTTGCCCAGTAGTTAGTATAAAAATTACGTTACACATAATACGATTTCGCTGAAGATTGTATGAATGAAAGGCGAAATCATAACACGTCCTGATATAACACCATAGGCACATTGAGTGTTGACTATCTGGTGAAAAATGGATTCTATGAACCATGAATCACAAGCATGAGCACCCGGAAAGTAATAGTGGGTTTTTTTTGTGTAAGTACGTTCGGATATCACTGCCGAAAACTCGCGTGCTGTATTGTAAACATGGTTCCATTTAGAGGGCAACGCCTTTTGCCGAAAGGGATGCGGCAAGTTTGTTTTATTTCTTATCAGTCACGAAAAGGCCGGAAGAACTTGCACTGAAGGTATCTTTGCCTCAAGCAGTTTCTTTTTATCAAACTCTTGCATGGTAACCAGATGTCAACGGTTTGTTATAGTATGTAGGTTGAAGTTTGTAACATGCTCGATTTTATTTAATCTCGTATTTTATACGTAACCACAATATGACTTATGAGTTGCAATGTGAATAACCTGAATATAAAATGAATTATAAAAAAAGACTTTCATTAACAAATATTTACTTTATTTAATGCATTTATAACAAAATCAGAACAAACACTCTTATAAGTAGTTTGTTATAATTGACGATTACACGCTAATACTACGAATGGATTCAATATGAAAGTTACGAAAAGAACTGTACAAAATTAGAATTAGTTCTTTGGTTGGTTACTGCACAAAACATTTAGAAAATATTGTCTGGAGAAATTTATTGTATTAAAATTTTGCTTGACACCTTTCAGTGATAAGTTTAGGAACTGAATTATTGTAAGCAGTTGTATAAAATAAAGGGTCTTTAGAACAAAATTGTACGTACGAGTACTATTAATACATTAGATTGATTCTGGGTGAATCTTGCAAATTTCATACCACAAATACCAAATTTACATATTCGTATATTAACTTCATTGGAACATAATTTAACTTTAAAAAATAGTTAATTCAATTTAATTGACTAAAAAATAATATACGTCGTACAATTACAGACTTTATAAACAAGTCTGCGGTTTTATACCTACTTTATCAAGTACCATGGAATGTTTCAACATTTATTTTAACATTTATAGTTTTCAAATTTTTCCATATCAGTAACACACATTTAGTTACATTAATGTAAATTCTAGTTAAAATAAATTAACTTATAAAACATTATAAACAATTTGATATGCAATTTGAAATTGGTCGTTAAGATCGCATAATTTTTTTAGTAGAATTTCAGGAAATGAGTGGTTATATATTATCAGATAGAAATATATGTTTACCACCTCAGTTAAGACGGTTTGTACAGTTTCTATATAAAACATTCAAAAGATTACATAAATAGTTAATTTAACATAAATTATTATATCAAGTTGCATTTACTTTCAACAAGTAGGTTTTAAAATTCACATTCACCTATTAGATAAAATATACTTTTGTACTTGTTCAGTGACAAAGTTCTATTAAAAGTAGGAATTACTAAGAATAAAAATGTACTTTCAATATTTATATAGAAAATTTATACAGTAATGTCACACTAAATTACACTAAATGTGAAATTATTTACAAAAATAAAAATATATTAATATTGCGTGTCGTATTTTTTGTATAAAGAATAAAATTTCATGATCAACAATTAGATTGGTGATAAAGTTAGAAAATAGTCTATCAAACAAGTCTTTAAAACTATAAGCTATAAATATAAAAGTTCTAATTACGTATCAAATATTTCGGTAACTTTTTGGTAGTGATTAAATAAAAATAGTACTAATAATCGAGTTAAAATTTAAAAAATATTTAAGTCGTGTATAGTATTTAATTCATTGGATAGAAAATATAAATACGTTCACACACATAAATAAAATTACTAGTACAGTCATTTAAAAATAAAACTTGGAATCTATATGATACACAAAAACATTAATTACATTATTATTTATTATAATCTGTATATTTAATTGATGTAAATAAAATCAAACATTGATTGTACTTTAAATTAATGAGTTGTGTGCTATGCACACTCGCAAGCAAAAAAAGATAATAAAAATTGACTAAAATTAATCATACTTATAAAAACAAACGCGTCATATCTCCTAGAACACAACCACATCAATTCAAGTTATTGAGCCTATTTATACAAAACGGAAGCTTCCAATAAACCTAGTGCATTCCTAATCCTGTGCCACGACTACATCTAATTAGACTCGGAAAATACTAGGAAGCATTCAACCTTAATTCAAGACTAGTAACAAACCTTAATTACAATGACTACGCATACACTAATAGATGTTTATCACAAAAATTGAATCGATCTCATACGACATATTTTCTATAAATTGAATTGATTGCCTACGACATATTTTCTGCAAAAACTCATTGCTCATTGAAAACTAATTACAATCGCTAAGATTAAATTGAATTGTTTTTATAAAATATTGACAGGTCTAAGGATGCTCGATTGTAAATAATTCTTAATGACCAATGGCTTACGTTAACATAAATTTATGTGATCAGATTTGTTATTATGTCTTTATAGAATTTATCATAGTATGACAATTACAATGTCTCAATTTTTGTGATAACACCCAAACGATCTAGCTACTTAATCTCTCTTAGACTCCAATTTATCCGTACAAATCTTATAGCACCTTTTCAGAGCTGATCTATTTTAAAATGCATACAAGTATTGAATCTTCTCTCTGGAAATGTCATAATGACGAATACTTGATCATTAAATTAGCAATGAATGGCACTGTAGATATAATTATATAGAAATTGCATTAAAAATTAACAATCTGTATGTTAAATAATAATAATAATAAATTTTCTGTCATCAATCCAATACGACTTATTAATATCGCTTATTAATTATACGTCAATGTTGTAATAATCTACGTTGATTGATATGCTAAATAAACATACGTTGTCTCATAATATCTTTACGTCATTTACATATTAATATTCATAAAAGAATAAAAACAACGATTGCCACCTTTGTTGCCATGGTGACCGTCATCAATAGCAACCAATTGAGTAAAAATTCTCTAAGAAAAATGTCATAATATCCCAAGTTTACAAGACTAGCACGGTTAATCCCGTCAAAATATTGATTCAACTTCAATACTATATTAAAAATTCATAAAATACTATGACGTGTTAGTAAAAAGAGTTAGTATATCATCACAAACAGCCATCAACAAAGTGACATAGGTATATTTATCACAGAACTGTGATCGTCTTTTCATGGAATGACGAAGATAATTCTGTTTAGATTTACGCAGCCTAACTATTTAACCACATAAAAGAAGTTCCTTTTTCAAATTGTTGTACTTTAGATTACATGCTCTGTCATAAGCGTTTCCACAACGCTTTCGGGTGCGATGGCAGACACGGTCGGCACCACGAGTGCTATAAGTTTGTCTCGGTCCACTGCTAGTCGCCTCGCCGCGTTCTTCTCGCCGCCGCCGTATTGTGGCGGTACCACCACACCTGGGAACAAAAACAGGAATTAGTATAAAATAAAAAGGAATACATATATGTGCGTGAAGTGGAAGGGCGGTTACGTAAAACATATGACAGTCAAATAGATGCTATATTGAAAAAGGGTTACGTTAGGAGTACATATAACAGTCGAGTGTGTATGAGAGTCAATGAAGCGTAAGTGGTCTGTCAGGATCGGGATAAATAAGGATCCGTGATCTCCACCTACCTTCCTTTCTACAGGGAATCAGGCGTGATTTGTATGGATATAAAATAGCGTATTGTATTGCTTTATTGTATTATATATGTATTGCTTTCGGTGAGGGAAACACACTGTAAGGACAAATAACGTGAGGATATCAGATTTTACTTCTCAAAATAGGTAGGAGGCAGTATCTATATAAGGCGACATTCTTTAACACTTATGTGACGTTGTACATTGATCAGAAAAATGTTGAATAATTCACAAAAAAATTAGTTGATGGTGGACATTCAATCTCTGTCTATCTAATAGGGTTCGATGGTCGTGAATGCATATGTATATGCAATATATACTATAATCCCTTCTGACAACATGCCAAGATACAACTTTATTAAGTCTGACACTGAATAGAATTATGACGGGAATTTCTTAGGGAGTTTAAGTTATGATAAATACGTGGGTTAGAGATGATCATCTAATCAGTAACTTTGCAATTGTAGAGATAGACACAATAGTCCCTGACTAGGGAAAATGGTAGCGAAGTGTGTTTTTGAATAAAGTATCAGTAATTCAGAGAGCTTTGTCCGATTATTTTAATATAGTTTGGCATGAATTCAGTGCTTTGTTTATACAGGTGAAACGAAATTATAAGATGAATGCTTACGTTTTGTTTTTTAATATGAACTTATTTGTGCAGCTGAATTGAAATGCGTATTTATTGTATGTATTAATGCCATAAAAAGAGAATACTTGTTACTATATGAAAGAACTCAAGTTATATATAATCTTATCTGTATTCTTGATTTGAAATGCGTGTAACCAGTATTTTTTTACATTTCAAAAGAGACTTGTTTTTTTTTTATTTGTATGTTTGTTACGTGATATATTGACCACTAAAACGTGAGTGCGTACAGTTAGCGTGCAGTGTTATATATACTTAAAGTTTAAGAATAACTTACCTGTATCAAGATGACTATATCGAGGGAGACTTGCAGAGCGCCACATATCATGAACTGGAAGGGGGCGCTCCTGCAGATGAAGTAGGCTGTCTTCGCAATGTCACCACAGGTCCACATCACCACCATGGTGACGCTGAAATATGGAGTTTACAAAATAATTATACAAAGGATTCAATAGGATAATACAATATTAATTATACATAGAATCATATTCTTACAGATTTATCACACATTGTTCTGACATTATCCTTTGTAATATAGTTACTTCAAACCTACTTTTTACTAGACTGTCAGTATGCAACATATACATAAACACTCATGTCCTCTAATCCCTTTCGTGGTGGACAGAACCTTGGGGACAATAATATCTCCAACGTTACTTTATAGCAGTGGGGTTGTCATGTTATATGAAACATTGCTATAGGTTGCTAGCCCATCGCCCAACAGAATAAATTTTCTCTAAGTCTCTTAGTCGCATCCTACAACATACCGGAAAGAACGACAGCTAGTTTTATTCTTTTGTGTCGCGGCTTAGGGTGAAACAGTCATCTATGTTATAAAACTGAGGTGTATCCATCTGTTGGTCAAATATCATGTTTATGGGGATTTGGTTGTCAGTTATGTTATCAGATATAGAATGGCCAGACCTATGCAATCCGTTAGTATCACCCGAGATATTAGGTATTACTACTAATACATAATACACATCACGCCTGATTCCCTGTAGAGGGGTAGGCAGAGATCACGGATCCCCATTTGTAATTAAAATTATTACTACTATTAAAACCCTGAATTAATCTTTTCGCTTATAAGCATGCCTTAAATTCAAATGACTAGAAATGGCAATTATCATTTTCTTTACCTCATTCCTTCAGTGCTCTTGTGTTGATGATTCTTCGCAATCTGCGGAGCACCTAACATAGCTTCCGTAAACACTGCCAGGAACCCAATAGCTTCCACAAACAATATGTACTCGATACATAAGTATGTGATAGCGGCGCTATCACTGAGAAAACCAACATGCAGTCTACGTAGCTCTGAAAGTCGGTCCAAGCCCAAAAGTACTTCCTTTCCATGTCTGTAAAGAAACATCCGTTACATTAAAATGCTGAATCAAATTTAAAACATGTATTTTAACACCGCAATAAATTATGTAACGATAAGCGAAATAATAAGTAAGCGAAATAGAAATAAAATTAGTTTATGTTAGTAATAAGTAAATTAAAAGCTTTGTATGAAATTTTAAGAAAGTGTTAATAAAATTGAATTACTTATACATATGATATAATATTAATATTATAAGTAAATTTTAGGTACTAGGAAGCAGAGCAAATGTGGGGATATGTACCGTGGTAACATATACCGACATTATTAGTTTAACCTTGACGTCCTAAATTCATATTCTGATGTCAATCGAAATGATATTCTCCATTTCCTATTTCTAACATATTAATCATGCTATAGAGACAACGTATCATGTATTTTTTAATAGCGTCAAAATTTGTTCTGTCAATCCTCGAAATAAAAATTCAGTCTCTTGTCTTTAGACCTTTGAAACACTTCTCGTAAAAAGGTAAACTATGCATACACTATAACAATGTACCAAAATAGAAAAAACGCCGACAAAGTATTGGCATTTACAAAGCCTTCAGCGAATGGCACCATTAACCTTTAATTTCACGAACGGAATAAAGTAACATAATATCTAATACCTCGTGTAGCAGATTATTAATATTACATTCAGTACTACAGTACAGAAATTTTGCATAAAGTATTTCGAAAATGTTTCATAAAAGTTACAATATTGAGTACTGTTTTTATTCACGCATATCGTAAGAACTGGTCTTAATGAAGCTCCATAGTTCAGGTAAACCCGAAATCGGTAACTCATTAGAGATGATTAGGCAATAAAGGGTTTCCTTAAATATTAGAAGGCAGCCGACGAAATATTAGAAGGTATTATCATCATTAATATTCCTAGATTTCATACGTCTATTTCCCAACAAAACGACAGATGTCGTCATTTTCCGAGTTCATATAAACATCAAAACACATTAAGGAAATATTTTGATGTACGCAAATATATTTTACAATAAAAAACATGCATGAGATAAAATTCTTTACAATGCTGTAAAAATAAGAACTTATATATGACGTAGTAACTAGTTTGACCTAGTCAATAATGACACGAGGGGTCTCAATTGATAACACCAATCGTTACATGTTTAGAATATTGATAACTAAGTGTAATGAACTGTACAAACTACATGTGTGAATTTATCAGTTAGAATGTATTCACACATTATATACTCGTATTATTCACGGCTATTAACCCCTTGAGGGTGATGTTCAATTCCATTAAGATCAGAACAAGTATAGCCAAATTGGACGCTATTTACATTGGTTAATCAACAGCGATCGTGATAGGTGATATTGTATGTCTTTGCGTATATATAAAGTTATAATAGACGAAACAATAATTTATAAGTAGAAAGCAATAAGACATTCATAAATACTCTGAAAAATAATTTCAAACTAAGAAAAAATATAACAAAATCAGTAAATAACTTTAAAATTCTACTTCCTCGAAACAAAGTATACATAGTTTTTTAAAGTAACATAAAAAATACTATGTATATTTTCCGCATTCACACTTAATTTGCTGCCATTTAGTAGGAGCTTATTCAAACCCATCACCAATAATGAGACCTCAACACATGCACACAAATGAAATGGTAAAATAATATAGAATGAACTGCAAACACCTAACAAAATAAAAAAAAAAAATTTAAACAATAACAAATAAAATCAATATAATGTATTATTAATAAATTTCATCACAATTATATATTAAAAAACTTTTATATTTTTATACAATACTAAGCAATTAAAACTAAAACATGCATGCATCATAATTAACTTAAATATGGCAACACAAGTAAACATAAACAATTTATTCTGAACAAAACAGCAACACAACGGAACCAATGATAGCAAACATGATGACCCACAGGCAGTGATCTTAAATCCACTGGACTCACCATAGAACCGGTGTTGCTTCTCTCCCGTCCTTGCTTCAGCACGCTGATTCAACCATCTGGCCGTCTCGTCAGGCTGGGCTGATCCGTTCACACAACATAACAGTACATATAACATGAACATTGCACCTACATGAACCAATACACCAACCACCAAAGAGAAACAAATAGAATACAATTATTCCTACTAACTATTGTACAAATATACCCTTTTTGTTATTTATATTGATGGTTAGTATGGATGGATGTGCAGTTTAGTATTTGTTATTAACTACATAGAAATAATTGGTATAAAACACACATAAAATGTTTTGTTACTATATTTGGAAGAAGATTTTTAGCAGTATGCTTAGATATTATATTATTGAATTCATAATTATAATATTTGCAATGAAACTTTACTGTGATAGTTACTAGTATATTTGATACTACTGGAAAAGCTTCATGAATAACCAAGCAATGTTGATGTGATAAAGTGATTAATAAACTAAGTTTTATGAATATCAGACTGGCCATTTATTACAAGCATTATAAAATAAAATAAATAGAACTTATGTAGATAAAACTGTTTGTTGTTTTCTCAATAATTAGACATAGTAAAATAATTAATTGATTACACATATGTAATTTTGAAATTTCTTGCTGCTGAAATATTTTATAATAAATGACCATTCAACATTATTCATAATAATATCATTAAATAATGTAACAAACCTGTGAATATTCTTTCCCGGGCTCTTACAATTTGGTTCTTTTTTCTCACATTCACGCAAAGATGGATCATCACAAACATTGTTATATTCATGACTATACTCTGTATTAATAATGGTATTTCATATCGTTTACCAAACCTGAAATGAATAATTTAATAGGTTAAAATTTAGGGAAGATCTTTAACCAAAGTTCCATTTTAAATGGCAGTCAGAATATTTAGTATATTCTTGAATATAATTATGAGTTTAATTTATTATGCTTCTATTAAACATACAACAACATATAGTTCACAGTCATTAGCCTTAGCGGGGTCATCAGAGGGTCTCTTGTCCATGTCTACAAATACAGACTATGATGTTTCTTGCAACAAGGGTATGTAATGCCTAATATTCACTAAATATTAGTCAACTAATAAATATTGATGAACTAAAAGTATAAAAATCCTTACCAAAATAAGATCCTTAGAGTATTAGCTACCAACAGGGCTAAACAAACATACAGAGAAAATCCTTCTGCATCTTGTGTCCTCTTTATCTGTCTGTACTGTGGTATGTATGGAGCAACTCCTCCAATGATCATGCCACCAGCGGCCACCCATCCAACAACATGGCCCACAGTCAGCCCTAACTCATCAGATATGATCCAATCCATTGTGAATTTAAGTAGGAAATATCAAACAAATGTTTCTTATTATCCAAAATGTTGGCTGATGTTTTCAGAGTAGAAATTAGGAAATAATGGACATGAAATCATTCCAATTAATGTTTGTAACGTCACTTGGATCTAACACAAAAGTTCTTGGCAATTCGATAGAAGACTTGTTTGTTAGTAATTTATATATTAACATTAGCTACAATAATTTAGGATGCTTTATACCAGACCACTTATAAATAACACTTTATGACTGTTAGAAATGAGAAGATGTTTATTTGTTTTATCAAATAGAAGGAATATTTTAAGAAGATATTCTAACAAAGTATAATTATTTTAATTCACAAGTCCACATCGACCACAAAAGCTTAAATTAAACTGTAACCACGTCTTGTTAATAAAATGTTTTATTTGTCATGAAAAAATAAATATATTGACTAAATCCTTTGTATTTGTTATAAAGGCGAGCGAGATAAAGGGAAACTGCATAAAACAAATCAATTCGCTGGGTGGATCGACGTAGAGTACCCGCCACATACGGTGGCAGTAGCCAAACTTGGAACTAAATTTGACGTGACCGCCATTGCGTGTTATTTTGTATGAAAGGTAAATTTAGTATTACCAGCGTTGTGTTTTTTGCCCACTCTTTGTAATTTTTATGTTTGTTAAGGGTGATTATAATAAATTGATTTCCGGAGTTTCTTGTTAGTTCTTCTCCAAGCTAGGGTCTCCGCTGATCTAACCTCGGTAAAAAATATGTAAAGACAATGCTCAGTGCCATGTTTGAAATAATAGTTTTAAGAGATTCGCGATTTATACTCATGATATAAGATATAAGGGTGTGTATAAGATTGATTGCAGCTGTGGGAAATCCTACGTCGAACACACTAAACGGTCTATTGCGGACAGAGTGAAGGAACACATAATATATGTAATATATAATAAGAAGGATAAGTCCCGTTAATTATTAATCATGTTTGAAATAGTTTAATAAACATATTTTGACTTTGATATATTAATTTGTTTTATTTGAGTTTATAGCTCTGCAACCAAAGACCGTTACAAATGAAACCTATAATGTATCGAGCCGTATGGCACAGTGAGTGCTAGTTTTGGCGTGTTTACTGGTAACACTGAATTACGCGACTGTGGCGACGCCTCCAACTGCCACCTTATGTGGCGGGATCTCTACTAACTAATGTGACATTTGTAATGAAGTCTGACTAAAATTGAAGATTGATAAGATATCACTTCAATAGTAACATTTTTATTCTGTACAATTTTACTAAAAACATGAGGGATTAGGTTTAGTTGAGTTATTGTTAAATTTAGTATGAAATTCTCTCTGTCGACATTGGAAATACGAATGAGGTGATGAAGCTCAACGATTGAGAAAAATATTAAATATTTTGGGAAATATTTTTAAAGGACTAAATATAAGTATGCCATTCTTTTAATTTTTGTAAGAAAATGATGTTATTTTGATAAGAAAAACATTTTAAAGGCACAATTATCAGTGTATAAATATAATAAATAATAATTGTTGGATAAATTGAATAGATCAGGTGAAATTGATTGGAATGTGATGTTGTTTTCTAAAAAAGTGTTGGTTACCTACTAATACTTTCTTTGATTACAGTGTATTATGTTTACTTTGTTATTCATACAATTAAGTTAAAATATTCTAGTCACCAACTAGTCACTTTAAAATGGCTATTCTTACAAAGTTGCGTCCATTATACCAAGTGTGCCGGGTGAATCAATTGTCGATCTATCCTCTATCCTACAACACATCTTTCTCATACTTTCGGCGATACTATGCATCTGAGAATGACAAGAAAAGTCTTACTACCAGTGAGGAAAAGGCAGAGTTGGGCACCGACGTTAGACCCTTGGGAGAAAAAATTAAAGAGACGACGAAAACAGTTTCCTACACTGGAGTAATATTACTAGGCCTAGGCGTAACCGGTGTTATATTTTTCTACGTTTTCAGAGAATTATTCTCTAGTAACAGTCCCAACCGAATATATTCCGTGGCTTTGGATAAATGCAAAAATGTAAGACACTTAGTATGAAAATATTATCAGTTTAATTTCATGTAAGAAAATAAATTTTACTAACACCATTATAAATAACAATAATTTTGCCTTCATATTTGCATGTTACTGCTATTTCACTGTATTCACAGGATACTTCGTCTAACTTTTCAACTTTTATTCTCCTGTAGGTAATAGTTAAAAGATTATTTGCTTGTCTTCTTAGGATCCGAGAATAATTGACACACTTGGTGCGCCAATCAAGGGTTATGGAGAAGAAACCAGCAGAAGGAGAAGGAACCATGTTACTCATGCAGTGTATGAGAAAGATGGTGTCAAGCACATGAGAATGAGGTTTTACATCAAAGGCAATTGGAACAAAGCCATTGTTGAACTAGACATGAAACAGGTATTATAAAAATGATATTTTTGATAAATATGGTTATGTGATTATGAAGAGAATATATTTTATTTACATGATTAGTTATTTGCACCAGTCACATTTGGTGCTACCTCTATGATCAAAAGTAGGTACAAAAAACTGAAGGAATTTTTTAGCAATTGCAGAGTTGGCCTCAAATCTCTGACTACCATGTATGGAAAAATGATTGTGAATTCTAATGTTTGAAAACCCCATGTAAAACGTCCTATTTAACTCCATGTAAATGTTTTTGTTAAATTATGTAGCACTTGTTAGCCCTTTGTTTGATTTTATTAATGTATATAGCTTTATCAACATCATATATTTTCATGCTAAAACATTTGTCATGTGTAATTTATTGTTTACAGAATGAATTTGGGAATTACGAATGCAGATATCTCTTAGCTCAATTGGATGATAGGAGTGGCAGGACTTTCATAATAGAAGACAACAGAGATGTTTTGGATAAGAAAACAACATTTAATGCATCTCTACCAATGTTAACTTTAACTGAATAATGTTTTTGTTAAATTATGTAGCAGTTGTTAAGATTTGCTTGTATAGTCATTTCTAAGTTATATCAGGACTATTACAGAATTATGTCATGAAATAAGTTTAAAAAGGTGTAGATAGAACATGTACATAGTAGTAAAAGATTGAATAAAATGTTAAGTTTGAATAGTTGTTCTTTATTGCTCTCATAAATATTTTCTTAGGTATTTTTCTTAAATGGCGACACTTCCCAAGCCATGAGAAGACGATTATTAAAAACGAATTTCTTAATTCTACTGAGGATGTAGTAAAATACTACCACTAATGACAAGTATTGCGGCCAAGCCCACTTCAACTCTTGCAGAAGACTTGGTGTATAATAAATTTGTGCTTCGGGCACTCTAAATTTGATATCAATATCAAAAACATCTGCAGTGCCTGCATAAATTCTTGTGTACAATTCACTGTTCTTCGATATGTCTGCAACAGAAATTTATAGAATATACCTAGCACCTGTTGTATATGTTATCATGAAGAGTGGGTTACAGTTGGTGAAAGAGTACCACTATTGTTAGCTGAAGCTTTTCATTGAAATGTCTTACTGATGAGTTAAATTCCCTCAATGTATTGTTGACCCCTTAAGAGATAATGAACTTAATTCTTAAGTATCTTATTTATAACAATTATCAAATTACTTACAATCTCTAGAATAGTACTTTTCAAGCAGTGAATCTACAACATTGGCAGACTCTACTTCCTCTTCAAACAATGACTGATTGTATTGCGTATCAATACTATTTCTCAGACAGGGCAGGTGTTTAACTTGATAGAAATTGAGATCTCCATAATAGGTAAACCTTGAAGAAGGGCTGGCTAATTGCTTATTTATAAAAGCAATACTCTTCATGTGCAGTGGACAGACAGTCTGAAAACAATACATAAATATATATTATTAATAATAACATTTAGGACACTTACACCAATTGAACTAGCCCCTGGGTAAGTTCATCAGACTTGTGTTAAGGGTAATAGTCAAATTTAATAATATACACTTATTCTATACAAATATACTGGAATGCAGAAGAAAAAAATAGTTTTTGACTCTGCCTCCACTGGGAATCCTAGGACCTCACAATTAGCATTCAGGTGGATCACCATATTAATTTATACAAAGGCGTAATTAAAATTTAAGCAATAGGCATATTAATTTCATACAAACTTATGATCATTAATTTAATAACTATCATACAGAAAAATTGTTGTATTTACATTACAAGACCTCCAGTTAGAACTATCCTTAGAATTTTTTTTGTGTTCAGAGGTTCTTTGGTACTTATTGTTCACTTTCTCCCTTGTGTGAGTATACATTTATATCCAGCTTCTTTTTCATTTTAAATCCAAAATAGTACTCACCTTAAGTTGGTATTCTATTCCTAGGAACAGACCAATGGAAGTGAAACGAGTTATGTCAGGCGGACGGGATATTTTAAAATTAAAGTTGAGCATACAATTCCTTTCATTGTCTTCACACTTTGTTTCTTTAACCTGCAATTAATAAAGAGAGTTTTAAAATTTATCTAGTGGCGTAGGTAGTACAAAAGATTTAGGACAAACGGTTCTTCAATTCTATGACTGAGCAATATATACTTACAACTATAAAAAAAAAACAATAACATGTCCTACAATGAAGGAAATATTTGAGAGGAAACCTGCCTATTCTATGGAATAGGCAATAGGAAAAGCCACCCATCTAACACAGGATAGTATTCTTATCTGAACTGTCACTTAGGTAATGACTATAGTGTAACACTTGGATGGAAAGGCTTCAAGAATAAATTTACCTCAAATTCAGCACAGTATTCACTATCATAACTTTCATTATGTAAACTTGCATCTCCACATATAATATTCCTTGTGATATCTTCGGTTTCTAATATGAGGAGATAATCATAATTGAAATGAATTGATGGTTGTTCAAAGAATGATTCACTTCTCAACCAGAAGCCTGAAATAAAATTGAAACAATAAGTATTTGATCAGTAAACGACAAATATTGATTATAAGGCTTTGCATTAAATTTTGTTACTAATATGTATAATATCTTTAGTGATTATTGCATCATACAAAGAGCTTCAAACTTACTATCAATATTAGCATAGGCGGACAATCAATACGTACCTCTGCTTCTGTAAGCAATTATGAAAGGTAGAATAATGTTCAAAACAGTTGTAAGCAAAGAAAATAACATTGCTTTTGATAATAAAACACTTTTGTATTGTACTTCCACACTGCAACTAAATATTTTGTACAATGCCATTTTTTATATATTTTATGGCCCTTCTATCATAAAATATTGATCTTTCTTGTGAATGGACTTGAAAGTATTAATTCATGAATACACTGCCCAAGCTCATACATTACGTTTACGAATTTATAAATTTGGGCGGTTGCCTAGCAACGCTACATTTAGGAAACAATAAAAATGTTGCCAGATTCAAGTTCGTCAGACGCGAAACTACGTTCCAGTTTCTGAAATCCTACCGAACTACTTCTAACAATAAGCGTGCACAGTAGCTGATATCAGTTTACAAATCGGGTTTTAAGTTGAATGCGCTCATGGAACACAAGTTTTTTGTGGGTCGAATTACTTTCTGACTAGCAAAACACTATTATGGTGTAATGCGAATCAAAAGTGACATTTCTAAATACACTATCACCTTATAAGCCTGTATTTAGAAGTATTACTTTTAATTAGTTATATGCCTGAAATTCTTTAAAGGGTATCCGATCTTAAATTATGCATCCATTTTTGTTAAAATTTTGAGAATATAACTTGATGCTATTGACCTATTATGGACCAAAATTGACAGTTATACATTAATCTTAACCACTTTATATATACTGCAAAAACTTCGGTTCTAGAACACAAAATTGTCCTGCACCATCTTTAAGAGTGATTGAAAAAAAATGTTATATACTATTAGTTCATTAACTAATTTTGGAATAAACTGAGATAACATTTATTTTCCCACCAGTACCATTTACGCACAATGCGTAAAGCTACAGGTTTCGCGCCAAATGAGTGACTTCGAACAATAATGGGCTAAAACTAGTAACTTAGGTCCTCTACGCGCCTGTAACGTAACCCGATACTCACGCGGTGAATGACTTTGCCTAACTAGCTACTATTGTTTGGTGACATATATAATAAGGATTTTCGCAAACCCCTCTTCACATCGCTCTGGTTTGATCCCGGAGCAAGGTGGGCTAGCCAAGTCCTTTTGTTATCTCTGAAGAATCGCAAAACTCTGAAATGGCCATGGTCCGAAGGTCCAGCATGGACAGGATGTCTTCCAGCATGACATCGAGCATGACTGGAATGGGTCTCGGAGGAATCTCAGGGCTGACATCCGGAATGAACACTCTTTCAATGAGGGAACAGCAAGCCACTATTGGCGGAATGCCGGCCAACTACGTCCCAGGGCTTTCGGCCTACTATAACATCTCTAGTTTCTGCCATCGTCCTGGGCAAACGCGCCGCTGGCCGATGCAAAGGGCTGGACCAACTGCTCAACATCGCCCTGGAAGGTCTCACAGCACTGGGGATCTGCACCGAATGAAGCATTCTTCAAGGAATAGCCCCAACAACCAGTACACCCATAACCTCATTTGCAAGATGGCTGATCAGAACGAACGTCGACGTCGCCAAGATACTCTGGAGATGATACCTCAAAGCTACTATTCGCAGCAACCATTGAAAGTGGAACTGACTGAGTTCTACTCTCGTGACAACTCAAAGGATCACCATACGGAGTATTATGATTTGGTGAATGACAACATTTTGCCTAATCCCGTACTTCGACGAGGTCAAAACTTCTTCTTTGCGGTTCGTTTTGACCGCAACTTTGATAAACAACAGGATATGATCCGCGTAGTATTCTGCTTTGGTAAGTATTAAAACATACGTTTAGTTTCTTTAATTTAGTGAATTTAATAGTTAATTCGTTTTACTTTTGTTTCAGGTCCAAAACCAAGTGTTACCAAAGGTACTCGTGTGGTTTTGCCCGTAAACTGGAGCTACCAACAAGGCTTCTCTCATTCCCGAGACATGATGGGGATGCGAATGCAAGATACCAATACCGGGATGAGCACGATGGGAACCATGGGTCCCATGGGAACTATGGGTGCCATGAGCACAATGAGCAACATTGGTACAGTCGGCACCGTAGGAACTATGAGGACGATGGGCAATATGGACAACATGACCGGTACCATGACTGGTATGAGGGAAACCAACACATATGGGGTCCGCCGTAGCTCCTTCAGCAATGAGCCGCTGCCGATTCAGCACAGCCCTCTAAGCCCTCACGGCACAGTTGACCGCATGGATCGCTATGGGAATACCACCCAGCATTCTTCCTTTGGTCGTGGATTCGGATCGCGTCATGGCTCCCGACACGGCTCAATGCAGAATCTGTCAACTCTCGCCCACGAGATGGACCGTTGGGACATCAGCATTTTGCGACAGGATGGAAACACCGTCACCTTCCAAGTGCACGTCCCAGCCACTGCTCCCGTCGGCGTGTGGAACTGTTGGGTGCAAACCAACAGGTTCGGTCAGCGCGACAACCGACACGATTACAAATGCGACGAGGACATCTATATTCTGTTCAACCCATGGTGTCGTGAAGATCCCGTTTACATGGACAATGAGTCCTCAAGGAAAGAGTACGTCCTCAACGACCATGGCAAGATCTGGTGCGGAACATGGCGTCAACCGAAAGGAAGAAAGTGGATCTACGGGCAGTTTGACGACGTTGTTCTACCCGCTTGCATGTATCTTTTGGAGCGAAGTGGGCTGGAACATTCTGAGAGAGGCAATCCGATCCGCGTTTGCAGAGCTATTTCGTCAATGGTAAGTGATTTTTAGGTACATACACATCACGACCATCGCCCTTCAGACTGGTAGACAGATATTTTGCAGAGGGGTCGGTAGACAGATTAAAATGGGTGTCCATTTTAAATTATGAATAGAATTTTGGGTTACTCAAATAATAAGTGTCTATTAGTTCTTATGTTACTAGAACTGTACATTTTACTAAACAGCCAGAATCCAAGATTGATGTTATCATAACTGTGTAGGTACAGAAATTGCTTTATGTTTTACGGGCAATATCGTCTTCAGTTATTGGCAGTAAATTTTCGCTTAGGTACAATTGTTTCACGTTTTAGATCAACGCCAACCACGATGACGATGGCCTGATGGTGGGTCGCTACGACGGAGAGTACAAAGACGGAGTAGCCCCTCACGCCTGGACAGGATCTGTAGCTATTTTGGAACGCTACCTCACAGACGGAGGCAGACCTGTGGAATATGGACAATGCTGGGTCTTCTCTGGTCTTGTCGTTTCCATTTGCCGAGCGCTTGGTAATAGACATTCTTATATATTCTGTCTTTATGGCCTTATTCCTATATTATATTGATCTTATTCAAGCGTGAAATATAATATTTTTTGGTCAGATTTAGCTGTAGTAATAACGTGGTTATATATAGGTTGCCCTTCGCTCAAGAGATTCATTTGTCACATAATCTTTGCTGTAAAGAACTAATTAGCACTATATCTACATCCCCCAACAAGCAAGGGTTAAATATTTTAGTGACAATTTTAAATAGTTATCGTATCTTAAGGAGCTATAAGCACTAACATTATTGCTTTCAGGTATTCCATGCAGGTCAGTGACTAACTACGTATCGGCCCACGATACGAACCGTACCTTCACGGTGGACAAATACTTCGACCGTGATGGAAATGAAGTGCCCAACGGCCCAGACGAAGATTGTTATGACTCTTGCTGGAACTTCCACGTGTGGAACGATGTTTGGATGCAGAGGCCTGATTTGCCACAAGGTAAATATATCACAGGAGCGGTGTAGCCCAATAGTTCGAACCTCTAAATCAGTAGATTTCAGATTGAATCCATCCCGAGCATGTAGTTATGGAAATTAAGAATTTTTCTTTAGTTATACGCATTTGGAAATAAATTGGTGAAATGCTGTTTTTCTCCGGTGAGGGAAAACAGCGTGAAACCTATTGCCTCATACGTGACGCACACATATGTATATTCTTTGAAATAATGTACATATAATATACAGCACATTTACAAATCGACTTGAAGGTTATCTTGTCAAAAGAGCGCATTTCTCTCTCTCTCTCTCTCTAGTTAAAATTGTTTCCAAAGATTAAGTTCTTTTGTTGATTAGTAGTATCTCTTACTTCACCTGTTTAACAATTCTTGTTTTCTTCCTCGTAGGCTATGGTGGCTGGCAGATCATAGACTCTACACCTCAAGAGGAAGCAGAATCTGTCTACCACTGCGGTCCAGCCAGTGTTGAAGCTGTTCGTCGTGGAGAAGTTGGCTTCCAATACGACACTCCCTTCGTGTACAGCGAGATCAACGCTGAGTTATGTCACTTCCAAGAGGAAGACAACTCTGAATGGGGCTTCATCAGGATGGCATCCAATAATTACCAGTAAGTACTGGTCAACAATGTTATAGTAGAAAGAAAAGAAAATTTGAGTAGTGAAAGGTTTGGTGTAACAAATAAGTATAATTATTTCTAAGGTTTTTTGGTATCGTAGGTTCCCGTGCTTGCTTGGGATGTAAATAAAATGCTAACTTATGCAGACGCCTTTCATCCAGCCGTATCGTAGAAGTCATCTAAGGGACTAAAAGTGATTGTAATAAATTAAAATAGACGGGGCACTCGCCTAACAACATGTTACAAATATTCTGTATCAATACCTAATTTGTATGATTTTGCTAAAAGTGACCGAAGAGAATTTGTATTACTAAGAAGTTAATCCTTCTTAAATGTGATTAAAAGACGTATTATATTGGGGTTTATTTTGTCTAATCAACGTTTTAATTTACAGAGTGGGTCGCAAGATCCTCACCAAAAACCCAGCTCGCGATGACGATGAGGGTGAAAGCGACATGCTGGAGATTACCCATGAATACAAGACCATGGACCTGACTTCTCCTGAGCGTATGGCAGTGATTTCTTCATGCCGTGGCTACCAGCGCCTGCAGCAGTACTACGAATTCCCTGACCGTAACTACGATGACGTCATGTTCGAGCTACAGGACATCGATCTTGTGCCGTACGGTCAGGCGTTTGATTGCACTATGAACATAATGGTAAGAATAATTGAAATAGAAATAAATCTTGTATATATTTCGATCACATTTAGTAAAACTAAATCAAATTCTTGAAAGCCTTGATATTGAGTAGTCCATTGTTCAGTAGATTCCATTTGCTCACGTCTCTTAGTCGCCTCGAATTCAGGGATGAAAGACAGCAGTTAGCATTCTTTTTACGTCCCAATATAGCACATTGACTAATACATGGATTGACGACCTTAAAACCCTTTCGGAGTAATCAGAAGATAAGGGTCTACTATGAGAATATATTGTTTATATATAGCTATATTTCCTTCTAGAACAAATCCCACGAAGACCGCACCATTTGGTGTGTCCTAACAGCCTCCTCATGCTACTACACGGGCGCCATAGCTTCGCGTCTCCGTCGTTCGCAAGGAGAGTTCATCATCCGTGCCGGTCAACGTGAGGTACTCAAACTTCACGTGTCCCCACAAGAGTACATGGACAAGTTGGTCGACCACTCGATGATCAAGGTTCATGCCATGGCGTATGTGAAGCAGACCAGGCAGGCGTGGTCGGATGAAGACGACTTCCCTCTTCATAAGCCCAGGATGCAAGTGCAGGTAATGCTAAGATTTGTAATGTTTATTAGTATGTGAGGACTTTGACCTTGGATTATATTGTTGTAAGAAAACAGGTGCAATCTCACAGTTAAAATATTCTTAAGAACTGATTAATATTGATCGATAAGTTCCTTTCTATTTTAAATCAACTTTTTATTTTATTTTATCTAATGGCTTCTAGATATTGTACCTCTTTTTGGTTAGTTGCAAGAATGAGTATTATAGTAAATTACATTATGCTAAATATATATATGGTACAGGTGAGGAGTCAGCCATGCCTGGGCCAGGAATGTCCGGTGACCTTCAGCTTCCAAAACCCACTGAACGTGCATTTGACAGATTGCTACTTCACCTTCGAAGGAGCTGGCATCCAAAGACCGAGACAGGTAAATCATTATAATTATTTAATATTTAATGTACTTGTATATAATTATGATATTGTCAAAATATAACCTCTATGCCCTATAAGGCGATTAAATGTAATTTAAATATATACCTACATGATAATACTAGACTTGAATCAATAATTTTTTCTAGTTTGAAATAAAGTCATAAAATAATAACCAAATTCCCTATGTTAGATTTACTACTATTACTGAATTAACTTTCATTTTACTACAGATAAGGTTCCGCGACATAAAGCCAGGTGAGTTCGTGAACTACCAGGACAAGTTCATCCCCAGGAAGCACGGCGAACGGCGCATAGTGGTCACCTTCTCCTCCCGCCAGATGGACGAGATCTTCGGCTGCACAGTGGTCAATGTCCGTGGCTAGCTAGCTGCAGGCCCAAGTACGGGCCCGCTTAGTCTAGAGATCAAACATCCCTTAACTACCACTATAGTACCAGTCAAAACCCTTCTCATCCAAAAAGAAGAGAGAGTTATCATCAAAACTCAGACTGGTTTATGAAAATGATAATTACGACGACCATGGCTTTTCCATTGACTACGATAAAATATAAGTCATATACTCGTAAGATAGGACTTTTCACCTGCACCGTATCATGAGAAAAATAAAAAAAAAGTTTTTGTATCACCTTATTAGGCACCGTGTTTTTGATATTACGTAATCTGCTATGTTAAAGGCTTATCCGATCTTCAAGTGCCATTTTATGAATAAGAAATAAAAGACATACAATGTCTGGAGCGATGTTTGAGTCACTTAATTTTAAACGTTAATATTAAGTAGGTACTTAAATACTTAAAACAACTGCTGATGGTTAGCATAATTAAAAACGAATAAAAAGAATATTTGCACGATGTTTGTGTGTGTTTTTGGGATCTCAAAAATAAAGAAAGCATTCACTGCATTATTTCGTTTCAATTTCTGTTTAATATATTTTACCCAGTGTACTGCATGTTTAAGTGAATTAGCCTATATTTCTGCAAAAACGCTTATCTTAGAGCTATCACTATTAATGAGTATCTATCATATAATTATGAATCAAAATGTTATAGAAACATTAACATTGTTAGCATACACAAGTAAGGTTCAATTATAAAAAATGTTCATAACACACCTTTAACCTAGTTTTGTTCATCCTAAATTAGACGATGACATCATTAAGAATGAAAGCTAATACTGATATATCCGTTACATATTAAGAGAAGAAGTTTCAAAAGACAAACTACGTTCGTATTACATGAGTGGTAATTAAATGAGATCCATTTATAGTTTAAATTTTAATTGGTATACATGACAGCATTTTATATTATATATGATTCCCAAATGTGTTGACTAAAAGGTTTGCTAAATCTAATTATTAATTGTTGTCAGTGACATTAGGATAATATTATGGAAAAGTTGCATTTGTTCACTTCACGACCAATACCGTTTGCGTGTTTACTTTTCCTGGTGAACCCAGGTTTCACCAGATAGTCCACAGCTTTGGTGACATCTGGTGTTCCATGTCGCCGTGTAAAAGATTTCATGACCGTAGAAATTATGTGTTTCACTATTACAATACAAAATATTCTTCCGTTACAAAAGTAATTTACGTTTTGTTGGAGTGCATAAAACAAAATATAAACGTCGTTTTTTTAAACAGATATTTCATTTAATGCATACTGTATGTTTCAAGTACGTTTGTCGTACGCTGTTCATTACATTTAATATCTTATAAAAGTCACATCAATAATTGTGAATTAAGTTTGTTGGATATTATCCAATTTACTTTATTTATACGTTTAATATTATTTGTATACAGCATGACATGTTGAATAATTTTAGAATAATAGGCACGAGTGTTTATAAACTTTGAAAGTGTAAAATACTCGATGCTTTTTTAATTAAATGCATTTTTGGTTTGGTGTAAAAGCAAGTCAAAAATATAGTAAAACATTAACAAAATGCTTACTGAGATAACGAGTAAATGACATTTTAATAACAATGAAAGAATTAGTAAGATCGTAAGTGCTGTTAAATTATTAATTCGTTTAATGTCATTTAAACCTTCGACAATCTTTGTTAGTATGTGATTTACAATCAGGTGAATTGTCGTGTTTGGGAATAGGTGTGATGTGTAAATTTAAGAAGTTAACCACTTGCTTTAATTTATGGTGCACTACGGTGCATCCAGCAGAGAAAGCATCGACCATCGATACATTATTGAGAGGTAAGGAATTCATATCCACGCATCTTCGATTCTATTATTATGTGTTGGTCTGGTTATTTTCTTTGTTTGTGTCCCGGTACACGAATGCACCCGCATGACGGCCAACAGGCAGAGGTGGCGGGAGGTTGTGCGGCGAACCATGTCGGCTGCTCAAGATGCCACGTCATGAAGACCACGACCGCTCTGATAAGAGCGTAACGATTGAGAAGAAGTGTTGGTCTTGGTACAGAAATAAGAATACTATGCTAAGAGGGATAGTTGGGGAAAGCGTACCTATCGCATTAATTTGAGTTTAATCTTTATCCGAACATGTATGCTATCGATGGAATTTTAACGATTACTAAAATTTCTATTTACCTCTTGTTTTAAACACTTTCGAGTTTAGTAAAGTTCGTGTAATCTTGCCTGAGGAGGAATTATACATAGGTATAAAATTAAAATTCATAAGTAGGTGTTCAATAAAATTCAAGATGGAAAAATATTTTTAAACATAATTATGATATGTTATAATATATATAAGGTTTTAATACAACCAAATGTTAAATAGGATATACATAACAGAAGCAATAACACATAACCTACATCGCAATAAAACAAAACATAAACCATAAACGTAGACTCACGAGCAGACCCACCTAAAATCTCAAGGCAGTCTCCATCTCAAAATGGATGCATCACCTATATACACACTCTGAAGGTTACGCGTAAGAATCAATGAATATTTTGCTTCTTATCATGCATGGGATAATAGTCCGTTTTTGTCATACGAACTAGATAAGTGGTGTTGAACGCTCGTGTCCATAGGTGTGGCTATTTATACATGTTGTTAGGTGTTAATCACGTAGGAGTTTCGTATACCGCGTCGCTACCGCAATAGGTATGACTGTGTAACGCGAATTGTGTTTACTTTAAATAAACAGCTGTGCTTTTGTGTAACTGACATGGGTTCTTGTATGAGTCGCCTTCGTAAAACTGCAGTGTGCAAGTGGTGTGCAAACTGTTGGACTTCCAATGATGGAAAGGATTATCCGAGACCACCTCGGATGGAGGAAATTATTATTGGTGGTAAGTCCGTATGAATACATTTGTCACAAAGATTAATGATGGTCAGATGAGATGACAATGAGTAGTTTGTATATTACAGAGTTATATCACGGTATATTATTCGTTAAAGGATATTGTTTATAAACATTGGTAATCCCTAAAAGAACGTAAACAAATAAACAATATTTTTTAGGAGAAAATACAGCTCCAACAAAACAAAAAATGAGTAATTTTCTGTGTCAAATCACGTGTATCAACTCTAATTTCCAATTCAGTTACTTTGTTTCGTATAAGTCACAGTATTCTCTATAAATAAACATAAGGAACAAGAGAGAAAACTCACACTCGTAATCCTCTCTAAAAAGCTGTCATTATCATAACGACGACTTGACTGAAAGAATCTAAACCCGCTATAAATGTTTATTATTTTATAGGGAATTATGTCGGTCTATAGTATAAATCTAGGTTTTATCTAATCAATGAGATTATGTTAATATTATAATGATGAACGGTAAAGTGCAATAAATTTTCGCATATTCTTAAAAAGTGCAAACAGGGTTGACCTCATAGAAGATGAGTTATAATTATTATATGATAATAAAATCAATGTTTTGTCGTACGTACAAACTAAATAAATACATACGAATTCTCACGTCCTTCTATCTCTTGTGGGGTGGTTAGATTCAGAACCTCGAAAATTATAACATTCATATTTATTTATCTATCTAAGTTTTGATTTTTTTTTTCAATCCATGGGTTATTGTATTAGAACTTTTTTATAATTCTCATGATTGTGCAAATAAGAATATCGAAAAATCTGGTTAATTTTCAATTGTTAGCAGAAACTTATGATACGAATAAGCATGACGTATTTAAATCACGTAATTTTATTATGTTATTACAAACGAATTGCATATTCTCTGCAAATTCATGCAAGCCATGTTGTATATTTTGTCTGAGGGTCATTTAAAACTCTCGTAATTTTGGTGATGAACTCATAATTTGTAAGGTGCTTCGTTCGCAAGTCTATTTATACAGTGGAGTGCATAAACCAGTTTTATCAGTTAGTAAACAATGCTCTTATCTTTTTTAGTTATTACTTAATCTTAGGTGAATCTCTATTATAGCGTTTGAACTTAATTATATAATAGTCAATACCTTGAATGGTGTGGGTTACCGGTGTAAAAGTCAAATATAATAATATATTTTCTAGTACATGATATTCATAAAATATTAATAAATATTACAAAATTTATCCCCTTGAATCAATCGAAGATTAATAAATATCCTTCGTGGATAAGTGCAAAGTAATCGTAATACAATTTACGTATACTCGTACATTGCTTATTTGCACTGTGTATTTACACATTTCCTTAGCTACTTCTGATACTATGTCAGTAACAGATGATTTATAAGTAGGATAGTATGTGTATTTCTTTACAAGTGGTGCGTGTTGTAAGAACACTTGTACTTAGTTTCGAGGTCTCACTTCAACTATGTTATAAAAACTAGTAATTGACTTAAGGCTCGACATTCCTAAATAAATGACACTTGGCGACATAATACGTGCGATTCTGTGTTATTAGGTTGCTAACTAATGACATAGAATTACGAGTACATTGTTAATTCAATCGTTAACTTATTTATAAATAAAACTATTTTTCCTCGGCGTGTTGTATGAATAAAATCGCAATAAAAACATATTTGCGAAATGTACCGAATAGTCCGCAAACATCGCAAGGAATCTAATAATCTGTTTCCGATCATCTGTATCATTGAGTACTGGCTCAATGACTGGTCAACACGTAGATTCGAGGTGCTCATAGAATTACTACCTTTATAATCGCTAATATGGACACCCAATTCTCTGACTACCGCGCAGGTGTTAGAAATAACTAAGTATATTAGAGATATTATTTGTTGTCGACTGGTGTATCTACATCGCTAGTTACTGTAGCTATTGGCTCTTTGTTTCCATTTCCAAATCACCATATGAAAGGATAGTTTAAAAGTCGTAGATGTTGGCATGGAACATAATTATAGTTGCTGACCATCGTATGGTATGTAATCATATCAACACGTTACGTATGGCAACACAACGGCTCCACAATATCGGAGATAAATACGTGAACCTCGAATAAAATCGCAAGGAAATAAATAATGATTTATGTTGTATTTACATATTGTGACTATTGCACGGAAAATGCTATGGTAATAACATTATTACCTATTGTAAACGTAACAAAGGCAAGGTTGCTCTGCGATGCGTTTCGCGATTATAAATAAATAACAATTTACTTACAGTTATTCTCATTGGAAAACATTAAAAGTCATTGTAACATATATGTGTATAATATTTGTATATACCTTATTTGTTGCGGGCAAATATGACGAAATATTGATAAGAAGCCTATATTCAAAAATGGCCACACAATCAAAAAATTCAGATATTCTTTATAATTTTAAATAATAATAATCTTTAAACTATTATAATAATTATAATTACTAGGAATATAAGTCAGGTATGTAAGTAGAACCTACGTTTATAAAGATGTATTTAGCACTATTTTTAATCCTAATTAAAGTTAATTTACATTGCATCAACATCGTATAAATTACAGTAGCCGATTATTGCAAAAAATCAATTTCATTGTTACCAATTTGATTAAAGGTTGGCGTTCATTTTTATTGTTTTATAATCATACCCTTCTATTTTGTGTATAATCATAAAAAAATGACTGTAAGCAATAAGGAAGCATTGATTAAGTTATTTATTAAACAATGAAAAACTGGTAATTCTATTGAACGCTATAAGATTAATTTATAATAAACCTCTATTTAATCTCTAAACATAGAGTAAATGTCGATTTTACTGATTACACCGTTCAATAAATGAATCCCTACAGTTCATCAATAATATAAATAGAGTATATGTTTTCCATCGCATTGTGAAGAACATCGAAACTAAAGTGATGGGGCTCATTAACTCCTAATTAATATCTAAATTTTAAGCATAAATTTACGGTGAAGGAAAATGTCATCCTTGGGAAACCTACTGTACCACGAACAGGTAATAGTCAGTACTTGTCACAGGCTTATCATCTGTCACATTCTGTACTATCTGGTCCACACGAGGATTTAAAGTAGCCACAGAATTACTACATCCGTAATTACTGAGATTGACCCGGAACCTAAAAACCACTGACCACCTCGCATGGTTTACCGGTCGTGAAAATGTTTGTGTTTATCATAAATATCCATAGAGGTTTGTTGATTTATATTGAGAAGGATTAGGCAACGGATATCCTAAAATGACTCAAAGTTTATCGAAGCTGCGTGTGGGTATAGCAGAGGTGTGAGGCCTTGGTTTGTTTAGTCATCTTAACTCAAACATTAGTTGCTGTTTGCGAAAACTGCAAAACGGTCTAATGAAGCCAATGATTTATGAATGGATATCTTAATTTGTTCGTTTGGAACAGCCTTCGAAAGGATTAGTATATTTCGGGATTTACGAGTGTTATTCATTAGTTTCATAAAGATTTTTTAGTCACATATGTTGATAAAATCATGTACGTATTAAAGGTATGTTTCGTGACATAAGAAATACACATATAACATATTTTGACATCTCTTCTAAGGAATGTGAAATAGTACAAAACATGACTTACAGAAGTAAAAATAGGTGAGAGTTGTGAAATTTCCGGTCACCTAAAAATAGCAAACAGGTGAATGTTACGAATTTTCTCAGCCGGTTAGTTGTTTGATGTAGGTTTTCACGGCATAAGCGATCACTTTGAAACCATTTAGAAGATTGTGAAGTAAAGCTTACAGATTCTTTTTACTTATTCAGATCTTTGATGCAAGGTGATTCACAATGAATTCAGTTTGATTCAATTAGCAAAAACATCTTGGCAACAGTAACCGTGGTATACGTAATCATATTTGTAATGTAATGCACGTCAAAAGGATCAAAAGCTGTACAATTTTAATAACTCTTAAGTTATGTATTGTACACGTGTACAGCCCATTGTCATCTCAAAATGCATATATTCATTCCACAGAGTGACTAAAGTGACCTCTATCAAACTGCTCAGAGACTACAAAAACTAAGTAATTAATGACATTTCCTAACGAGATCTAATCGTTATTTTGCATATTTCAAACACGTCATAGAATCCCACTAACAGTCGCAGTTGACTTAATGATCCATTTCAGACCCACGCTAATCCTTTAGTGAGCTTGCAGTGGCCTCGGAGTAACGATCATTAAACATTTATAGAGTTATAGGTGGCGTCTATTGTCTGTGTCAATGTTTACAATAATAAAATTGTCTGGTTCTTTATTATTCAATAAATTATAACCTGTGTTAGTCTGGGGAGTACATAAATCTCTTAGTACCAACTGCTTTTCACTCTGACATATTGTATGAGCTAAGCGACGAGGAATTCAATGGATCGATCTACTTAGCGAGTACGTACGAGATCGTACATCCTGATACTGCTAGAACAGGTCCAGGACATATTACGCTTTTCATGATCTGTCCACTGTGTGAAGGATTAAAGGTCTTACATGTATATGTATTAATAACATATCTTAAAACCTTTTTGTCACTCTGTGTTTAAATTTCAATGTTGATCTACTTAATTAGGTACTACATCTTATGAATTGGTAGTGAGGTCGAATACACGTTTGTAGGAGTCAATTAATTGACCTCTACGTAGTGGTAGCCAGTGATATGTCATATATTGGGATCAGATGTCATGATAAGATAGACATTAAGCCTATCTTGCTACAGGAGTGTAAGCAGAGATCACAGATTCCCATTTCTCTACTTCTTGGCTAACCACTTTTGATGTATTTGACATAGGTGTACACCTCCTTTACTTGGCAGTATGGTGAATTAGAATCGCCTGTTTAAATAAATTAAGATTCTTAAATCTTTTGAACAAATTTTAAATGTACATAGGTTAGAATATGTTTTCATTTAATTGAATTCGTCACTAAAATTTAATCTGAGTCATATTAATAAGTTATGATGCATTAGTTGATAAAAACTTTATAATGGCTTAGTCATAATATTTTAGGTACGGGTACGTTACTAATCCTAATTAGTTATTTTGTGTACAAGTACATATTAGTCAATTTTGCCATTGACTATTTTTTACTATAATCTGTTAGCTTAATATCTTGGAAACAAAACGGTTGTTCACTTCAGAGCAGAGTAATAAATTTACATCTATCTTCTATTATATTGAGTACAAATATTATATCCTATTCTGAATAAGCTGACCAACTATATCATATGTAATTATTATTTAAATCATACTTTACTACAGAAATCATGATATTCATGAAAAAATACCAATACGTTTTTCAGTCTCAAGGGATTAGTTGTACTCTAATATAAAGAAGGTGCAGTATCGTTATGGCATGTACTTACACACTTTATTTACACACCTTTAATTATTTTGGTGTTCTCCAATCTATTGTTAAAGACAACTTTCTCATATCATAGATAATATAATATACTAACCTATATAAACATTTGCGTAGCCTTAGAAAATATAACGCACAAAAGAAAAACATTTTTTTGCATCCTAGAGGAAAATACATGACTAGTTCGGGAGAAACCACAGAGGAAGTGATCATAACTATTCTCATAGATCACACAGTTTTTCTGTGTATTACTCTAGGTACATTTTCTCATGTCCTTAGTTTAGCCAATATGACATCAGCGTCCGAAATAGTGGGTGGCATAGTCTCCGTTTGAATTCTGTATATCAGTCGATTTGGATTGCGTATAAACATCACACGCCTTGATGAATAGGTTTCATTGGCCGTCTGTTGTGGTTACGAGAACTTGAGAAGTGATAATTAACTGGTTAAATAAAGTGATGAGTGAGTAAGCGCCGGAGATCATAAAGTTTTGACGATGGATTATTTCAGGAATGTGTGGAAACGTCTCTTTAGTAGGCGGAAAAAATATTATATAGTTCCCTTTAATCCAGGTATTTTTTTTTATAACTCGGTAGTTAAGAAAACTTATTGTTTAATAATAGAGAATTTCAATTTATTTTTCTTGCTGAATGTTTGTTTAGTCGTCATAGACAGGATAAAATAATTGTAGATTGGTATTTAATTTTTAAAAATAACGCACGCAAAGGCATTAATTTAATCAACATGGCATTAATTTATGATTAAACTTTTAAGCATCGTCTAGCATTTATAATAAATTAATAGTTCTCATAGGAAATTATTGTTTCCTCTTTCTTTCTTAACACTTTTTCATCAGTTGCATATTGTCCTACAGTTGCGTTCTCCTACTTTAATTACTTTTGCATCAGACTTTCGCCGTTATAAGCCCCTATGGTACTTGAGATCCTATTCCACTATGTATGCTTAAGCCCACAAGATATGACATCACTAGAGCAGACAATGAATTCATTACATTTCGTAACCAAAATCTCTGAAGAGTATTTGTGAGTATCGTTCACTTGGGAATATATGCAAGGATGATTTATGCATATCATGCACTAGCTGGTTTTGAGTGCTTAGGTGTTAGACACGTCATACCTGTCTCCTTATAGAGGGGTAGACAAAGATCACGGATGTTCATTTTAAGTTACCTCTCTTGTTAATAGCCTTTTAAAGTCTTGTCCAATAACAAACTATGATAAAATTTTAACAGGTAACACAAACTATATTTAATTTGGTAGCCAGATAGATGATCTAGGCAATTAAATTAAAAGTTAAGTTCTTGTTAATTGCACTGAATTTAAGACACAAAACTAAAATTCTAAGTATCAATAATAAATGACTTGACTTGACTTATTGTCCTATGTCCCCCGGGTGGGGCAGAGGGCGTCCACAACAGTCTTCCATCCCGATCGGTCTTGAGCTAGCTCATTTCAGCCTAATAATTCAATAAATATATCTAACTGTACTGGAAAAGTCAATAGGTTCAAGAGCATTGACATAGAAAATGAAAGTGATCGATGGCGGCTCGGGCAATGACATTGACCGATATATTGAATATGTCACTAGTGAACACTAGTCAATATCTGCTTGCAGCAAGGTGTGCTAATTGCCAATATTTCACGCGTTGAGTGTAATTGAAAATTTGAGATTTATTCTTTGCATATCGTGTATCCTAATTTTCGTGTATTTGCTTTAAAACATCTGGTAAAATACGATTTTCTATGAGATCCACGGTAATATTTCAAAATATTTAATTTGATTTCAGAGAATGTCTCGATACTATCGTTATAGATACCTATAAATATTAAAGCGTTGACTCTACGCCTTTTACGGTGGTACTATACGTAGGAGTCAGTGAATAAATTATGAATGGGTTGCGTATACATGTAACGATAGACATTTATAGAAACTAAAACGGATGTACCTTTTGAGAAACTTTACTAACAAAAGCTTTCTTGGTACTAATTATATAGATTTTTCTATAAAGTCTATATTTTAAGAATAGTAAAGTCAATAATATTAATTGTTTTAGGAGAAATATGGCTGATAATTCATATAACTGGAATATCATAAAATTGCTACGTTAACTCCTATTTATATAAACTAAATGTTCATTATTAATTCAACTATCTTTTCAATAACCAAATCAGTGGCACAGATTTGTCTGGAGCAAATGAGTTATAAATAGAAAATGCATTAAATGAACATTGGGCCTTGATTGTCCATCATCGTAAAAAATCAATGAGTCTGTTCTATATATTGCTTGTTCTATTTTTCGACTTATTTTTGGGATGGTGTATAATCATGCAAAAATTTTACGATCACTTCAACGATGATTGGAAATCATCGTGAGGAAAACCTGTCTATTATTCAATATAGACAATTGTCAGTACTTTTACAGGGCGACTTGAAATACCTATCACGTTCCTTGTTGGCTATCTGTTGAAACCTGAGATTATAGTAACAAAAGAATATCATAGCAAAAACTTAGGGCGATGGTGCTCATTCAGGCCTGTTACCTCGAATAGGCTAAACCCTGGTTCAAACGTGAATCTTATGAATGTGATTTTATACACAGATATTCTAATAAAAAATATTACATAATTCATTACCTACATTATGATTTCTAAAATTTTTAAGTTCATTACCTGTATTATGATTTCTTTTTATTATTTCTACAATATGTGATTAAAATGTTAATATATCTGTAAAATGTGTTAAAGGACATAGTATGTATATGTATTCTTTTGAATTCCAGATGTAAGAGACGGCAATAAACAAGGCGTTTTAGCGGTTCAAGGAATAGATTTCTGCATTGACACCAATGGAGAAAATCATCACACGAACAAGTTCAATCTTATGACAAGACCCGTTGACAGATGCTTGGTTGTAAGGAGAGGACAGGCATTTAAGTTGGACCTGTTATTGAGCCGACCTTACGATGCTCGAAAAGACTCCATTTCGTTCATCTTTTACGTCGCAGGTAAATATAGTAAATTGTGTATGAGAATGACGCCTGTTTTTTATGAGGAGTTTATTTAAATTAACTTTATAAGGAATGAATAAGTTTATTTCACTTATATTTTACTTCGCCCTAAAAAAAATCGATTTTCATTTCAAAGCATCATTCAATTAATAAAATTATAAGAGAATTATTTTTTTTTATTGAGAATTTCAATTATTATTTTGATACAAAATCCAATAAGATTTAAGTTCTGTGTCTGTTTGTGAGTCAATGTTAAGTATGAGGGAGTGGCAAATTGCATGAAAAGTTTTTAGATTAGGGCATTATTTGTATAGTATCATGTGGTATTATAGAAATAGTCATATAAGCCCTTCGTATTTATAAACAATGTATAACAATATAACGCATCCAAAAATACCATCTAACAAAACATGACAACAAAATTTAAATCCAAACATTACAAAACTAAACTTTCACTAGCACTCCACATGTCTACAATGATTCATTCGGTAATAACAATACCCAAGCCCACACACTTACATTACAGATGTGGAACGTCGTGGGCCGTCTGACGACACCACAGCCGCCGTACCTTTGCTGGAAAAAGGGACAGAGGTCGTCGGTACATGGAACGCCACCTACGAAGGCCAGATGGACTCCCATCTCATGGTGGCCATCACGCCATCTGTGGATTGCATCGTGGCAACGTGGAAAGTTGATATTGATACCAAGCTTGAAGGCGGGTCGTCTTTGAGTTATACGCACCCACAACCGATTTATATTCTGTTCAATCCCTGGTGTTTGACTGATTCGGTTTATATGCCTGGTAAGTAACGTTTTAAAGAAGCGATATGTAGTTGTAGTGTGATAGATATATCTCAATAAATGCATCACCTCTGTTTATCCATCCTATGAGATATGTATGTTAAGTATGTATGTAGATAAACTAAAAAATAACTAATAGCACCATTGGTTAAAGAAAATTAAAAGTATTGATTAGGTAAGTTGTTTCTTGCGTTGGTGGTTGCAAACCATTAGCAGAATATTAATGGGAGAAGAGACTTACGTAATTAAAACAGAACATAAGTAGAATATTAAAATGTTGATAGATCGCACCTGTTAGTTACTTAAAGAAAGAGATAATTGTGACATTCTTGTTAGATATTTTTATACTTAAATTTTACTCGCTTTTTACTCATTTACTATATATTTATTCCTTAACCATGTTTTATATTTGTAGGACATAGTCATCGTGAAGAATACGTTCAAGAGGAAGGAGGCCTTATGTTCAGGGGTGTGTACAACCGAATCAAGCCGACCCCCTGGCAGTACGCCCAATATGACAAGGATATACTTGAGTGCGCTATGTACCTCATCAGAGAAGTTGCCAAGGTACGTCATCAATGTGCATAAATTTACGTCTTTAATCCCTTTTGGATATAATGTCTCCTAGGTCACTTTTTAGCATTAATATTGGGGTTGAAATGTCATATGAAACATTGGTCGCTAGACTATCGCCCAATAGATTCCATTCACCCCTAGTCCCTTAGTCGCCTTACAGGCCGAGATAAACGTAGCACTTTTACGTCCCAGCTAGCACGGGACTTCATTAATGTGTGTCAAAAATACTGAAATAATATGATGATAAATAATGAGTTTTTAGTCCATAAAGTGGTTAGCTACGTCATTAGTGGTTGTCACTACTGCAAGTTGCATTATAAGTAATAACATCTAAATCTAAGAGTAATAAACATTTGTATTTTTTTCCTCTCTTTTATTTATTCATCAAATAATAATCATACGCCTATTATTTATAAACACTCCGGGAATACATACGCAATGACACTTAATTTACATATCAAAATTATCTTTGATACATAATTCATTGTATTTTCAGGTCAAAGGCCGTGCCAGGAGTGACCCAGTGAAGGTAACCAGAGCCTTGTCAGCAGCTGTCAATGCACAGGATGACGAAGGGGTCCTAATAGGAAACTGGGCAAAAGATGTGAGTGACTATAGCGGTGGTACATACCCTCTGAAGTGGATAGGCTCTCTCGATATCCTGCAGAAGTATTACGCGAAAAAGAAGCCAGTGAAATACGCTCAATGTTGGATATATGCTGGAACTTTGACAACAGGTTTGTATACAAATATTAGCATTAGATTTTCTTAAAAATAACGATCTCTGCGATTAGAGTTTTTTCTAAAACGAGAAATATTCGATAAAATCAGGAATCACTTATTGATTGATGATGGTTTGCTATATATCTAGTTTTAGTGTACTTCTTATCACCGCATAACTAGGGTATCCAATTAGGGTAAGTATAGAGTAAAACATTGTATTGGTTACCTTCCGTATAGCACTGATACGATTATCTTTGAATTTAGGCCTGAAGAATTGTAATTTTATTCCCAATTTTATGAATGATGATATAGTATGTATGATTTCAATATGAATAAAAATAAATACATTGTCTAAATATAGAACTTCAAAGTAGTAAATTATGGATAAATTGTTGAAATATAATATCCTAACACATACTTATTCCTTGATTGCAGTATGCCGCGCCCTAGGAATTCCCTGTCGACCAGTGAGTGGTTTCAACGCAGCCCACGACAGCCAAGGCAGCCTCACCATCGACTTCATCAAAGACGAAGAGGGGAACACTATTGATAGATTTACTTCCGACTCTATTTGGAACTATCACGTCTGGAATGAGGTTAGTAGTCTAAGATAACTTACAGCTTCTATTCTTATTCTAACAAGGTATGATCACTGCTTTTTGTTGAAAATTGTCATTACCTACCTTGTCAGTTTAAGTAGTTACAGCTTGGCAAAAAAGTCTAAAAACGTAAACTTTTATTTGTGATCTTGCAACCTTAAAAAATAAAAAATAATTATGTAAACAAAGTGATGTCAAATTTCCAAATATTTGTTTCAAATAAACTCTAACATAAAACGGGTATTTAAATACGTAGAAAGTTAATTAAAATGAATAAGACTATCCGAAGTGATGTCAGGAGTGTGATTTACAAAGTTTATAATAAATGTCTGGCGGAAAAAAAGGACAAATCTATTCTTTCGGATGTGGACGATGTTTATCAAAGAACTGCTAAAATGACCGGTATCTGAACGTTTATTTTGTTGTATATAGTTGGTAAATGCATTACTTGATGAACTATAAACCATTGTGAATTGCTTGCATACGAGACAAGTGTAATATTATACAATAAACTTCGAACACGAGGGTTATGTTTACATCTTTGTTCAGTCCTGTGCCGCGCATTAATGAAGTTGATACTTTTGAGTATTTTTAAATATTTTAGTATTTTATTTTTATAGAATATTCTGCATATATTAATTATAAAATATTCTGCAGCGAGCTCTAGCATTGATATGGACGTGGAGGCGGTAGAATATTTGGAAGAAAATTTATTTGAATAAAATATGGATATTTTTTTGAAGTTTGGTACATATATACACAGCCACAGTTTGGTACATATATTAATTATATACACAGCCGTCGGTGATTGTAGTATACTACAAACCCTGATGTTTTAAATAAATACAGATGGTATTAGCAAATGCCCATAATGTTACACAAATAATACTTCTATGTACTAAGTACCAAGACTAGGTTGTCCACTTTAAGGGTTGCTATGAAAAAACTTAGTGGCGCCCCCATTATTTTCTACTCTTTTTTGCCAAGCTGTATAGTTCTCTGATATATCACGTATACCTATTCGTTTAACAATATATTGAGGGTGTTTACCTATTTAACGGAGAGATAAGTTGATTTGCTCTAGATCTCTTTTAATAAACATACGCTTAGGACATTCACGAACGATAACCCTTTCGGGAATAACAATCAATCACCTGGATAATCATCCATCCAGATATTGACCACACGCTGTTGTATATACTACATACAGAATAAAAAATATAAATTTTTCTTTTCAGGTTTGGATGGATCGTCCGGACTTAGGCAAAGAGTACAGCGGTTGGCAGGCCATCGACGCTACTCCTCAAGAACAATCTGAGAACATTTACAGATGTGGCCCAGCCTCCCTGAAGGCTGTTAGAGATGGAGAGCTCCTCAAACCTTATGATTGCGGCTACGTTTATGCTCAGGTTAATGCTGATAAGGTGAGTGAGAAAGGGTCATTCTTGTACAGCAATTTGCAACAGTTTCTGTCTATAGATGGATTTGCTAGTTCTTATTGGTAGATCCTAATAACATCAAGTTTCAGATAATTATGTGAAAGGTGACAAAGGAAATGTTGAGTCGATAGGTTTTGTTTTTTTACTTTATGCTTTTATGAATCTATGTGTGGCGACCTCTAGAGCGCCACACACACAGAGAAACCTACGTAAACCTAGGTTGCAATTAGTTAAACATAATTACCACAGATGACGCCGCCAAGAATAATATATAATAATTGCACACAAATCAATTCCTAGAACGCGCAAGTGAAATATTTATCGGAAACAAGATATATACAAATTTCCAACTCAGGCCATTAGCCTGGGCGAACACCTGCCCAGGTAGGAAACTTCCTCTTTTCATGTAGGACACTGTGGATCCTACAATTGGTGACCCCGACGTGATGATGCAACCCGACGTGATGATGCAACCTTCGTGAAGTGAATGGTAAAACCGTCGTGAAGATATACATATCGTGATGAACAGACACAATGTACATACATTGAAGATATTGAAGTCAAAAACGAGGAATAGTTACGAGATACTAGGAGCAACGAATGCAGAAATACGCTACCTGTTCCTAATCTCTCAGGTAATATGAGTCGACCCACTGACCGCCTGGTGAATTGCTGATTCAGTGACAACAGCCGAGCAATGACGACAATAACAAATGACGCAAAAACCTTATAAGAAGGGGAGTACTGTGGCGACCTCTAGAGCGCTTAAGAAGAAAAAGATTTTAATGCCTGAAAGGTATAAATTGGCTTTATGTTTTGTATTTTTTTTCTGTGGACAATATACATTTAATATATCATTAGGATACGTTTGTCTATTCATGCATATTAAGTTTCTGTTTTATTTACAGGTGATGTGGAAATACTCAGGCGAAATACAACCACTTAAACTAATCAAACGAGATACAACTTCAATAGGCAAGAACCTCTCCACCAAAACCATCGGACGATTAGAACGTGAAGTAAGTCTATTTTTTCTCTCTCATTGCTTATTACCTACGGTTTAATTTTTTTCTGCATTGTTTGACACTATTAATTTAGAGTGTTAATTAATTGATTTAGATTAATAAGGCAGGTGATTAATTACAATTAATATTTCTATGAATTGGTTAATTTTATTGTTATTTAACGTGAATCGCATTTTTAGGATATCACTGACCTGTATAAATACCCAGAAAGTTCGTTAGAAGAAAGACAGACTATGGAGAAAGCTTTACGGAAATCTCAAAGTATTTTCGCTAGATATTACCTCAATGATGCATTTAATGATATTGTATTTGATTTCGAGCTCAGAGATGATATTAAGATTGGTCAAGATTTCAATGTGGTAAGTACATATATTATAAAAATATTGATTAAGAAGAGTAATTTAAACGCATATTATATTAGTTATTGAATTTCATAAATTTATATGATATATCTAATAACGTACCTATTATTAATTGATGCACATTGAAATAATAAAATTAAATCTTGTAGAAAATCGTGAACAGCTAATAATATTTTTGATATAAGAGATCAGCTAATGTTGTTTTTGAGAATAGTAATTTATAATATCTACTTGTAGTGGGTACCTTTTGTGACAGTCCCATATGAGACTATAACATATGCTACGGTACTCCCCATTCTATAAAAATGTTTACGTTTCCAGGTTCTTCACATTAAGAACTGGTCTTCCATATCACCTCATCAAGTCAAGGGAGTGTTACGTGTAGACACGGTCACCTACACGGGCGTCGTCGGGGAAGGGGTTAAGAGACAGGAGTTCGACATAAACTTGGGACCAGAAAATAAGGAACAAGTACAGATGCTTGTCACTTTCAATGAGTATTATAAGAAGCTTGTTGATCAGGTAATTATTAAGAATTTATAATAGTGTTAAACAATTTTTGTTCAAGATAGGTGAGACAATGTCGCATATGCATGCCACGAGAAAGAATTTGATATATTACTTTAAGTCGAATATTTAGCATTGACTACACCCCCGTCAATGCTAAAAATTCGATTATTTTTTATTGTAGAACGTTTCAAAATATAATCAAATATTGCTAAAAATGATAGTTGCATGATTTTGCGTAATTGTGCAATTTTGTTACGATTTTCAGGCTTCCTTCAACATTAGTTGTTTGGCAACGATAGTGGACAGAAAATTCGACTACTTCGCCCAGGATGACTTTAGAGTACGGAATCCTGACATCAAGATGACTATCGTTGGTACTGCAGTATCCCACCAAGAATGTACTGTTGCCATCAAAGTAGAGAACCCACTACCAATACCTCTCAAGAAGTGCAAATTCTACATACAAGGAACTGGAATAGACAAGCAAATTAAGATTGACGTAAAGGAGGTAAGTGAGATTATTATGGTAATTATTTGGCATTGGCAGATTGCGTTGGCATTTGCACATTTTCTGACATTAAAAAATATGCCTAAGTCACAGGTAATATAATACTACAGCCTAAGTCTTTGAAGAGCAAGAGTTCTATAGTTTTAAGCGTAAAGTAGGTCGTTTAGCGAAATAAGAGTTATTGTTTCGTAAAGAATGACGTGCTATGTCACCTGTCACGTAGTGTACCGACTATCTTAGTTCAGATTAGCTATATAGTCGACTACTCCGTAGTTACGGAAATAATCTGATAGTCCTTGTGAATAATCTTTGTTACCATCCTTTCAGACGGTGGCACCAGGGACCTTTGCTACAGCATCGTTCAAGTTCACCCCACCTTGGGCCGGAAGATATCAATTGTCAGCCAAATTCTCCTCTAAGGAAATGAGGGATGTTGATGGATTCCTATCATACTATGTTACCACAGCACCGACGGCGTATGAAAATACCGCTTTAGAAAACGAAGTAGCGTGATAGAAGTTTCATTGAGTACTGACTATCTGGTCAACACGTGTGTTCGAGGTGGCCATAGAATTACTACCTTTGCAATTGCGGAGATGGAGACTAGATCCCTTGTGAAGCTCAATAAATACAATACACCCTTCAAGTGTAGGCAAGATCAAGGATTTATCTTTTGCCGATTCTGGCAGACAACTTTCGTTTCATTGACATATTATCAAGCATTTCGGTGATTATAAGTATTTGAGTAACAATGTAAGAAATTATTCTCGTCATATTACGCAGGATCAGTTTGGAATAATACCTTTATAAGCATAAGTGAAATACAATGCGAAGCTAGCAATACAACAATTAATTTTGTACATATATATTGTGTATTAAGCATGGTAATGTGAACACTGGATGGCCGATCCTGAACATGTATGTAAAAATAATATAGTAGTTAGTAGTTTAATATTATGAAGTTCAAGTTCAACAATCTATATACTCATGAGATAAGAAACAAAATTATGGCAATGATTGGAATGGATAAGATCTACTGCTATAGACAAGAAGCATATTTTAATAGAAAACTATTTTATGCACTGTGTGTGAAAATGATATGAGAAATTGTACGAAGCTGGTTGTACTAATATTTATTAATGTACTGTTTTTGATGTAAATGTAGATATACGTGAAGATATATTATACATATAAATGCTTTATAACTGTTATTGTTAACCATATTTTTATTTATATAAGTGGTTTTTAATAAATATAAAGTTTTAACGTCATATTCTTTACATAATATATTTTGATTCCTGAAGTTTTACTATGTATATTAGGCACCAAACGTGGACAATATTGATACTGAGCAACCTTTGAAAAACGGTTAAATTTCACGCCTTTAAATGTATTTTAGCTACACACATATCATATCTTTGATAGCTAAAAGTCTTTTCGCAGGAGTAAATATTAATATGAATAACATGCAGAGCGAACTAACCCATCACAATAATAATCTGTATTTGAGAAAAGAGATAGATACTACTTGTCTCAAAAGGTAGTGACTATTTAGTGACAAGTGAGCTTTAAGTGACAAAATATCTTCTCACTGATGGTAGTGTTAATTTTTTGTTATTGTTATCAATGTATTTGAACATTGAATTAGAATGTTGCATAAAATACACTTTTCCTTAGTCTCCTTGGAAGAAAAGGACCTCTTTTGTACACACGAAAATCATGAATAATAATAGTATAAAAAATAGTCTATTAAAGTTTTTCTCTAATTAATTCTAATAAAACTATATTTGAGTTATTATTTATTAAATTAGGGGTGGAACTGATAATTTATCTTCAAAGTCAGGCGGAGGTATCTTTTCCTTAGCTTTTACTCGAGGATACATTGTTTTCACGGGTTGTCGAGGTGCTGTCATTTCAGTGAAATCCAACACATCTTTTGTTTCTGGTCCAATTTCTAGAAATTCTCTTTTAGAATGTCCTTGTGAATTAGCACAATCTTCTACTCTATGCTCACTAAGTAACTGACTTTTTACCGGGTTACGCTTAGTAGATTCCTCTTTATGTTTATTCCTTATTACTGCTTCCGGAAAAGGCATTGTAACAATTAAGTGACCAGTTATTTGGGAACGCTGGGCTGTCGAGTTGCTAGTGTCTACTTCTCGGTACAAATGTATTTGAAAAATCTTATCTTTGATCATTACTCTTACATAATTTGGTTGCACATCCACATCTAGAAGACTTGTGTCCATGTGTTTGTAAACTGCTAGATCTAGAACTATTTGGTCTGGGTCATCAATGTTTAACGTGAAATCTAGTTTAGCTTGGTTGATGTTACGAGGTCTTCCCGTTGAATCAAAGAGTTTATATTCGGGTTTCTTCTCTTCTTTAGGCTTATCTTGAGCTTCATCTGCTTCCTTTTTTAAAAGCCTCATACGTTCTGTTTCATACCTTACTTCTGGCGCATGCTCACTCTTTTCCTCCCAGAAAGTCTTGTATTTCTCTTCGACCGTCATATCCTTGTATTTATTCTCCCATTTATCTTCTATTTGCTTCTCCAAACGTGTTTTCTGCTTACACCTTTGACGTTGGTAATTTTGTTGTTCGAATATTATATCCGAGCGAATGAAAGGCAAGTTTTGTTGAGCGTTGATTTTTTCAGAGCGTTTTATATCGGTGCCGTCTAAACTATCCAATTGAGGCAAAGTGCCAATTGTGAAATTACGATAATTCTCATAATCAGTGCATGGATTTCCAGACAATGTTAGATTCCTAAGATTGTAGTTGTTAGTCAAGCTTTCAATGCTTGTTAGCTCACCAATGAAGTTCAGAGTGAGGTCAAGTTTGGCCAAAGATTCACAACGTTCTAAGTTTTCTACGATCTCGATGTTGTTAAGAGATAAATTCAAATAATTCAAGTATTTGAGTTTGTGTAAGTTTTCTATTTTACCAATGAGATTCCCCTGCAAGAGTAGTATTTGTAACTTAGGGCACCAGTCTTGAATGAATTCGATTTTGTCAATATTTTCTTGGTGCAATGCGATTTCCTCCAAAGGCGCGAGCTCACGATCATGATGCTCTGCTTTTCTGCGAACCATATCTACAGTTATTCTCACCATTTTACTTAGTTTTACTACAATTAACACTCAGTTGAGATTATAATTATCCTTTGAATATTACGTTCACGGAGAATTGATTTCACAAATATTTGTAGGTTACTAATACTCGTTACCATAGTAACGTAAACTTTGTTGAAGAATACTAGTGAAGTGGAACGTTAGATAATAGTATCGACTTCACGTTCAATAAACATGAATTATTCGTAATAAGATCATCTTTAAATCATAATTACCGTATATGTTTTTACATGACACATACATGGCATTCAACTCACACACCTCCCAAAGTTTCTAAATTTACATGGTTTCATCAATATACATAGTTGCTATGTGTGAAAATTTAAACTTTTTTTTCTTTTAACTTTTCGTTCTATTACCAAGCCTATCGTGGATAACCTAGTTTAATGTTTCCTTGCACTACAAATTCCAATGATTACAAGTAACATGATCCATAGCTTAAAAAACTATCCAGTCATATTTCTAGCCCAACGCAAGGTGTTTTACCAAATTCCTCCTAAGATAAACAAAGATAAAAACCTGGTTATCTCTCGATCAGCGCTGTCATAATCCGTCATTCGCTCAGTGGCAACTCTCGCTACCCAAGCGTACCGAATTAATACCACCACCATGTAGTAGTTATTAAACGACGTCATTTATAAACGCGTTCCTGCGCCGTATTCCACGAAACTGCCACAAGACAATAAAGTTGAGGGATTGCTATCATCAGATATGCATTCGATATTAATATGCGTGCTCCGGGAAAGGTTCTTAGAAATATCGATGGATGGAGGCTTGGGCGCCCTGCGGTCTGAGGTCGCGAAGCACAGCGGGGGGGCTAAATCTATCGAGCAGCTAAGGTACATCACTATTTTATGTCGAACTAATAGAAAACAAACACACCTTGATGCCAGTGATTAAATTAGCTACTAACGCCGCTGGAGGTTCGTTATTTATGGGATGTACTATAATCATAAGACTACTTTGCATGTAACTAGGTGCCCAAAGTGTTATTTAAATAGATCGATATATTAATGTAGGCTTTCATCTATTATAATCTGAAACGTAGAATTGAATAGATATAAATTAGCATATTTGTTTGAGTAATCGTTTAGTAGAACAATAATTTATTTTACAACAGATTATTTACAAAAATCCTCTGTAACAAATAGGTAAATTAACTAACTTAGGTAAATTAATTCTGTGATACTTATTACGCTAAATAAGTTTACAATGAAAGCTACCATCTTTGTTCCCTACATAGAAAGTTACCCGCTATGTTGAGCGTAATGGTTTAGCAAGCTCGACATAGATGTCACTACACGCATATTTACTGCGTTGTTTATATTTACTGCTGTACCAAATTTTCTTTTTTTAGGAATCTGTATTCGGTAAAAAATTGCTTCAAGCAAACCTTATAAGTTATACATGCTCAAGTTTAGTAAAAAAATAGAAATAAAGGATTTAATTATAAATGTTTAATGAATAGTTCTGCCAATTGCATTATAACGTAATTATTTCATTCTGTTAACCGCATTCCTACTTAAAGATGAGATCTGTGGGATACTTACCAAACTACCTTAAATTTATTTTAACTTATTAAGCAAGCAATCAGCTTATGTATGCCTGATTAATCTTATATGTATTAAATTAATAATGAGTGACTCCTACAAACGTAATTTCAGATGTTTAAATTTACCGAAGAATGAATATCCCAATCTAAGCCCCGAATGTATATACTCGTATTTAGGCTAAACTAATATAAAACAAAAGAACTTTTCAAATAAATATCACCATTCCGAAACCAAATCGAAGCTTACAATTTCTAGGCACCCATAACCCTTTAGCAGACGAATTTCTTGTAAGCACATCGTAAACAAGTGTCGCGGCGTATTCCGAGCGGAAGGCAGGTCGCTCGTCTAATTTATTAGCTGTTCGCAATTAACAGGTTGTCCAGTGATAAGGAAGGCTCGATTAAAGACTCGCAGGCTGGCACGCAAATGTCAGCTGGAGTCACAACATTCGCGCCCCGGTGCACTCCTGTGGCCACAGTACAGGTGACGAGTGTGTGGTTGAAGGGAATTGTAGTGTTTGGACGTTGCTATGGGAACGGCAATCTTAGTGGTTAATGTTTTAAAGGTATTTTGGAAGGCGATTGAAGGATAAGGGAATTGTTTAAACCTTTTCGCGGAAAGGTTAAATTAAGGCTTTCATAGTAAATACACATATCCCGTTTCTGATAATGAAATGAAATACATATCATATGAGATTATTCCAGATATGATATCCAGTTTGGTGGGTACATTAAGTACAAAGTATACAGGAGATAGAATTAGGTAAGGAGAATCCTAACTCTAGCACCATTCGAAGTCAAGACATATCCTCTAATTTGACAATGAGGATATATATTACAATAGGAACAGAAATCGCGAATCTCTTAAACTATAAGAAAAAATGTACTGGTATTTTAAAGAGCAAATGGTTTAAACTTAACACTGGCTCAAGGTAATTTAAAATAAATGCTGGCGTTAACTCACCATCGCCTGTACACTCGCATAACAAAATAAAACATGTTACCATGTTAAATTTGCCGTGTTAATAAGGCTTGATTTATCTTTTCTTATTTGGAATACATTTTATTTGGTTACAATTTGTCAATCCGTTTTTGTGCTGGCTGTTTGGTTTGAGACCTGAACCTGTCTGAATTTTAAACATCGTAAAAAATGAATCATTGGTCGACGTCATGGACTTAATATACAGGGTGGCGCATTCAAAACGGTCAGTATGGGAAAGTTTGAAACTATAAGAGATACGAAGATTTGTTCTTAGGAACCATGTCACCGATTTTGATAAAAAGAAAAACTGCATTCATACTTTCTTTGAAAAAACAACTGTATCAAGTACGGGAATCGAACCCGGTTGCTTTGAAAAAATAAATTCGCCCTTTTCAATTTTTATTTTTAATATCGATTGTGTAGGTCTTAAGCTGTTAATGTCTCTATGAAACATGGTGTCGAAAATTAATAAAATGCATTGTTTTGGCATACTTTAGTTTATCATACTTAGTAGGTTTTCTAAGTGACCACCTTTGTTTTCAATACAATATTCAACACGTTTAGGTAACGATCTTACTATTGAATTTTGTATTTTCATGTGGTGAGTTTGCGTTTCAATTGACTTTATTGCTACTTTTAGGACTTCAATGGTGTCACAGCTTGTTTTGTAAAATTCATCCTTAACGTAACCCCACAAGAAATTTTATAATATGGTTTAACACGTCACTTTAAGTGGACTTTTCAATAGATTGTTAGTTTTTGATTACTGTAAATAACAAAACTTCCTTAAAGGATTAATGTAATGCTAATGCCACATGATATGGTGTATGTAACAAGTAATGAAGTACAAAACTACAAACAGCCATAGAGTCGATTTCATATGTCTGTAGAATATTGTTACGGTGTATGTAAACTACTATGATAAACTAAAGTATGCCAAAACAATGCATTTTATTCATTTTCGACACCATGTTTCATAGAGACATTTACAGCTTAAGACCTACACAATTGATATTTAAAAAGAAAAAGTGAAAAGGGCGAATTTATTTTTTCATAGCAACCGGGTTCGATTCCCGTACTGGTTACAGTCGTTTTTTCAAAGAAACTATAAATGCAGTTTTTCTTTTTATCAAAATCGGTGACATGGTTCCTTAGAACAAATCTTCGTATCTCTTATAGTTTCAGACTTTCCCATACTGACCGTTTTGAATGCGCCATCCTGTATGTTTAAGCTTTAGTCACAATATTCACTCCAGGACTTGATTTGGTATTTAAAATGTAAATAATTACAATATTTACAGTTTGCATTTTGATTTTACTCAACTACATTTAGGTAAGCTCCGTGTCCAGTAAGAGGCGACTAAGTGACTAGGGGTAAATGGAATCAATTGGGCGATAGGCTAGGCCCAATTGATTCCATTTACCCCTAGTCACTGATAAAATGTGACCTAGGAACTATAATTTCTCCAAAGTTTTGTCCATTCCGAAAGAGAATAATGGACCTGAATGTATATGTACATTTAAGGTACATGCATACGTAAAAACATATCATGCCCGTTTCTATATTCAGGGGTAGACCGAGATAACAAACCTTTTCCGATCCTGACAAACAAATGTCGCTTCATTGATGATTTAAGGTAAAAGAAATCTAATGCTTGTAGACTATCAAGATTAATATATCTTATTTATTTAAATGAGTCTTTCTTCAAGGATCCGAACAATTTAAATTTTTCCTTTCCATTACATACAATTTTTTAGAATATCTACCTTTATTGCCCACCTACCTGTATACCTATATTGCCCACCTACCTGTATATCTATATTGCCTACAAATTCCAAATAAATATGGTATGGCTTACAAAATGTGTCTATTTGTTTCATAAAATCGTAATTTTTCAATACTTTTAAGGTTGTCATACATATACAGTAAGACCTTGCTACATTTATAATACTTATACAGTTTTAAAAGTGGGTAATTTGGCGACGGCTTACTACAATCAGCCATTCGTTCCATGCGCCAAGTATATCTGCGGATGCCGTTCCTCAAGGCAAACTAATTGCCGTGCATGAAAAATTTTACTTTTTAATAATACATACGTTTCACGACCGTTGACCATTTCGGGGTAGTCGTATGCTCCAATGACCTGTTTCGTATGTAAGAAGAAGTATCTTTAAATACCTTGTTTCACCAGAAAACCAGCACCATAAGTGATTAGTATCTACGCTTTGTACTCAAATATATATGTATGTAATAGTTACTTTACACGGCGCATTAAAATAATTTAAGTGAATTTATTTCCGTTAGCTCAAGATAGCTCCTTAAAGCTCCATAACGTCACACTAAATCCTTTCGCTCCACCGTTTACCGAAGACACTGGTGTAATCAGAGTTTCATAAGCTCAAACTGCCACTTAGCGTTTAACTTCAAGCCATAATCATTTAAAGGTGGGAGCTGATCATCGACGTCAATGAATCGGCAATTAGAACGACTATGGCTGCCGGATGTGGCATGAACGATCAATTATGCACTCCCGACCCAACTCTTACTGTTTCTGACTAAATATCGACTCCTGCTGGTAATAGAGATTTAAATATTTTTGAAAATAGAGTATATTGAAAATATGGAATACAAGCAGGTATAATATATTATTAATAGAGTTTTAATGTAGGCTCCATACTTAAACGAGCAACAGAGTTTGAATGAAGCATCCATCAAAAACAAACATGAAATGAGACGTACGAGTCTAGTCGGACTAGGTTTGACACGATATCGCCTGTCTATTAGATTATTCTTCGTCTAACTTAAAATGTTTACAAGTGTAATCAGTAATGATAAAATAAAGCTACTTCTTTGAATAAATGATTTTTTCTTTTAATGTAGGTTCTTTATACAAATAATTTTTACTTTAACTCCAAAGTTAGATTTTAGTCCTCTCACATAATTTATTTGCTAGTGCAATCAGTAATAATAAATCTTTAGCTATTTTGAATATGCTTAGATAATGCGTCCAGTTTTTAATCATTCGTGATGCAGCTAACAGTTTCCGATGCAGATCTCATCTGCGTCTCGGCCGATGTCTGTAGGCTATGCTAAATGATAAATCGTCTCAGTCCGCCCTAAGTCGTGTTTAGTATAAACGATAGTGTATCTCGCTTAGCAGGCGGCAAGGGAGCGGGACAGAGAGGTGCTAAAAAATGAATGGGTTACTTCTCTGCGAGATGGTGTTGAGATAATGACAGTGCGGCGCAAGACACAGGGCGCGGGCCTTTGAGCCGCCGCCGCCGCACGCCCTCCGCACGAATTCGCCAGCGCCGCCGTATATTAGTGAGAAATATCTAGACTGCGTGTCTGTTGTGTAAGAATGTCATAATATATCGTCGATAACCATCTCCTGATTATAATTTCTGTCCGAGCCCAATATTTCCGAGTGAGCTCGATTGCGATAAGACACAATTATTCATGCGCGGCGCATTGGAATAAGTACGAATTTTATTTTAAGCGGATCAATTAAAGAGCGATTAGGAATAAATTAGTCGTTTCAAAATTAGCCTCGCGCTGGCTTTGGGCTATAAATTCTTTTGGCATGTCATAACAGAATTGCCAAAGTAAATAGAGGCATGATTAGTTATAATCCGAGGGCGTGGTCTTATTTGTCGCTGTGTCAAATTGAGGAATGCGTTCCGAAGGCTGGCTAAAACAAACAAGTTAATTGTATTTATTCAAATGCGGGGCGAGGGTCTGCGGCGCAGCCGTCACACCTCATGAATAGGCATGCGGAGGGGCTCGTCTCCCTGCCCGTTGCTAGGCGACCGACCGACTGGTGGGCGGGTGGAAGCTGCCGAATTGCGAACCACCACTAGGAAATAGAGCGCGATTGTTTTACTCGATTTTGAGCTAATACACAAATAGCAAAATAAACTATGATTAAAATTTGTTGATAATAATTTACTGAATGATGAATTTATTAAGCTTAAAATTAAATGAATATTGTAGAAGACAAGGGATACGAAACTAGGCTATATAAATCGGACGGAGCTTGTATTATTACAAAAATGATATAATCATAACTAAAAATATAATCATAACTATGTCTTTATTCAAATCGATCAAACGCTTACTTCTACGATGAGGACCACATCGTAGAATACTTATTCTGTTGGAAATAACATACATAAATGCAGAGCAACTTTAAGCGAAGATCTCTTATTTAAGTGCACCCCCTTGGAAGCTAGTGGTCAATAATTTTAAAATCTGGTACCTATTGAAAAAGCATGATTGTTTTCTAAACAAGTTAAGTAAGAGTAAGTAGAAGTGTTAGAACATATATTGTAACAGATACTTAAAGAGTAATATGTCGTACTATACCACTAGTTCTTTATAAAGCATTCCATGAAATTATCATACGGTAGTTAGTTGATGATGTATTCGTTACAGAGGCGTGGTCCAAACCTTTGTTTGTGGGACCCCATTGAATACCTGTTTAGTAGTCGAATGATTCATCGCATTTCATTGTTACTTACTTACTTCTAACTAGAATGCCTATTCCTTAAAGTTAGATTTGAATTGTAAATAGATATGTTTATTATATTTGGGTATGAGCATGTTTGTGCTGTGAAAAGGCTCCTAAATGTTATTAGTTAACAAAATAAAGTTGTACCTACTGAAGAAAAAACGTGAACTAATTTGCTTTGTTGTAATAGGCATAGTTATTCAATAATATAAAATCAATTATTTTAATAAAACTCATTTAAAATCTTCAAATACAAAAAACCCTTTTCAAATATGCACATAAGTATATCGTAACAGCTAAGCCGTTTGAAAAGGCATTGATATCCGATCCCGTGTCTATTGGCCCTGTAAGCCGATTAGCAAAACGGAGCTTCACCCTCGACAAAGAATTAAGCGAATGTTTATTTGTACAAGACACTCAGTTAGCCACTTCCCGGCAGATTACGAGGGGGCGAGATATCTCTCTAATAGGAGAGGCGTTCCCTCGGTGGCGTATCTACAATAATTGTGTGATTTACTACGGATTACCCAGACTTCACAGCGACACTCGTAACAAAGATTTAGGAGAGTTTTTGTGACTTGGATTCGGTAATAATTTATTATGGAGTTGGGCTTGTATTGGTTACAAAGTGGCATTTCGTGGTTTTGAGTGTATTGAGATTTTGAGTCTTTATAAATATGCAGATTTAAGGCTTATGTACAGTTTTTTGTGCTTTTAATGGAACTAAGATTAAGAAACTTCATTGATCATTATGAGTTATCGTTTGCAGACTATTCTAACTATATTGAAAAAGGGTGACGTAATGAGTACCTATAACCGCCAAGTGTGTATGAGTGTCAATGAAGCGAAAGTTGTCTGTCAGGATCGGAACAAATGGGGATCCATGATATTTGCCCCTCTACAGGGAATCGGGCGTGATGTGTATGTATGTATGTACTATTCTAACTTTATATGCATTAGCTTCTTAGGTTTTTGGGCTACACATTCTATTTAAATATACAAAGGGACTTGAAAGACACAAATCTATCGGCATTTGGTTTCTTAATCTGTGAAATTACCTTTAATATACGTACTGTGTAACTAATAGGCATTGCTCCATAACGAAAAGATGTAATATATTTGCGCATATGCACAAAAGTCACACTTATTAACTGTCTATGAAAAGAATTTACTGCAGCACAAAGTGACTCCATAAAACCATAAATTAATGACCATTGAGATCTATTGAGGTTTTAGAAAACATATTAGACGTGAATGTGGTAAATGTCATCAACAAATTAAGTTTGGTGAAAAGCCCGGCTGGAGATTTGGGGCCACGCGAGTGGAGTCTAGCCGCTCGGCGGGGCGCTCCTCATTGTCACTCTGCGAGAGGCGAAGCGAGGTTTGTTTAGTCAAAAAACAATCTGCCCATTTCACGAGCCCTTTTAGAACGTAACTAAGACGTAACCCACAGACAACTCAACGTCGAGAGCTTTTTTGCGTCCGTAATCTAATCAGTGCGTCGACGCTTGTTGAAATTTCCAAATTAAACCCTGATCCGTACACGCTCCAGCTGTGTTAAGCAAATAACAAATAAAACGGTTTCTGGTTTGCGATTCCTTTATTTAATTTGAAGCTATATTGTGCTGTCACTTTCCCGTCGACAGATTGTGTTTCCGTATTTACATGAACATTTTGCACGAGTCAGGTCGTGACAATGCTACTGAATCGGATTGACAATACCTGTCACATGTCAAACACTGTCAATGGAGCAGTGGGAATGATGGGGAAGCTCATGGGGATACCCGCACGGTGAACGACGGTAGCTGCTGCTCGGTTTGTCATAAAAAATAAGCATACAGTTGTATTATTACGGTGATTTCGTCAACTTCTAGATATTTCACGTCCCCTGAGAAAATATTTTGACATTGAGTTACTAAAAACTTTCAATACTAAAAGGAAGTTGTTCAATAATAAAACCTGTACCAGGCAGCATCATGGCTTTTACTTCAAAATCTTGGAACCGGACATTTAAGCCAATACGCCAAACATGGCAGCAAACTCAAACTAATACACAAGATATTGCGTTGTATATTTTGATCCATTATAGAGAATCAAACGTTATTAGCGTAACAATGGCCATGGTAAACGTTTTGGGACGTGTCTGTAAACAAAACGGGAAATTTCAACGGTTCACCACAATGGGAGATTAATGTATTCCCTTTTGTTGCATTGCAATGTTGTTTGCACGATTAGCTATGCCGATTTCATGCCCATTTTACCAATGATGTGACAAGAAATAATCTGCCCTATGAATGGCCATGCTCGGAGCCTTCTCATATCGAATGCGCACTTGACAGATAGTTCTGTACCAGTTTTTGAAACGAGACAAAACGAGAAGAGTGTATTTTAAGTAGGTGAGGTTCAGGTCAGCCTGTAAATTGTCAGAGATGTCGACGTGTCGGGTTGTCGTCGCCTAGTTGGCCGCCATCAAAACACCATCGAGGAGGCTAATAAAAGTGATATAAAAATGAATTTACAGCTCCGTACTCCGCCAGATTAACGGCTATCGCAAGAATGTACACTTTAGAGACACTTTAATACTTTTCGAATGTGTTATATTAAAAATCGTACTTTTATTGCTTAATGTTGTCAGCATAATTTACGACTTTGTTTTTATACTCTTTTTAAGGAATTCTAGGTGATTATTGAGTTTCGATGTTCACACTTAATGGGCTGTAGTTAATCAATTCATCTCGTTTTAAAGTAATAGATATTTGATTGGTTGTTCGATTCAAAATTCGAATCTCGTGGCAATATATTAGCAGGACGATGGTTGCCAAAATACATGTGACTCAAATGTTTCCTCTATCAACGAGCGAAGAATGGGCGTAGAACCGGACTTTCCCGCTGCGAGGCGATTGTTTACGATTGTACACCACTTCGACTACAATGATTTACGGGCCGCCTGGCCCATAAAATTGGGGACATAACCCGTGGCTAACTAAGATACAAAAGGTGCTATATAAAAAATAACATTTTTCAAGTTACGGCAAAAGATATCAAAGTTTTAGGGCGCAGCTCGTTTGTTTATGTGATCAATTGCGTACGCCTCTTCACGACGCTGTTCCAGTTGGTTCGGCCGATTGTGCCCGTGTCACTGGCTGGCCAGCGCACCGGTTTACACTATTTATGATATAGCCTGTGTTGACATTGCTACTATTTACGGCTTCCTGTTTGCTACGAGAAGAATTTTTAAAACTAAGTAGCTGTTGGATTAAGCCTATTGATAACTGGTTCTATTTTATGGTTCATACTGAATTGGAGACCCTAAAGTATAATATTACGGTATTTTCATTTCAAACGTCAACGAATTCCTAAAGAAAATTTTATGATTAAATTCCTATTGAAATGTAATACACATATTATGGATTTGTTATATGAATTAGATATCGATGCATCAACACTACCTTGGTGTCGTACATAGACAGACACATATCATTGATAGCTTAGTTCTTCCCTAACCCCTTTGCCATATATTTAGGTAGATACAATAAGCGAAGAACATCGCTTAGTATGAATTACAACTCATCTACAATACAATGTCTTATAGTACCTCTAAATGTAAAACCACCAGGTAAGTACTCGAAAAGCTGAACCAGACTGCACCTATACCCAGCATGTGCGTTGCAAAAAACCTGAGAGGCCTACGAGGGCCACCCAGTCGGTGCTCGTAACTCTTCCTCAACAGGCTAACTTCATTATTGTGGCGTGAGATACAACAGCTAAGCACACGATTTATAATTCTGACACGTTGACTTCTGTTTATAGCTTGCGGCGCGAGCAATGGGGGCGTGGATTAGTCTAATACTACTTGGATTTATAACCACTATTTACTATTATGTAGTACATGATACAGAGGTGGTAAGAAAAAAATATAGAATACGACACAATTTGAGCGCAATGGATATTCAATGAAAGTCCTGTACTGAGCGGTGAAGGAATTTCGCATGTTTTCTAAACTATATGACAGGTATACATCATGCGTACTTTTGAAAATCTTCTCCATTCCTTTGGAAATTATCAAGTAGGTATTATCCATGTATATGTAGACTAGTGTTCATTTATCGCAAACACGCCACAAACCAATATCTTAACCACTTACTAATTTACAGCGTGAAATGGGAGTCTAAGCAAAGGTGTATCGCTGGGAGGGCAAAGGTGGCAGCAGGATTCTATTTCGGGGCTTCCCTCAGAAGGGCCGCAGCATCCAAGGAGTCAAACGGAAAGTAAGTTGAAACTAATCCGGCGCGCGGGTGGGCTGGCAACCCGACACCCGCGCTCCACGACTCACATTTGTCATTCGTAATGCGCACGATTTGTTGCTCCTCACTTCAGAATGTGGTTGTGCTAGCCCCGCCGAGCCCCTGCTTTTTGTGCCGGTTTTATTTCGGTAGGTGTGAGGATAAGGAGCTATCGATTAGTTTATGTTGTCTCTGACGTTATCTGGATTGGGGTATGAAGTCGTAAAAAGTTGCTTGTTTACAAAGAAGGGGTGTAGCGTAACTTCTGGTTTTATTAATGATTGGGATCTAATTAGTAATGAAGGAATGCTATGTTATGTTTTACTGCTACTTACGAGGTATGTTCTATGCATCTGCTTTGGAAATGTTTATGTAATTTTCACAAAATAACCTTTGTAGTTATAGATGAAAAATTTCGAGGATTCCCGGAGCCTTTTACAATATCTACTTCTTTGGATGTGGCTCCCAGAGAGTATACATGATTATTGTAAATACCAACACACAGTATGGCAACTCTGTAAATTGTCCATTAAATAAGGTACAGCGATCAGACGAAAAACTTTTGTATTAAGTGCTCTGCTTGGAACAATATAATTTGGGAATTCTCTGTTGGCAATTGGCGAAGAAATATTTCTGATTGAAAATAGCAATGAACGTTGGACACGAGACTGTTAAAACTCAATCCGGGAGTGTTAAAGCAGTTAATTTCACGGTTGAAATGCCGCCGATGTGTCGCTGATTTGATTGCATTAAGCTTTTTCAACGCTGCAGCCATAAATTTCAGTCGCTTTCTAATGTTGCACAATATGACGAACAAGGCTCCCTGTGTGGTCGCCGCACCATGTGTGTTCCTGATCCGAATAAATATTTGTTTGCCGTTTCAAAAGGCCCATTGACGTTTTGGCGTTCGGGTTTCGCGCCGCGCGACGCACGCACCAAGAACGAACGGGCGCCCCTCGACTGCGCCGCGGACCCGAGCCTCCACCACCCGGCCACAAAGCCACTCAGTCCCATTCTTCAGCTATTTCCTCTTTTTTATTACACCTTGAGAATTACACAATATAGGCCTATGGTTCCTGTCGATTTCCGATGTTGTTGGCAAACATGTTCGGGTAGATAACTCATACACATAAAAGCTTACGAGGAGCTCAAAAGCTACTTTGTGTCAGGCGTAAGATGAATCGGTTGTTTGCTTATTAAACACATTCTTGTATTGTGTGTCTCTTTCAAAAACCACACGAATAGCAATAAAACCTTTTTCGTATTGGTTTTCCAATTTACTTACGTAACATTGGTAGGCAATGTTATAACACAGAATTTACTTAGGCTAATAACTTGAATGAAGTTAAATAATGTTTCTAGAATTTTATTTATTATTGAAATTAACGTAGTTATACGAACACTTCTACTAAACAAAAAAAACTTCTAGATTTCAGAAAATGTGCTTCTATCTCTGTCAAAATTTTTAGAAAACCTAATGGTAAGTATAATTTTTACATGTGAATGGATGTTCATCTACAATCTTAGAGCTATTTACACTTAACTCGAAACTCTTAAAATAAACAAAATTAATTGAATCATCTGTAAAACCCGCACCTACTTCCTTAATTATGTAAGCGAAATAACACTTGGAGTGTCGCGAGGCCCTTCCGCTTCCCATCCATAAAGAGTCTCTCGCCGCACCCATTCCGCCAAATTGAAAAACATCGGAGCGGTTCATAATGTTCCTTAATGCTCCACCGGGAGAGTTATTGCCCTTTGAGTATGTAGTATTTTTCATATTTTCGCAAATAATGGCTGTTCTGACGAGCGCAGGGGGTGATGGACCTTTTACAGCGCCAGTTTGTTTCACAGCCCGAATATGTACGTTTTCATTGTTTACGTGTAAGGGTTAACACGGCCAGACGGTTGACTCTATCTGTACTTGTAGTAATTTAGGTGATTAAAGTACACACCAATGTTGTTATAAGTAGAAGGGAATTATTAGTATTCTTTAGTTTAGTGGATTCATATAAATTACCTTTCTAAAAATTATAGATTGCAGTATCCAAATAAAGTCTGTAGTTTTAAAATAGAGACTAACTTACTTATTGGTAATATATATCGTACCTTATAAAACAAATGATATTTTGTATAAACCTCTATTCAATTCAAACCTAAAGCCTGCTAGTAATGGAGATTTTAGCGCTAAAATTATTGTAAAACCTAATAGTAAAAACTATTTATTATTAGTATACCAGAGTATGGTATTTTCTGTATAAGCCAAAGCTTCAATTTTCTCCTGTTAAAGTACCCATCAGTACCTACAATAAAGTTCAAGAGTGGAGGCGATACATCATATTATGTATAATAAATGGGGCTTGATCTTCGCAATAGATGTGTGGTGTTATATTCCTTCATTCTCCACAAAGCCTCTTGAATGAATAATGTGAAGATGCTGTCTCATCGGCATGATAGGTACGCCGGAGTACAAACACATTAAATGTGGTGTCGTGAGGGAAAAGCTCATGGCTGCTTTGGGTATTAAAAAATATATCTCCGTGAATGATTACCTTACCTTGATATGACATGCCTGCTTACGCGTGTGAAATGTGATGTAGGTAATTGCTTTGGTAACATATGAAGATATTTAGATAATTTTGTAATGTGAAGAAGGTTAGATGAACTTATACTGATTCAGATCTGATTTTTTTCTATAAGTGTTGAACCAAAAACTTTAGAATCAGTAAGTAACTATTTAGTGTATCAGTAAAAAATCATAGCAAAAAATATAGGGAATACCTAATCTTAGAAGTTTTTCTGAATTAGTTGGTAGATACCTACTTATTGGAAAGAATAAATAAAATATGATAATTTATTAAAAGTTTTTTGATATCGAAACTGAACTTAACTTATATTTCCAACTCTACCTAGACATTTGCAGGAAATTAGAGGGCTTCAATTATCTCCAGAATTTCTTGCTTGTCGATCTATGTAGTAGTTATATGTACATAATATTTCATTGTTTAATTTCATAACTTTAAATACCTACAAATTGGTAATAAGTATATTGTTCAAATTAATATTTCAGAATCTAGTCATCATGTTTTTAAGATACATTTGAAATCTTTTACTTATTATAGAGTTACACAAGTATCATTATATGAAAGCTATAAAACACCAGTTTCATAATATCATATTCGTTTTCAACAAGCGCAAGAAACCGGCAAGTAAGTAAGCCCCCGCAAATACCTAAGCATGAAAAGTGTGTTGTTTGATAGGAGCGGAGAGTGGGGCGCAACAGCGGGCCGGCCAGTGGTTGGCGAAGGGAGGCGGCCCCGCCTCGAGCGCTCCGCCCCCCGCCGCTCGCCGCCGCGCAATCAGTCCGCGCTCCGCACTGCACGCGTCGCTAGCTCGGCTCTCTCGCCTCGCGGATCTAAGCCCCGTGTACGAACCAAAAAATAAATTAAAATATTTTTTCATAAAAAAACATTCCCGCTAAAAAATGCTATATAAATTAGTTTGATTCTGAGACTTGGTTTCGAAATTAATAAACGTAGAGTGTTTTTAAACCATATATAGAGACTAAATAGTGCAATTTAAGGAAATTTAAATAATGTAGTTCTAAATCAGTGACTCTCTTGCGGATTTGAAAGAAGAAAATCATGAACCTACAATGGACTTGAAATTGGCGCTTTAATGGATGAGGAGAACGCTGAAGTGTGTTGTGAGGAGAACCCCAAGGACAAGATGTTGGCTGAGGAAAGCAAGAACAGGGCTACTGACTTCTCCATCGCTGCCATCATGGCTCGAGGAGCTGCGGAGCCCCGGAGCCCTGGCGCCCGCTATTCGCCGCACACCGGTAAGTGCCAATAGGCCTAGCGGATTCAATCGCGACATTGCAATGCAAGTGCATTAATATTTGCTTTCTAAAAATCAGTAGCAAACAGTCTATCCGTATAAAATAGCCTAAAATTGTACAGCTTTACTTTATGTCTATAGGCTTTATTTTAGCGAAGAAGATTATTATGATGTCTCTTTCCTATGTACGTTACTTTTTGTACTGCAAAAAACATTGGTGAAACATGTAGAAAATACCTTTTATTTAATCAGGTAGTATGTAATTTTGGACATGAAATGAATCACCATTTTTAATATAACTAACTATTCATTTATATTTATTTTATTAACTACATAATGTTCTCCGAGCCTGTTTGTTACCTTCTGTTCTATCCACTCCTTCGGGACTTACGGAAATTGGTAGGTAGGTATGTCTAGGTATGTTTATCAAATGACATGAACTATATCTTCCTATGGTTTAATGAAAATTATATAAACTGATGTTTGAATAAGAAAAGAAATGGTTATTTTATTTTCCCGGATAAACACATTAAATGGGAAGTTTTGGATAGCTTAAAACTACATTTTCTATAACTTCTGGGAGGTGAAGAAGAGTTTCTTCCTGCATAAGCTGCTAACTCTCAAACATTTAATACTAACATAATTATTAAAATGAACCTTAGATCTATCTGTTGCATATGCAGATATAATAATCCCTTGAAAAAAGCCTTTAAGATTAAAATTTTATTTAATTAACAGTAACTATTCCTATTCTGGATTTAGCATAGTTATTGTTAAAAAAAAATCAGTCGCTTTCCTGATAACTTTTGTGTGCTTTGTTATAAATTCTCATTATTTAATATCTGTAGATATTATATCTGAGAGAATAGGTATTAGGTATTACTTTCCAAATTACATAAAAAAAATCCTATGACTAGTTCAATTTTAGTAAATATTTTATGTTGATACATAATTTGTTTCATTCTGCCAGCACCACTGTATCTCACAGGTTCCATATTATAGTACTTATTAATTAATTAAAGAGTATTATTGTATTCAGGTACCAATCAATTTTGTTTATTTCAAATGTAATTTCAATAAGCAATATCTCAATATTCTAATGAAATCATCTGAAAATTTTAGCACAATATAACTAGTTAGCTATAACAACGCATATAAAGGTACTTAGGTACATTCTCGTTATTGTACCTACTCGTTTACCTGTCTACTAACCTACACCTTGTAAGATAATGATACCTAGTTATTTAGCTTATCAAATTTTGTAGCGTTTATATTTGTTTATGTGCACTATAACCTTGCATAGTTGATTAAATTAGTTAATTAAAATCATTTGAAGTTTAATCTCGCAGGAAGTAGTGTAATAATCTTTGAGATTAAATTCTACTCTGCATTACCCTCTTAGGCCAAATAATAAATTTTCGTACAAATATTACATATATGAAATAGAATACATACCTAATAGAGAGATACATGAGTACGGTATACTCAGATAGAACATGTCTGTCACATAGAGATAAATTAATGGCTTGGCTTGGTTTAGTTTAGCTCAAACACATTAAAGAGAAAAAAAAAATATGAAAAGAGGTTTGATATTTAATTTTTATATGAAGGGTAAGAACGGAAGACGAATATTACCACAAGCTTAAAAAGGATATTCTAGGCATTCGATATTAGATGTTGTTATTCACAGGTATGTGATGTGATAAATAATAGAACATGCAAAATACTCGTATAGTTAAATCACAAGAGTGAGTCATGAGATATTTATCAGATAATATGTGGTAAAAATCGATGTTCTCTTCACATCACTAGATCAAGTAGTAGGCCAGTAAAGTGGGTGATAGACGTACGTACTTAAAGTACGCGGTTTTTAAGATCGCGAACTTACTCGGCTCGACGTTAGTGACACACGTGAAGCTTACTCATTCTGTGTTCTGATGTCTTCGACAGAAGAAGCTTTGTGTTATTTACGAATTATATCGTATTACATTTTAAAAACTAAAAAAAATAGACGAAGTCGGAAAGTGTGGGTAAAGAAATGGCTTACGAAAAGAGAGCGTTTATCACATGTGAATTTAATAATAATAATAATAAGCTTTATTCATAAAAACACATTGACATACACAGACAGGAAATTAAAAAAAGAAATCACTCAATTTGAGATGTTTCTGAATGAAAATTAACAAAAATTGCAATTTAAATCTCAAGTATCGATGCTCAAAACGCGAATGACAAGCGTGCGCGTCCACGGGCTGGCGAAACAAAGTGGCGGCTCGCGGCTCGCAGTGCTGCCACACGCACGAGCCAAGACGAGCTACGAGTAAGATTTCAAACCAGTTGGATCGCCGAAAATTTTGCGCGGCGGTTTTAAAGTACGCGTACTTACGGTGACACACAAGCGAAAAAGGTCGTCGAGCCATAAGTATGCGTACTTGCTCGTACGTCTATCACCCCTTTTATATTTCACCTAAAGAATATTCATTCGAGACTGTTTATAAAAATAATTAAAATATAGCGTTGAAATGTGAATGTAGAAACAAAGAAGAAATAAACTTAAAAATGTTGGTGATGGTAGCTAACTACTTAGTGAAATCCCTAGATATTTCTTATACCGGTAACGTATCACCTGGTAACTTACCCCTTAAGGACCATGTCGGGAAAAAGGCTACATCGTACATTCTATTTATTCAATCAATTTCCTAACCATTTTGATACAACTCTTTTCTGACAATCTCTTTATTGAGTTTATTTACTTAATACAAGTAAACTGAGTCGGAAGCATATTGCTGCGACAGGGATATGTACAAAGCATAATATGATATTGTGTATCCTTGTTATTTTCTTTTTGCAGAATGCATGTTTTGTCGCTGTAAATAACCGTTTTATTTTGTTTATTTAACGCATTATTGTGACTAGAAGAACTAGGTATACTAATCCTTTCAGTATGTCTATTAATCTGACGACCGCCGAAGCGCGAACGGTTAACCACCTGAACGCTAATAAGGTCCCGGGTTTGACTCTCGGTAGAGGCATAACTAGAATATATTATTTTCTTCTGCTTTCCAGTGATTTTTTTAGATTATGTATGCTTTATATGTATTTATCTATCTGTAGTAAGAGTATATTTCTAAACTATACGTTGACTAGTACCCTTAACACAATCCTTAAATGTACACTAGCAGCTAGTTCAACTGGAGTAATAGTGCTTGTACTGACCTAGGCCCTAATTTAACGTGAATAATAGTGTTTTACAATATTATCATTATTTCTTCTACAGGCTCAGTAAGCCGGCAAAGCTCTCCAGCTTCGATCAGCTCAGCAGCATCCAGCTGCAGGTCTCCCTTTCCTGAGGAGGATGTGGAGGTGGATGTGGAACAGTGTTCCGATGGTGAAGGTGATGCGTCTGACAGGGCGGCTGCCTCACCGACTCTCTCTTCAGGTAATTGTTAAACATAACATATGCTTCACGATTTGTGTATACACACTCCCTTTTTTATTATGGCGGGGTAGTCAGAGGCTTGAATGCCCATCTCCGAAATTTCGAAGGCATGCTAGGTATGGGTCATTCGAAGCCCGCGTATCACTAGATAGACAGCACTTAACGTGATGGCTAGTGAACCGTATCGCCGTATATAAGCACTGACTATTACCTATCCTGAGGGATAGGCAGGTTTCATCACGATGTTTTCCCTCACCGTTAGCGACTGTAAATTATGTACGTAAATGAAAAACAAATTTAAATTTCATTCATTGGTACATGCCAAGGTCGGGATTCGAACCTAGGACCTTTCTCATGTAATGTAATTGTTTTAGTATGAATAAGATAATAAATAAGGAGTATGTATCCATAAAGAGAGTAAGCTACGAGTAAGATAATAAAGTAAAAAATACATTGATATTTTTTTATTTTATTAAGTTTGTTTAAGAGTGGTACATAATGTTTATGGTTAAGAAAATAACTCGTTGACAAAATTATGGGCTTGTTGAAGTTTTTTTTATAGTTAAGTAGATTGACAATCATATCGAAATACATGAGTAACTAATTAAGTTAAGTACGTATACTATCTCAAGTGTATTTTTTATTATGGGCACTATTGATAAATACGAATCGCTCACACAAATTAACTTTTTTTATAACTACCTCGATGATTGTTTTTACGAACAACAATTTGCGACAGTAAAATAAGGATTTAGCATAGACTGCACCAATATTCTCATATTTATGATAATACTAAAGCGCAAAGACAAGAGATAATTAAAGAGAAAAAGCTTTCATTGTTCGCATTGCAATGTGTTTCAATACGCACTCAATCACACAGTAATTACACCAACATTATTAAGTGATGTTTGTTTTTTACATTTATCATCTCATGAATGAGAAACATTTTATTGTTTGTCAATCAGACAAGGTTAAACCTTTTTAAGGTGGTACGTAGTCAGATATTTTATGTGGACGTAATGACACTTCTAATAGTCAACTTGTTATGGAAAAGTATACGTATAGTTGTGTATTTTATGAACACAATAGAAAAACAATATATTAATTTGTAACTAATTAAAAACACGAGAACACAAAACTTAAAAAAATCATACGTAATGTTAGTTATGATTTAGAACAAAAAAACGTCGTGGCACTGTGTTTGATTTGACTCTTTAGATAATAAAGTATGCAAATAATGCATCGTACATAACAGATGATGGATTGGTGCCGTTAATGCATACGGAATACTTAATATACTTACTTAAAGCCTTATTTAGATTTTAGAACATACTAACAATAGTTCAACAGATGTTTATAACAAGTATGTTATTGCTTTGACGCTGAAGTATTGCTTTTCAAGCTTTGATGTAACTGTATTATTGACTTTGCTACAATACGAAAAAAGTAGAAATATTAACAACCTAGACTTCTGTACTAATAAAACTAAACTCCGCAGTGATTGGATGCAAAAGCAAACGTCATAGTGACCTGTGTGTAGTGTAACATCTCAATTGAATTGGTAATCCTCCACAGAGCTCGGCGAGAGGGACACCCCCTCCCCAGCCAGACCGCTGCCTCCGACCACCTCCTGTAATTGTGAGGAATTGCTCTCCGTGGATTGCCAACTGGAGACAAAGGACCTCTGGGACAAGTTCCATGATCTGGGCACCGAAATGATTATTACCAAGACTGGCAGGTTAGTGTTGATTGTTTTGTTATGAGTATATAACCAGGTTAAATGTGATAAAGAAAAACAATGAAGGTTTCTCCGATCAGTATTTTTACCGTAGACTTTGTATTAATAATACTAAGTTATAAAGTATTATGTTATTTAATAATATTAACAGCATTCGTCATATGTTAATATTTAAAGCAGATTAACAGTTAAAACCACCACATATGTCAACAGCTTCGCACTTTTTCAACAATCTACTTAAGGTTCTAAAAGCGTTAGTGAGTTAAGAATTTTCGTGCCACGTCGCAAATATATTTTGAGTAATTTCTCAAATGAACTTTGTACCTCGTTACGGCTAATGCGAGCTTTCAATCCGCCACCATCGGAGTCAGCAACAAATTAATTCACTCCACACTCGTGCAAAACAAAGGGTTGGAATTCATCTAGCAAAGTGGGCAATTCCGGAATAATTACTCCGCGACCCCGCGCCGCCTCAACCCTTTAACGAGATAAATTAAAAGTACATTTTTCCTAACCGTCAGTGTAATGCGATCCCATAAATTCACAAAGCCCTAAAGACAACAAACAAAGCTGTGTGGAGGGGATCTTTTTATAGTCACGCCGAGAGGTTTATCTAAATAATTGCGTAGTCGGCGGCAGCGAGCGGAAAATTGCCATTGCTTCGGGATAGCACAGACTCTTGTTTAGATTTCGATCACATCACTCGTGTCATACTATAAATATATATATATATACTCGTAATATTTATAATATTTAATTTATATAAGTAATATGTAATATTTGCAATAGCTAGGTAAAATTATTTAAATGATAGAGAATTATAGAGAGAGATATAAATAGTATGTTTATGGATACCTATATTGCATCAAAAGAAGGTAGTTTAAGTTTCTTCATAATAGCCTCCATTCGCGTGGGCTTGCTAAACATAATACAGCTCATAATTGAAAATGGCTTACCTCGTTACGTAATGTAAAGGCGTCGTAAGCGCTAACTTCTCTTATATTAAAAAATGATATTTGTACTTCACAGTAAACTGTTTATGATCAATAAGAGGTTTCTTTATAGCTGCCCTGCATTTTTATTCAATATCGTGGTTATTTATTACCTGCGAGGAATGTTATAGTTAGTAATAAAAGCCTTACTTTCATGTTACGTGGACTTAACTGTATTCGTAAGCACAAGGCCTTATAAAATGTAATCATTAGTTGTTGAGCAGATGTTTTGTTTCATAATAAACGGATTAGGCTAATAAAAGGATTATGTCTCCGTGGCATATTTGACCGCATACAAAATAGCTAACGCCAAATTAGTATTGTATCATATGCTCACAACAGAAGGGTAGGAGGACCCCTTAAATGATATCACTTGTTCCCATTTGTAGCGTTTGACAAAATAGTTGTCTCTTGCCTCGGATATAGGCCCTTGGAGAATAATATGAGCGCGCGGATCGATCACACAATCTTGATACTTTTAATGTATTTTATTTTTCGAGATAATGGAATATAAAAAATTACCGGTGTATGGTACAAAAGTGGTTTGCATACATAGGTAAATATGAGAATCCGTAATCTCTGTCTATCATTTTGTAGAATTTATATCAATTTAACGACTGTGATTAATTACTTTGATTATTTATCATAATTAAAACTACTAGGTATTTGTTTACTGATTGAACTTTTTTCTGAAGTGTCGCACACATAGTAACACTATAATTATATTGTTCACACGCTTAATAAATGTTTTTTTTTATAATATGTAATATCTTAACAAAACTAATTATATCTTAACAAATTAAATATTTCGTATTTATTTAAGTAAGTATCTAATTTCCCAAACAAATCTAAATATCAAACTGCTGAAGTCTGTCGCTACGATGTCTATTTTATCTTGCTTTGAGATAAGTCGACCCTCACAATCAAAATCACCTATTGGGGACAAATTGTGCACGGAGGGTGACGGATTTTTAAATTGACTTTAAATGCATTGCTTTTGCTCTTGTTTAGTAGGACAAACTAATCTATAAAGGGATAGCTTCGTAAAGTCACAATGCTTGTATTTCGAGAAAGCTTCCACGTTATTCTAAAGTGTATAATGTTATGATATGAAGCCTTTGCCTAGTTCTGTATTCAGTTAGTTTATGGTTATCGAAAAAATTTATATGTCAGAAGTTGTCAATATTTTTTTAAACAGTAAAGATTTTTGGATTTCCTAAATTGTTTTTCTAACATTTTAACGTATAATAAGCGTACATATGAATATTCTGGCATATAGAGGTATTATCTAAAATGGAATGCCGCATTAAAAATTATAATGATACCTTTCTAAGGAAAATGTTTGGTATATCGTTGAAAGATTAAAAAATGAACCAACACCTTTGTTGCAGTTATCAACATAGTAAGACATGTCACTTAGCTGTATGAATGTTCACGAGCTTATTACCTTTAAAAGGCTTTTGATTTATAGGCTTCTTCGTCTTTTTTAACGAGACTTTGTTATACGAGGTCCTTCAAACATAAAATGTTACATATATCCTCACCAAATGAGAGCTTTCAGAATACACATTGTGTTAATTTTATAACATAAGCTTAAGAAAAATGTTATGATCAGGTGGGCAGCTTCATAAGAGATTAGGTATAAATACCGATTTAAACTAAAATATAATAGTAATTAGTTCACTAAAATACTCTGTTTTAATATTCTTTATTATTTTTTACTGAAATATACATAATATTGATGTTTAGCTGTATTATCGTATTCGCTAAAATAACTAAAGACGATGTGAACGTTCTGCATAACGTTTCCGCTGAACAGTAATAAACTGTGTGTCGAATCTCTGCCTGCTCCGAGATTTATTCGTCAATTTGTATGACAATGGTCGTGAATATTCTGAAAAATAAAATGTTTGCGGATGCGTTAGTCATAACTTCTGGTCTTTACGCGAACCTCGAACTTTTAAGCTGATACATATACTTTTATTGCCTTTTTGATGATACGTTTTTGTTATTAGTCTTCTCAAGCGTAAGTCGATCATGTATTTTAAATTAAAATATAAAATATTATTGTTTAATTAAGTATTATTGTTTTATGTATACAAATGTTTTAGTAAAAGCAAAATTAATACATTTCGGAATAACGATAGTATAAATGATAAGCAAAATGACAGTAAAAGTAACTCAACCTATTTAAGATATACAATAAGACCTGTATATGGATACAAATGGATGATATAATCATCAGTAATCTTAACATGCTTGGATAAAACTCTATTTACAAACAAGATGTCGTTAGTGTAGGGATTGTCGACATAGGAAGCCATAAACTGTGGCTTAGGCCATCACATAACCGTCCCAGTGGCTGCGAGGCCGTCCGTTACGACCCCTCGCTTAAGCCTTCCAAACACCTTGGCTTGCATCCGTCAAACTTTTATTGTTGCTCATTAAAAATATGATATTTAACAAACAATATTTAACGTCATTTTGACAGTTATGGCGCTCAATGATTACTGATGATTATAGCGTCTTCGGGAACGTTTTTTTTTTCTACGAGGCACCTGTTTGCAGCACCATTAAAATGAGCTTATAGGCTATTTTAGAAACATGGAACTGCTGTGTTTAGTGTAATGACTTGATGTGTTTTTTAATGAAATAATTAGGCTCTCTTCATTTTCAATATTTGCATTCAGATAACGTACATACACTATTATTGTTTTAAATGAACTTTAATTAAATTATTTAAATTTAAGTAAAGAAGTGTCATGAAAATTGTGTTGGTATATTGATATACATTAATTACAACATATGTTGTATGGTCGAATGTAGCTATTTTCTACAGTGTCCCTACAGAGGTATGCGAATTTCATGGCAATTTTCCTACATCCTGACTTAGCACTTACTCTAAATTAACAACTTATTTGTTAAAAAAATCCCAACAATAAATTTACACTGTCATTTGGTTTCCCATTCATATTATAAAAAGAAGGTGTTATAAAGGCACTTGTAGATCCTGCTGCAACCGTTTCATTCTATAATAAAATGAGGTGATGAATGAGCATGTGCGCCTCTTTCCACGATCGCTCGATAAGTTGATTAAACCTCCTTGATTTTGTAATAAAACGCAATTATGAGCTGCACGAAATAATTGAAGCATGTTTATAATTGGCACACTTAGATTCCCGGCCTCGGCAAACACTAATGCTCATTGTACACACCGGTAAAGTATGATAAGGATTTCTCACAGCAAAACTCACTATAATTCTCATAACGGAGTATTTATTGCTACTTATTTTGTTATTATGTATAAACTCCCTGCTAAAACATTTTCATGAATAAAACAGACATCGTAAATTCAATAAAACTTGAATGCGAGACGATTACGTGTTGCAAATTATCATTGTTGCAAAGGCCTGACAGTGCGTTCAATGAGCGAAAATGAGGTGCAGCACAATGGCATACATCGCCTACGCCTTGGTGCGGCCGATTCGCACTGCTGTCAACTGTCAGCTACCGTATAAGCTGCTGCGAGCCTTTATCATATCATTAATCTCTGATCATCATTAACTTGTATTAAATGGAAAACCTACTCATATTGTACAATTAAAATTGAATATTTTTCGTTAGAAATATTTATTCGAGATCACTAAATTAAGGCACTAGGTCTGAAACACATCATCATCTAGATCAATCATTTAGGTTCTACTAATAGCCCCTAATATAAGAAGTTGAAATAATTACGAAAAAAGGTGTAAAAAGCTATTAAGAGCGGTTGAGATGAATGCTTGCGGCCGTCGACGTGGATTGATTGCGTAATCACAGACAGCGGATAATTTCGGACCTCATAAAACGTAATCATCATTCATCTCATGGTCCATCGGCACCTTGGGTGACCTTGTGAGCGAGTAAGGGCAACTGAACCAGACTCAGGACTCAGACAAAACAGCGTTGGCGTAAAGGTGATGAGTTTAAGAGAACACGTTACATTTAAAGGCCTCTACAAGAACTCTCTGACCACAGAATAAACGAGGTTGAAGAGAAATGAAATGGTCAGTATATAATACGAATGCAATAAGACAATGTATCTTATCCTTATTTAATTGGTGTGATAGTAGAGAATCATTATTATTTCATAATTAAATCGATCAGCTGCATTAGCAACATAGTAGTCACGTACAAAAACGTATTTAGTTGAAACAGTTGCTAATTCATGCAAGTGTAAGCAGGTATGAAACTTTGTAATCAGCTTTTTATATCATTAACGCTGGGCCCTTGTAACGTGTGTGGCACAATAGGCTCAAACATTGTTAGCTGGTTGTTCGCATGATCACAATAGTCGCGTAATGAAGTGAGCCGAGGGGCGGGGGCGGTATTGTGCATCAACGAGGCATTGTGGCAACGACCCGCGACCTCCGGCGCAACGTTGTTAACATCTCACTGACACCTTTCTTATAAGGATGTTGAGAAACCCACATGACAAACAACGTGTAGTCAAAGAGTATACTGTCTAGATGAGGGCGTTCTGTTATGAACTTTGCAGACTAGATCAGTAAATCGTATAGCCATTCGTATGATAAAGTAAAGTTTCGATGAGGTTTTGATGAGCGTAGAAGTTGCGCGTTGGGTTGTCATCTGGCGTTTGGTTTTAATTGCGTTTTGCTCGTTATCGCCACCTGCGTTCATGGTGTGAGAGCGGTCGCGGAAGCAATTGTAATAATCCGGCTCATTCCTGCGGCAGTTGTAGCGTGAAGAGGCCTAATCGCCTCTCGAACGCTTGGGGCCACGTACATGGTGGTAAAAAACCCATCAGTTACGTCCCCCTTTCCTGTGTCGCATGGAAATATAGATCTAAAAAAATATACTAATCATGTGCTACTATTTTTTATTAACATTTCACTTTTCACGTCTACGTGTGTGTTATGAACTCGTAGATTTATTTGGAAAGCTTTTTTGTTGCAACCGATCTATGTATTTGTGAAAAGTAATCTTATCCTCTGAATCGGATACTTATATACATACTTTTATATTTTATTCCTCAAGATAGTGGCTATGCTCATGCATTATTTTAATTGCAGTCGTAAAACCTAATCTGGTGGAATAATAAAGTCTGTAGATAATACAGAAATGCATTATTAAGTATTAAAACGAATCGGCGTGTCGTTGTAGTCACGATATCCGTTTTAATCGCAATAAAATGAAGGAATTGCCTTCAGTGGGTAGGCCGCTAATGGGTGAAGTTTTATTTACTCGTCGACACCAGCCACCCTGCGATGAAGTTATTATTTTCCATTTTCGCAGTGGCCGGCCACCTAGTTTATCGATAACTCGAAAATGACGGCCATTTGTATCAACGAGCGTAGTTCTTTAGTCAGTACTCAGCTTGTTTACCAACGTCACGTCATCAATCATGGTGTCCTTATTGCATTACTGTAATTACCGTTATACTGTCATGTTTGTTTATAATGAAATTGACACTGAGACTAATGATGCTTATTGGTAATAATACACAAAATAAGTAATGATGTATAGTCGTATACGACTCAGTTATGATGTCACAACGTAATTTATGTGTGCTTTAGGCGATGATGTTACGGTTTCGTAGCTTATCACAATACTTGAAATTTAGAATATATAAATGAAGGTATTAGTCAATAGGATTTAAAATGGGTATGATCTCATTCTGCTCCATTATATGTACTGTATGTTAGTTTAATCACTATTTTATTACGATTTATGTAGACACACAAAGTAGGCATTCCTTTTGTTAATTGTGGCGGGGTAGTCAGAGCCTTGAGGCGCACTTAAATTAGAAATATTAATATTAAAATTTCGAAAGCATTTTAGGTACAAGCTACTCAAAGCCCACGTTTCACTAGATGGACAGCACCCAACGTGATAGGTAGTAAACCGTATCATCGTATGCAGGCACTGACTAGCACAGACCCAGGATTTGCACCTTGGACCTCTAGTAAAAAATCGGAGATCTTACCCACTTAGATAGAGCCGCTTATCTTATCCATGTAAAGAATAAAGGAATGATAAGTAACTACATTTCAATTTAACTCTAAATTATTAAAGATTATAAGTTAATATCAATTTAAGTTTTTATGTAAATTCAAAGATGTCTGTTTTTGATAAATATTTTTGAGTTATCGATTTGAAACTTTCAAATAATGTCTACTTCACAAACATCTATGAGTGACATTTCAATCGAATCGTGGTTTGAGGTATGGATAACACGCGCTTACCCTTTGGAAGGAATGTCACGCAACTCGCTCGTCAACAGACCAGTAATCAGAATACTTATGATTATTTTGTTAACATTATTATGAAGTTCCATGTTGAACAGGATGACCGACGTTAGGAAAATTTCTACTGTTGTTTGCGATTGTTAGGTATACATTACGAATAAATATTGTAGAATTTAGAAAATTAGAACAACTATTTACTGACATTACTATATTTCTTTTATAATTAATATTTTTATTAATATACTTGTAAATTTTTTACTTGGTATTTAAGTGCAGAAATTTTGAACGGTGAGCTAATCAACTTTATAATGGACAATCTACTGTACTCGTATTTGTTCTCATTAAATGACAATAATTCATGTAACAGCACTTTGTATAGCATGTCAATTATTGTTAACATATCTAGTGATTATTGTATAGATGCTGCTGTAAAGCATTTGTACGGAGGTGAACGGCGAGTGACGGGAACCCGCTAAACATTCCACTTCATTTATTCATAACCGGTTCCTCGTAACGGCACAAAACAGCCCAAAGATCATCCCATGTCACTCTCACGCATGCAGGGTACCAGGATACATCGATATTCTGCCAATCGTTTGATTGGAATAGACAGCGTCATGTTATTACAAATATAATTTAGTTTGTTTGAATAACAAAAGGTTGTAGCAGTCTAACAATTTGGTCTTTAAGTTTCAAAATCCGTTGTTTCAAGAACGCTTTGCAAAGGAGAATTGGCGCAGGCTACACCCCAGTTTTTCCAGCACCCTGTGGAAATATGGCGGCAGGTTCGCGTGGGACAGGAGGGGTGCGGGACGCGGCCGCGGCGGCGGTTACGTACACATCGCCACCCGTCCGCGCCCGTAAGCTCGTAATTTGCCTTTCTATTAGAGCGAGGGCGTGAAAAAAGGAAAGCGTTTACGGACTGTTTAATGGGAGAGAGCGGGAAGAAATATTGCCCACCAGGAGAAGGGAAAATTTAGTTTTCAGACTGTTTTGACGATATGTGCATCGGCTTCGGTGCGAGGGGGACGGAACCTAATTAGCCGAAAGTTCTAACTCGCTCGGAGGGAGCGGGTGGGAGTGTTTCTATTAGTCGTCTGGAGTGTATCAGGCTGTTGACAATTCGTCACCCCTTTCCGAGAAAGCTGCCACAAACGTCTTTATTATGAACCGGCATTATTACTTCAATTTACCGAATCGTGATTATTATTGATAACTTTGTTGCTGGCTCGGTGCGCGGAGGGTGACTAGGGATCGCGTCTATGAAGCAATTACACGGGACCGGGCAATGGGATCGCTCATAAAGATAACGCCGAGTTCTGGTTCACTTGCGTTCGGCTTATTGTTTGAGATATTCGATTACGAGCAGGCGGCACATGCGAATGTGTCGATTCATAATGCATCTTGAGAAAGAGAATCGAAAGCCTGTTATTACCGGCAACAGACATGTGGCACCATTAATGGCGACGGTAGGTGACAAATACCCTAAAACCCAGAGCGTGTCTCTCAGCTGTCAATGAGGCGTAATGGCACAGTACGACATATGCTTACCGAGCCTTTGTGGCCTTTTTACGACACAAAATTATAAAGAGCCGTATTTTACAAAACTTATGGTACCCTCGAGATAATATTGCAAGGCTATCTTGAAAAGGTTTATGTTTTCTTTGATGATTATGCAAATGTAGTCAAGTAATTTTCTTTATATTTAGTATCATATTTATTTACTATGTTGTATTAGATAAGGATTTCGTATTTGTTTTAGTATCGGTGTCAGATCAACAATACTCTTATATTTTAATGTTGCCAACGAATAAAAACCAGCAACGAAACGCACGTTAAACGTGAAGCTAATGTGCAATCAATAGTGCATGTCGCTAATTAAAACAGATCGACTTACTGAGTCAATAAATCTAGACCGATAAAGCGATTAATTGAACAATGCACTGCTGTTCAAATTCAATTTGATTCTCCTAAATATGATTCAGATTGAAATGTAATCGAGGTTATATTAGTAATACCATAGATATAAGGTACATTCTAGTTTTCATTGTATGTTTTAACCCATTTTAAAATACTTTATAGGTGATTTTTAAACGGATAAAGAATATAAATTGTTATACAATCACATCGTGTGTGGTTATAGTGAAATCGGTCATTTTACACCCAAAATGAGACCAATATCGACAATCACCGCGGGGGGCTTTCCGGGAAGATCGCCTTATAGTGCTCAAAATAAGGCCATTAATAACCTTCTTTTGTAGCACTAGGAGAAAAGAACGTGTCGATGTGCGGATAGAATTGTGTTTTGGTTATTTATTTATAACCTTTGTGCGTTTGGGTGAACGGGTATTATTTTGTACAAAAGTACAACACACCGCTATTGTGATGTTGTACAAAACCCAAAACCGTGGATGGTGAAAATGCAAATAGCAGCAAACTGAACTTTAAGACATAATTAATTTTGGTTTCTTTTTACGATGTATATATTTATTGATTTATAATGTCACAAACGCATATTTACTGTAAAAATAAAAAGATATATCGATAAGAGACATTGTAAAATAGATGTAGTTAGTAAAATTTGATATTTAACTTCTTACATACTCACACCTACGAGTACGATCCACGCCGCAGATCAATCTGAATACACTTACATTAAAATATAAAAAGCTGTCATTCAGTTGGGTATGCTATCAGCCATATTTTATGCTGCTTTGTGGGTGGTATTCGTCACAAAGGCTGTATGTTTGTGCTAGCATTCGTCAAGGGGCGTCGGAGTAGAGCGCAGAGCATGATTAATGACCATTCGTTGCATGCGAGCCTGTACGGAATTGTGAGAGTGAACACTGAACGCTAGGTGCCTGCGTCGTTTCAATAAAAGGGAATTGATGGTCTGTTGGACAAAAACAATTCAGTTTGTTTGTGGACTTGTAAGTCGTGTGGGAAAGAGCGAGTTTCACTTGCATAAGAGTTAGTCAAGCACATACATTTTTTTTATGAAAAAAAAACCTAATTTGCGTACCTCTACTGATTTGTAGTAAGTGAAAAATGCAATTGCAATTCATTGCCAAAATAATAAGATTTTTCGTCCATTTATATGTATTTTAACCAAACACTTTTATGGACATGAAATTTTACTAACAATAGTAATTCTCATTTCGTTTAAAGAACGAAAAATATTAAAATAATGTACCTACTTACTAAGCCTAATATAATGTTTGATATGTCACAATGATAGTGGTTAAGGGGTGATAGGCAATTATAATCCGGGGCGGTCCTCGTAAATAAATCTATTCACTAGAGCAGGTGTTGGTTGGGTTAAGTATCCATATTTTCAAGCTGAAGTATACTATTAAATGTAGTTATGAGTTTTTGTAATTATTTTAATTATTTGGAGTAAGAAAAGGGCAAAATATTTTTTCAAATATATAGGTAACCTAGTGGAGTCAATTAATGCCAAACAGATATTTGTTACATAAAGAATATGTTGTAGTTATCTAATTGTTAACTCATGTCAAAAAGGAAAAAAAGGTTTCTAACACCTTTGAACTCTTGAATTATGTGGTAAATTATGTGACAGATGTCTCTATTGTTCACATAGCATTCTTAGAAATGTACATTCATGTGATCTCCGTTGACATTAAAATTAATGAAACTACATCCGCAAATCTTCGCTAATAAAAAATAACAACTACAAGATTTGGTAGGGAAAACCACAGGTAATATGCTATGCCATGCTATTATAATATAGTAGGTTAACTTTCAGATCTTCACAAACATCTTAATCAAGCACTCATCTATCTCACTTTACCAATGAAGTGATTTCAATAAGGTCCTTATCACTGACGGATCTATTTTTAAGGTTTAGACCATTTTAATGTTTCATATGCTCCGTTCGAACGATAACAGACCTTATTACAATGGTTGAGGAGCTCCTAGATCTACTCTAGAGACTTGAGTAATTACAGTCAAACCCGTGCGGCGCGGTATACGGGAGACAGTTGACACTCGTTTTGTAATCGTCACCTTAATCGGGGATTAGCTAACCGTTTTGACACGTTGAAGATGGAGCGATAAGGGAATGCGGTTAGCCCACTCCTTTAATGTGTACCTGTGGACACTGCCGTATTCAATTACATGCAGATGCTTTGAAATACGTTTTATATTTGACCTTATCGGTGTTCCTGCTACATGAAAGTTTATAAGTTTATTTGAGTTGAAACGGATGTCAACCCGTTGAAAACAAAAACAACTTTTGCGTTAATCAAGTCGCAGACTGTGTTAAATTTATTATTTCCATCTCTTTTGTAACATCTACGGATACACCTAATATTGAAATAGTTTTACTCAAAACATAACCGTTCAACACATGCGATGTCATGAACTATAAGCTCTTGGCATTTTTAATGGAAACTGTCTTGTGCTTCGAATGGTGGCATCTAAGACTATTCGTGCCAGATAACATCGGGTGGGCAAAGGCACCGGCACGGGAGTGACAGCTCACAAGAATACAATCGTTTAACACGCTCATCGTATTCGGTCGACATCTTCAATGGTATTATTTGGGATCCAGTTCTAAACTTTGAAGACTTGTCTTTCCTTTTTGGATGTTCAAGATGCCTTTCATCGGTGCACGCTCTTGATGCCTGTCACGAAAGTATGGCACGATTCGTTGCGGCATCTGCGGTAGATGTAGGTAGGTACCCGTAGAAGTGTCGGAGCGTTCGTTCGGCACAAGAAGGCGAAGCGGGATGGCGTCTGAATGGGGAACGAGTGGAGATCGGGAGGTCTCCGCGAGGCGTGTCCGCGCTTCATCGATCGCAGCCTCCTCTCCTCGACGACGTCTGAGGACCTCCTCCCGCTACCCGCTTACGTTAGCACCCCGACCGAGTGCATTTACCACCCTCCTTTGCAGCCATATATTCCGCCACCTCGCCGGTGCTGTCTGCTTCACCCTCTATAAAGAGGAAGGCTAAAAACTTTCAGGTTGGTCTTACGAGTACATATTTATAAAATGAAATAATAAATATTTGGTTTCTGACGACCATTCTAATACCGTAATGGAAATCAAGTTCAATAAAAGTTATTATCATATACTTGCAAGGGCTTCAGCGATAGAAATAGATAAAGAGTATTTGCTCAAATTGTTACATTCAAACAGGTATTGATAACATCCACTACAGTTTATAGTAGTGTAAAGATCTTGGCAAAATAGTTATTTTTTCGACTTTACTGTAAACATGCTTTTAAAGACTTTTATCTTTGCTATATATCATCTTGATAGTTTTTCAATATTACTTGGATAATGTGATATAAGTCACTTTATGTTCTTCGTATCTAATAAAACATATCTATCGTATCTAATATGAAAATGTATCAGATATTTTTATAATACTTTATAATTAGAGTGCCTCTTGAATCTCCTATGAAATTTTCGCCCGCAAATCAATTTAATTATTCCCCATTACAATGTTTAAATATGACGATAACTTTTATTCTGCCTTATTGAAACCACAAATATTTTGACCTAAAATTTGTTCTTTGAATTTAGTAAATAAAATTTATGCAAATAAGTATTAATGTTATGCGCATCGGTCTTAATCAATATTCAAAAATAGCAATTACCCGTCAAGTTGAGTTAAAATTAATATTCATAATCGTCAAATGGCCGTTACTAATGAATTTGTTACTCAGGTATAAGGCAAATATTTACATAATACAATGGAGCTATGTAATGTACAATAACAATAAAGTTGTTGCCAATATATGTTTAACTTCTGTTATAACTTGAAAAGCGCGATAAATTTTACACATTTTAATATAATAATCACGTCCTTTCTTAACAGTACCTCATAGGTTATCATAAACATAACTATCGGTTGTAATAGTATTTTTATTAAACGCTTGTTTTATAAATATTTGGTTGGCACGATAAGTTCTAACTTACAGTAATTCAAAGAAATCGCACGTACACTCATTAGCTAGCACTGTGCACATTAATCACTTACATGAATTCTTTTCACATATTTTCCGCATATTTTAGAAACTTCAGTTATCCCCCAGTCACGCACATAAATTCGAACAATTCCTTTGCTAATAAGGCTCATAAAGGAGGTACTAATTAATCTTAAGCCCCAGCATAATTCATAAAACATTTTTTTTCGGAAACGCGCTGTCGCACGGACTACAAGGCGAGTCACGAAAATGGTTCTGCCCGTAATAAAACCTCTTCAAGCGCAAACTCGTTATAAAACATAACACGAGAATGCTACGTATGTAACAAGGTGATTGTATCAATAAAAAGGAATGGACTCATTAACAACATGTGTGAGGCGTGTTTGACTTGTCTTTGACTTAAAGAGTTGCGGTGCGGTCGCCTTTAAACCGTTTGTGTTTAATATCGGCGCACCTAGTCACTTTTAACTAATGAAGCTGGAATACGTTATTTGAGTTTTCTTTGAGATTTCTATACTTATTTACTGTTCTTTAACAACTGAAACATCTGTCATGATACCCTTTATAAAGTACTTGTTTTGCTTCCAAATTTTTAAGAAACAGGCGTTATCTCACTAAAATTTCAGATAAGGATTTTAAACGTTAATTATTAAAATATGAAACCGTATAGTGACCCAGTACATGAATAAGCAGCTGATAAAGTCAAATGGCACAGTGCAGAGATCATCTTATCTGCCTTTGATTGATGTTTCAAGTTGTTGATAAATAAACAGTTTAGGAAAGCCTAACAGACAAATAGAATTATTGATATACTTGTGAGGGAAAAGTCTTTACGCGCAGAGTGGATAGGTGAATAGCCAGAATATGAATGCGTTCAATCCCTTAGTAACTTTTTACTTAACTGCTTTATTTGTATATTGAATATTAAAAACGATTATATTATAATTACCATTATTTTTATCAAATTCCAGCGTTGTAGTCATAAAGTTATACATTTATATCATGTGATGAGTTGCATATAGTGTTTAATGAAAACTTAACAAAACAGGCTCACTGACCCATAATTGGATTATAAAATTTATACAACATTTTCTGAAGTTTACAAGCGTTTTTACTACTCTTTTACAACATGTTACAACTTCGAGGAGAATAAAGTTTTAGAACTAGATCTTTGGCACTTAATTACCACTCGCATGCATATAACTAATCACAGAGTAAAATAGAGAGGGCGTTGTAGGCGAGATCAAAATGGCAAGAGTAAAAGATGAGGCACCTGGTCATTAGCGAAATGAAGCCATTAGGTGTCGTGTTAAGCAGTTAATTACCTACAACTCCGCAATCTGGGGCTGGCGCAGTGCCCGTGGCTGGAGATTACACCGCTTATTACACTCTTTTTAAATTAAGGAGCCATTTGTGATTGATGACTGTTGCAGAAATTCAAGTTTATGGTGCAGTAGATAGTACCACATACTATAGGTGATCCACGCCCTTTTTAATGCCAAAAGAGAACAGAGAACAAAGTTATAATAATAATAATTGCTTAATAAGAATACTGTTTAGACATATTCCATAAAAATATATATGATTTTATTAGTTTCCTCAAATTGTAATTTATTTCCAATTATATTAAGCCCTACACAAATTGTTTTTCCAACTAACTCTTTGTTACGAAGATTTATTACAATTACACGCTACTATTATTGTAAATGAATCGATCGCAAGCGTTTTATGATGGTTATTCGAAGAAAGACGATAATAATTTAAGACATCGCCTTCATGATGTCTTCGGAATCCCATTTATCTATTCAAGTTTAATTGCTGTAGAAAATCATTCAGGCATATTTGTATTGAGGGAATTGCGAACTACAGTTTGCAACATGCGATTAGTCGTTTAACTTTAAATGATTTATCGTAGTTACAGTCTTAAACGAATACTGAGAGGGAACGCATGACAGTCGTGACATGAGGGACTAAATATTAAAAAAGGAATGTTAATTACCCTCCGCACTAAGTTTAATCAGAAGTAGCGTTGTGGTGGCGCGTCGTTGGCTCCCCGCGGCGCGATCCTCGTCCTGCTCCTATTAAAAACGCGACATCTACCTCTCAGGTCGTTTACTCAATGTCACATTTCATTACGTTGTTTATCATTACGGTAAATAATAATGAAACGGCAAATAATGGCAAATGACTCCAAAGTCACATTTATACAAACAAGATTTAGATGACTCTTATTAAAGCGATATTTAAAAGGCATCATAAAAGAGCAATAAACACTCCTCGACATGGCAATTAGGAGAAAGAGATAAATTTCCAAGTTGCGTGCCACTCCCATCTCGGTAGCAAATAAAAACGAGATCAAATGACAAGATAACGAGACCCTCTCGCCCTTAACAAAAGTAATAAAATGCTGGATTCCATTTCGCACGATTACCCGTGAGACGACAAAACATGTCAACTGTCAATTTGTATAATTTACACTGGAATTAAAATGGCGGACTGACAGATGACAGTCGACAGGCTACTGCCGCGCAGTAAAACTTCCACGAAGCTGCCGCGATATTCGCGTAAAAAATAACAACTCAGCCACGGAAGGATGTAAATGCGATGATACACGGCCCAACACCAACGGTATACTCATGCTACCATTATTTTAGATGTGATTTATGTAGTGCTTTTCCCATTCCCTGAGAAAGGGAGTAACTAGACTGGAGTAAGCTAGTATTATTACAGGATTATCCTGGGAACAGACGCGTGTCGGCGACGACGTAACTTGACGCGTGAACGACGGGCTGTCACGTCACCAAGTGACAAGCCGACAGGAGTACGAAATGATTACGAACTTACAATTTCGTTGTCGGAATTGGTTTCTTAATTTTATTAAATTTCGAGTTAGATTAACTTTATATCGCGTGGATTGTCTAAAATCTGAAGACTGTAAAGTTTTCACAAACTTAATTAGTTTCCGCACTACTCTAATCTTTTATGTCGAAATTACTGCAAACTAAACAATGTGTTTGATCCTTTACTTAGCTTCACTGAACATGGAGTGTTCTATCTAAGTAGACGTATGAACTTTTTTCTGCCTTCCACCCCATTGCTCACATTCCTAGCAATTGAGAACTAATTAACGAGAATGCTATTTATGGAAAGTAATTACATGGTAATTGTGACAAAAACATTCTTCAAGTACGTGCTTTGAATACTGCAAACTAGGCAAGGTGAATATTATTAAGTGTTGAAGTTGTTTTGTCTGATACGGGTATAAACATATGTAATTTATTCTTAAACCTTTACAAGGTAATGTAATACACTGGCTTATAAAAATTTGAGATGCCTAAATTTTGGCCATGTTTGTTATATACTTCAGGTAAGTTTTCTATGTACATGTAAATACTTATGTTCCGAAATTATACGAACAGGCAAAATATATTTTCACAGTACAAGTGTGTATCTTAACTTCCCGTCCCTTAAAGGTCAAAAGTATTTACGTACTAGTATAAACGCTTCAACTAATTTCCGAACATTACAAAAGTAAACAGCCGAGTGGAAGGGACACTGCGGGGTGAATTTCGCGCCTGGGCCGGAAGTGGTTTCCCATAATTACTAGCTGCTCAACTCGTACCTTTGTGGAATCGAATGCGACCTCCTTTCGCTTTTAATTATTTGTCACAGAACTGCGGTTTTCAGCTCACCACAATGCAGACATGTAACTGAGGGACGGACAAACATAAATATCGTGAAAGTTTTCAATGGAAACAACACATGACGCCCTTTTGACACAAAGTATCTATTAGGCGCATAGAACAAGCGAGTAATTTTCTTTAATTACATGCTCTCGGCGCATATTCAAACATAAGTGAATATGACGTGTCATTAAATATTCAAAGAAACTAAATTCTTTTGAATAATATTTTGTGATAATACTTTTTAGTGAATTTGGAGTCTACAATTTGTTACGCATAGGAACTGAACATTAATCATGAATGCCAACAAAATGGCGTTCCGAAGTAACGAAACTATGTAATTAAAGAAATTTAATTATTAAGGCCAGCCTTGAACAATCAAATGTTTTTCCATTAGTAACTGTACATGCAATACCTTAATTTTATTTCATTTACAGTATTTATGTATTTTTTGTATGTGTGTTTATGTCTTTAATGATACAATATTTTTTTGCAATATCATTTTACTTAGGTCTTATAGGTAAAGCATATATTATAACAATAGGTAAAGTCAACAGGGAGTTATCAGGATGTACATAATCAATAATTAAAGTTCAATTTAAAAAATGAGTAAAGAGATGCAAGGCTGTATGCAAAACCATGACTATTTTAAATTATTTTATCTGCAACCAGAATAATACTTTGAAATACGTAAGTAGGTACGTGTTAGAGTCTGTCCATTTGCAATCTATGTCACGGTTCGATAATTCTATGGAGCTGGTGCTTGTTCCCATGAACCTATTCCTGTAAGCGGATTCTACTTTCAATAAGATTAGGTCTAAGAGATTTAGAAAGACTCGCACTATAGCATTTATTTGTGGACTAATCAGAGGTTATTGCAGTGTCCGTCTTCTTCATTAATGGCCATATTGATCTGAATTTTCAATATATAGCCAATCCTTTCCTATGTCACCGAGTAAAAGTGCCGGCTTTTGCATATTTTTAAAACAAACGGTGTGCTTTTGCGCGCTGTTTTACAAATAAATATTTTAAAGAAGCTTTTAAAATGACAACATAATTATCTATAAGGTGATGAATAATATTTTATTAAATAAGATTAGTACACATAATAGTGTCTTCAGGAAGATCGATGCAATTTTGACGGTTAGACAACAATGTTATCGCAGCGAGTTCTATTTACGTTAGAAGGCTATGTAGTGGAATTGAGACCATGAACGCGCGCTTTCATTTTGTAGGTATTTGTTAAGCTTATCCGAGGGCATCGGGCACTTGACGTGTATTAATGAATTATGTAAATGAGACTTACCTATCACAGCTATATAAACTTTATAGGAAACTGTCCGTAGCTATTTCCTTGCGAAATATAATGTCGTATTGAATTACAAATATTCGTTAATTTGTAGACATGTTTTACATTTATAGAGTTGCACTTACAACGTTAACATTTATAAAAAATACCGTTTTTATTTATTATTTTAACTCAAATTTACACGCACGTAGTGCGTTATGTTACTTGTAAAACACTAACTATTTATATATCATTGTTTAATAGATGGAGCTTTGGCACTTAACTATATTACTAGAAACCGCAGTCGAAAATATTGTTATTGACATTCAGTTTTAAATGATGGCGAAATAATATAAGGACTAGTCCGGCATAACAAAATCAATCATTGCCAAAAGTTGGTTGGATTCGATACATTCAGCGTGCGCTGTGACAAAGGATAATGGAGTGTGAACATAACTAGCAATGTACACAAAAGTGGCAGGGCGAGCGTACGCAATAGCTGTCGTGGTGGCTCGCGGCCTCGATGGTTATCCATGATGGATGCGCCTCATTACTTGGACTCGCTGGGTGGCGGGGCATACGTCGCCTTAACGACTCGCTCATAAACGGAGCTGGCATTTACTCACACATTGTCAACAGCTTGCGAGATCCTCGACAGCACGATAAGGAAATCTATTGAACAGTCCGGTTTAATACTTCTTATTTATGACACCTTTCCGAGCAGTACCCGACGGGTCGTTCAACTCTATTTCATTTAACGTTTACTTCACCTTCATTTATAATTAATATTTTAATAGTTCGTTGCGTCTTATTATATCTAAGAGTTATTGTTGTTAATATTTAGTATAAGCAAACATGCGTGAGGAATCGGTGACAAATTACAAAGATACGCGATGTCATATAAGAAACACGCATTCTCAGGATCAAAGGTAGCAACTGTAAAGCAGCCTAGCGCGATGGCTGATGTCGGATCGAGTTAAGGCAGCTAAACAAATTGCTTCTCAACGGTTATCTAATCTGACAAGCTATGACTACTTGTACAACCTTCGGAATGACCAAAACGCCGCTCAGGTGCCCCCACAAAATAATAAGAGAGGCTCGCTCGTAAATAAGACGGCTGCAAGATGTTATCGGCAGGGGCTGGACAGGAAGCGCTTCAACCTATTTAAGGGTGCATTAAAATCGTATACATCATATTTGTTTGATTTCATAGTTCCAAATTCACTTTGTAATTATACTAGTCACCGACTGAGCATCGTTTTGATAGGCACTCTGCGCATTAATCATCTTTTTTATTGCAAGCATCTGTACCACAAAAACGGTGTTAATATTTTGCGATATTTTAAAAGTGACTATATTAGGTAGAAATAAATGTTTTGCAGACTTTAATTAAGCTAATTAATCACACAGGTACTAAGATGTTCTAGTTGGGTAAATAAACTAACTTATACGTCTCGCTCGTTCAGATAACGAATTTCAATAATCCTTATTGAATTAAGATAACCATTCCATACACCAGCTCATTCATCGATCAATACAGGATACCTGTTAATATATTTTTCTTCTTGTTACAGACGGATGTTCCCGACAGTACGGGTGTCATTCACGGGCTGCAGGGCGGAGGCTCGATACGCAGTACTCTTGGACGTGGTGCCCGTGGACGGCAAGAGGTACCGGTATGCGTACCACCGATCCTCGTGGCTGGTGGCCGGCAAGGCTGACCCTCCAGCGCCGCCCCGCCTCTACCCGCATCCTGACTCCCCCTATTCGGGAGACCAGCTAAGAAAACAGGTGGTTTCCTTTGAAAAAGTCAAGCTCACTAATAACGAAATGGATAAGAATGGACAGGTAATTTGTGGATTATTTACTTCATTACGAACGTATTGTAGGAAAGATTAGAACTTATCCTTAATGCATGTTTTAAGAAAAAAAAGGACTTCGTATGTAGGTATCTAATATATCTGATAATTGATTGATAGTAGAATTGCAGCATATTTTAGGATATTAAGGTGAGTTCGTATAATTTTGTCAGTTATATTACAGAAATTGCTTACAGTATTATTGGCTTAGAAAGCATAGCGTAAATGCAGTAAGGTAAGATTTGTATGGAGTGTGGTTTTCCTTTCCTAATACCGCGAAGTGACCGCGTCATAATATCACTGCGGGCCCATCGCACTTAAGTGTTTGCTTGTTTGCAGTAGCTTGGAGCGTTGCTCGCATGCGTGCAGCGCAGCACGGCTTATAAATTATCCGTCAACATTTAATTATAGTCTGTCCGCTCAGCATTTCAATGAAGCGACGCCTTCCGTGATTCGTTCTACTTGTTCTATATCAATTTCTCATCGGATTCTATCCCATACGACGACGATTATATGCGCATAACCGAATTGCCGCGAGTATCGAATGCACGGCACTCGTATGTTGAAACGGTATTCGATACCCCAGTTATTAAAGAGCGTTACTTTACGATGTGTAAAATTCTTAGTCGTGCTTAGATAAGGTGGCAATTTTTGAGGAAATTACTGGTATCGATGACACCTCGGGCGTCGGCTGCCGCGTAATGAGTGCATTGCGAACGTAAATTGGTCGCACATGGCGTGATGGCCAATAGCCGACCGCAGGTGCAGGTCCTGCAAATGTCATTTCGCATTACCGCGACGACTGATTCACGTTGGACCCTTGCTCTTTACAGTTTTTGCCTCCTCGCATGTCAAAATAGAATGGCTGGTGTCAGAACCCACCCATTGTATGACAGTTATAAAAGCTGTCCCTGAAGTCTAGCTATAAGCAAACATTACACACTTCGCTCGGCTAAATTGATTTCATTTTGCAGAAGTACATTTAAAATACATCAGCGTAATTAATCATGGTCATTTTGGTGCTTTAGTGGATTGGACAGAACATTGGAGGTTTTTCTGGTATAGGGTGTGATTACGAGACATTATTTATTTATTGCCACGAATGTAAAATCATACTTAAGTTCAACAACATTAGCTGTAGGTGTTCCTTTATGTTTAATTACTGCAAGAAGAAATAATGTAAATTTTATGCTTTGACGTTAACTTGAAAACTGCATTTATGTTTATTTTGTTTTATTAGTATTCATAAAGATGTTTTTTTCTAAAAGTTCTTCTATTTTTTGGTACTTAATTTACCACAAAATACATATTTAGTTGACAGTGTAATGATATCGAAACATAATTTTCTAAAGAACGCGCGTATAGTCAGTAGACACCTCGTAAATGTAAGAATTAGTACTCTTGCTTGACTGGAGTTACACATTAATTGCCAGTAATAAATAACAATTTTATTGATCTATACAAAAAGTTTTCATGTTAATGTTGTGGTTTAGTATTTTTATACTTCAGTCATTATCCAACTTTAACGATTGGCCCACATTCAAATGTAGAAACAACGTCCAACTTATTCGAAACACAACTGGAGTGCCACAAATTAAGTCTTGGTAATAAATGAATGGAACTAGTATATCAAAATAGTAAACATGATAATGTTTCATATCCGTTACAATTCAAAGTAATGTTTGATCAAACTGTCTGCTTCCAAACCTAGCGGAACGAATAAGAAGGCGGAGTGAAGTATGATGGATGAGTATTCTCATGATGCTTCTTCGGCTATGAATATAGCTAGGGGAGAAATGATGTTTAGTTACATGTTTATTTATGAGCTGGGTTTGAGTTACCGTCTTTTTTGTAGGTTGATATTCGGTCTGTACAAACTATTGCCAAAAGTAAAATATTTTCTAAACGTAATTTTAATATTTTTAGGGAGTGTAGAAACTCGTAAAAGTTACTAATGTGTGGAATTAATACATCCGCTTTTTTGGTAAATATTTTAGCAATTTTCAACATAAATGACACAGTAAATTTTTTTTAACTTATAGTTTATATTAACAATTATTGCCTCGCCAACGCCTGCTTCGATCTTATAAAAAATATTCACGACCTATATAAACGTTATTAATGGCTAAGGGCGACCATATTTCTAAGAAGTTCTTATTAATTTATTTTCCTTCCCAATTTAGGGCTAATGTTCCATGTCAGTTACGTATTAATCATTACATTACTACCGGCACTATTATTTGGGCGATATCGTTACGTTAAAAAATAGCTACCTATTCTATTTTCTGTTGATATTTATATTGTTAAGCAATACTTCAGTGTTTCACTCATTGTTAATATTATAAGATAATTCTTAACTTCTCACGATTACTGCTGCCCTATTTTTTTTAAATTAAGTTCTAACTACCGTACGTTGTTTTTTATTTATAGGTACAAACTTACTAAACACCTGAAACCGCACAACATAACCTCATAGTATCTATGTCTTATATCACCAAAAGCCTTTGGGATTGATGTGTGATCGATTCACACGTTAAATCACAGACCACTTAATTTACGGTGCGTGGGTGTACAAATTAAGGTCCGGTCAAATTGATTTGGTAGCTCCAACTCATTCAATGTCAACCGGTAGCACTTTGATGTCTACATGTTAAATGTGACAGCAATGCTGCTGTTTAATTAGAATTCTCTTGGTATGCTCACAAGAATTCAGAGAAGTATGTTTGTAAATGCCAATACTTTGATGTAAGATAAAGTTGTTGTGTCAAATATTTGTGCCGTATTTTTTTACCGCACCTCACCTCAGAGTTGTATATGAGAAAACCACATAATTACACTTTTTTCAATCGCGTTTTCCCTCTGAACCATCTAGGCTTAATACAAAATATGATAATATAACATCTTATGGTTTCAATAAATGTTTTGGTAGCTACTTTATGTACAATAATTAAGCTTCTCAGTTCGTCAGATTAGCGAGGTCAACCAACCAAATACCTTTACAGTAGTACTAAAGTACAGTAACAACACGAAAATGATTTTATTAAATCTTGTATTTATCTCACAAATAAGATCTTCCTTTGGTTTAGTTAGTTGTAGTATGCAAAGCGACGTAAAACTTTATGTCCAAATTAATTTTTTGAAAGAGAGTCCAACCATCTTTAACGAATCTTATAATTTTTCCGTCCAAACTTAAAATTCTTTTCAAGATTCTTAATGTATGTGTTTAAATGACATGAAAGTCTTTACTACTTGCTTTAAAATTATAATAAACTCAGCTCTAACAGGCTGCTAACCGTCTGCATTCGTAAGAACTAGTGCACTTTATTACCTCGTTAAGTAAATCCTACTGCAGCTACATTGGAAATAATCCAGTCAGATGACTACTAGGCCAGCATACAATTATAAAGTACTTAGACATACCTGCGTGCCATGTTTGCATTGCATTCATGTCGACAAATGAGGCACATTATACTTGTTATGATATGATCAGGTAGCATTATAAATGACATTGACAAAACCTACCTATTATCTCGTGATATTGTACACTGTTGATAAAGTACAAATATCGGATGTTAGGTGCTTTGTATAAGGTAAAACGAATAAGTAAATATTTCCTTACTATGTACTTAATGAAGATATGTTCTTAGTTAATTCCCTTATAATGTTTGATTTGTGCTATGTCGATATTTTTTCGCACATACAGAATCACATCCGTACGGGCATGTTCTATCCTCTTCAATATTGTGACAGGTTGCTAGCCTATCAGTCAATAAATATCATTAAAGTATATTTATTCTGCGAACGAATACAGCCACAAGAGTAAGTTATGTAATATTATTTACGCAAACTAAATCTCCTACTGCTTTCCGGGGCAAATAGATTCAAATTTATATACCAAATGTAAGAATTGTATTGTATTATCTGTGCCAAAGGTCGTTTAAGCTTTGTGCGTTAACGGTAACGTGTGGTCTACTAGTTACGCTACTACTACTAAGCTACTAGTTTGATTGTGGACATTAGCCCAAAAGTCAGGCAATTTACGAGTTTGTCTATATTCAGCTTTGGAACTACTGCATAATCTGGAATGATAACGTAATTAGTACACTTTTTCGAAATTAATGTGTCACATTGAGTACTGACTATCTGGTCAACTCGTGGGTTCGGGGTGACTATAGAATGACTACCTTCGCAATTGCAGAGATGTACACCTGAACCTCTGACTAACCCGAAAGGGGTGGTGAACGCATTTGTCTTTTTTTCTTTTTTCGAAATGATTGCGAGTTCAGTTGTGTAAATTAATTAATAAAGTAATAATCCAAATTACATGTAGCTGTTACTAAAGCTTTACTTAACTATGTGTGATCGAAAGCATTGATTAACCAATAGAAAAGTGACTGCTAACGTATTGAACACTTAATAAATTTCTAAACACTGACGTTACATCAAACAATTATAATAATCAAAAGTTTTACATTTTCACGTCGTTCAAGTGGCAGTATTATAAAAACAAATCAGCCAGACAGGTGATTGTGGCCTGTTGAGTATTACGTATAGATAATTAATAAGATATTTCGAGTGATCACGGGGCCCCTGCAGCGAGGCACCCCGCGTATCTGGTGTCCGTTTTCATGGCACTTCAAGAAATTAGTTGCGATATGTATACTTAGCTCGTGTCTAATGAACTGTTATGGCTGATTATGTTTGTTTTTACGTATTCGTTTTAGTACAAAAAACTTAAATCAAAATATAACTTAACATACAAAATGTATTGGAATCAATCAACACAATGGTTGTGAGTTAATATTGATATCCTGTCATAATGTGTTTGTAAGTAATGCCTGTGGTTTCCCTGCAAGGATCGGAATGTGGCCTATCAATCTTCGAATATTATGAAGGCTGCTCATTGTATGCAAATATATCTCGGCGCCCCCATCACTTAGGTTGGAATCACACGGGGATATTCCTGTCACTTTGTTTGAAGGAGCCATATGGGTTGATACATGGGTAGAGTTAATTATCATCATTAAGTTAACAAATAAACAATTTAGTTCTGATTGTTGGAGAACATATCCAGATTTAATAATTGATTGATGAGTGATTTATTCACAATAATTATTCACAGTTTTTAGCTTTCATAATTAAGTAAAGACTATTGCAACTCTTAGAGTTATTCTTTAAAAATAGGTGTAATGTAACACACGATCATTTTCTATAACCAAGTTTATGTTCATATGCTTATTATACAAAGCTTTTGTCCAACCTTTTCTAGATTAAATGATATGCGTGTGAATATTAAATAATGAAATGATTCCGTCGTTAAATAGGTACGATCACCTGCATTTATTACCAACCGCAATTAGACAGTAATAAACAGTAACTCAATTTACGATGAGAACACATAGTGTGAAACAATCTTTATGTACCGTTGGTGATTCAATAGAGTTACGACGACACGGTATCGTCACCGGTTGATCTCCAGATACACGCCAGAAGTATTAATCAAAGCCTTAATGATGAGACGTTTAGCAATAACCGTTCGAAGCCATTCCAGGGGGCAAATGCAATACGCATTTGTCACTTTGATATTAGTGATTTGTTTAGGAAGGTTTGTTTTTGTTAGCCCAGAAAATATGTGCTTAATGTTTAAATTTTTATATATGCCTTAGAAGGTAAGGTGATTTACTTATATACTTGAGCATATGTAGTTAGTAGTATTTATGTCTTAATTGTTTCTTGTTTTTGTAAAAACGGGAAATATGTTTTACGAAGTAAAGTTCACTGCCGCGCAGCTTACAAGCAATTTAATCATAAGCATGTACCTATCGACCTACCGTATAGAATAAAAGTGTAAACGAGTTTCCGAATAGCTCACTTTCCTAAGCATGTTCGATTCATCGCTCGCTACTGATAAACGCGAGATTCCAACACGATTTAAAATAAATGAGCTTATAATTTGATACGTCCTCGGTTGTCGTTTTTCTATTTAATAATATCATACTTTACGAGGATATATTTATTTCAACGTAACGTTTCATTGATACCTAATATCAGGTTACTGAAAAATACACAGCAGGTATAAAATATGCTGTTCGTTAATAAGCCATAATTTATGGCCGTATAGACATTGGCAGAGAATTTTAAATCAATATCGCATATCTTGTGGGCAAACTCGCTTCGCTACTTATAATATTTCTTCAATTTGTCATATTTTATCGACTTCTGTGCCTTCGTTATACCACCTACCTACTACTGTTTATTTAAGAATTTTACCGTATATGGCCTGTGTTTTTAGTATGGTACAATAAGTGGAAATGCGAAAATAGATATTATATGCAAAATACATACATAACCACCCAATGAACAGCACTCTGCATATTACTATGGTCAGAATATTTATGGACGATTTCTATTATAGCACCGCCCATATATCAAACAATAGCTTCTTACTATAACTATACTTATATGAATAACATAGAGTAAGCTTCGATGTCTGAAAACATTTAAATCGCGTGTTGACAAGGCTACAGAGCTATTCATAAGATCGCCACGCGCCACTGTTACATTTGCATACGCAAATATCCAGACTTGTTTGGGCTGCTGAGCGATAATTTTCTGTTTAACAGAGAAATAAATGAGTTAAATTTATAATCAGTTAATTCAGACTACACAACCGGTTCACGCACGTGTCATCTCTATAAAAATTGCAAATTGGATATCATTAATTGATTGTTCGCTACCCAGTTTCGAATATCGGAATTTTGTATAATATTTATGCTTTCTAGGAAATGTTGTTCATATTTATGACATGTATCCGTAAGAAATTTTTTTAATAAAGTATAATATTTGTATTCGTGAATAAAAAGTATTCTTGCTTTGAATATATTATCTATCGCTTGTAAACTATGCAGCTTTTACACTTTTGTTATTATTTTTTTAAGACTGGAACGATATTTCTAATAGTGTATCATTATTTATACTTAGGTAAAATTTACACCCCTACCTTTATACATTCCTTATTCTCACGCCACACCCATTTTACTCGTGATACAAAATTGACAATTCAGCTTTGAATATACCTGGAAATCAAATCAATAATATATTTTTCATTTTAAGTACATTCAATAAAAGTCAAAACGTAGCAACGCGGCATTCTTCTAACAGGTATCTATTTGGTATCTTTGGGTAGGTATATTCATACGTTAGCATTAGGCTTATCCCAGAGGAGCGGCCGTCAATAACAACTCGTCGATATTCCGATTAGCGCTCCGGATGCGGCTTAGGAGGGCTTTTCGCATCCTCGCCTGCCCGCATCGACAAATTGAACGATTTGTACCCACCTACCGCGGCCCTGTCACTTCATTTACATTTTATTTCGGCTTATTTATACACTTTTTGGGTTAGCTGTAAAGGCTCAGGAATAAACCTGTTAGTAGAGCCTTTTTGGGTACAGTGTATTTTGCCTTCGGAATATGAATGGTTTGGTGTATTTTTATTTTTTATTCGTTTTTGCGCGTTAATATGAAAAAAATGATGTAAATCCACTATACTTTTATGATTAGGTTTTTTATTTCAATATTCTCGCCAATAGCCTAATATGCAATGTATAATGATTTCAATACAATGTTTAGTTTTTTAAGCTTCGGCAAAAATAATTAGAACTTACAGTTACATAACTATAAAATTGTTTTGTACTGCCAACTTATTAAAATCAATTAATATTTTCGATATCTATGAATTTTATTACCAACTATAAGCTATTTAAAATAAATCTAATACAAGATAAGCTTAACTTATCATGCGCGTCGTAAGTGCGTCATATCACGTCGGCGGTGGGCGACCATCTGACCCCTCCAGAGAGCTCGCCCCACCCCAAATCCCTCCCACCGCCTCCACAGCAATTAGTCTTATCTTTCCCCACCTCTGCTATGCCATATGCCGCTTTATACCACAGGCATTAAAGATTAATGTTCCTCCGTAGATCAGGGTGGAGTGGGTTCCAACCCTTCACAATGTTGTCGACGAACTCGTCTCAGCGATTTAGGCGAGTCGCGCTCCGCTGATTTTGATATCATGCCTCCATTGACATTATGCCAATTGGGTTATTAAGGCCCGAGTCTACTTTAAGTTATATTAACTGACGAGCTTTATGAAATTGAGAGATAATTTGTAGAAGGACAAAAGGGCTTTTTTAATTGAATAAATATGATGTATGTAGTAATATGAGGTAAATAATAACATAGGGTAACATATCCTCCTCAAAGTTTTAAAGATTGTGAATCATGATAGTATTTATAATGTCCGTTTAGAAGTAATGGTACTTGAATAACATAATGCAACAAGTAATATTACGAAGGGGATAAATTTTTTTTATAACTTATTCTTATGACTATTTAAGTCATTAATATATAAATTTATGTAGATATATTTTATTTACTAATATAATCAATAGTTTATTGTCATTGTCATTTGGGTCTAACAAAAGACATCTACAGCTTATACAAAACGTGAAACCTAGTCATTAGATCAAATCAAAACCTTATGATTCACATAAGAATCTGGTCCTATCAAGAGCCTTGCGTGTGGGTAGTCGCAGGTGCCGAAATTAGAGGCTTCTAATGACGTACGCCCCGCCCCTTCGCGCCTTGGCTATTACGCCGGATATTATTAGTCTATTAACTCTAATTTGGGAAGTCTTCAATAGCCACTCTAGGAATCATATTAGTAATATCGAATTAATGTTCTTTAAGTTGAAAATGAGATTTAGTTTATATGTAATAACTGATGGGTAATTTTCGTATATTTATTTTTATAGCAGCTTTGCATATGCGCTAAAATATTATAAATGGCGGTCATTTGTAAGCACAAGTCGTTTTTTATGACTGTTTAACACAACTGACAATTAAAGAAAATTGCCGTCGTAAAGTTAGATAGTTAGTCAACGAATGCCTTATTATGTCATTTCTACAAGTCAGCGAGGGCCTCGAACTTATGACGATCAAAGATATGACGAAATTATCATAAATTAGAATCTCACATTTAGTCGCCACTAAAAGTGGAATAAAATAATAATGACTCAACAAAATGTGATGTTACAGCTAAAATTTATGTTGAAAATTAACTAGACAGCAACATTAATTAATATACAGGGGCTAATTATCTCATCAGGGTAGTCAGAAAGCACATTAACAATTTGCCGCAGCCGTGTCAGACGTGTAAGGTTCATTCCTGTGACACTCAAATCTATTTTTGGGATAGAAAACTTCTAAACGTTATTGAGTATCATTTAATCACAAATTGAATTAACTTAGTATATACATAAAAATATGCAACGGGAATGAGAATTAATATGTAAAATATTACAATGTATGTCTAACTACAAAGTCGGTAATAGATAAAGGCACTGTTAAAGACGGCATGTGTTATATTATGTACATTAAACGGCAACAACGGTAACAACGACGGCATGTGTTATATTAAGTAAATTTAACTATAAAAGAAGTTGCTCTAAAAATCTCATCGATTTTAAAAAGAATATAGGTACATATGATAAATAGTAATATTCGAATAAACATTTGTATTTTATATTCACCGTGAATCGTTCAAGAAGAGCCCTGGTGGGCTTATCAGCCGCGTCACATCACCTGAACACAACCAGCCGAGTCTGGGCCAATTAATTACCAAAGCATCGTTGAGTAGCCATACCTAAATAATTATCAAACTTAGCGCTATTGCATAGACAACTGCAATCACAGTTTATAAGTTTCTCTAAAGAATTGTTACAATAAATAATAAGCGTAATTTAAATTACTACCTATACATTGTATTTTCTAATAGAGGTATAAGATACACGTGTCACACTCGTGTCCCTACACAGGAATAAGCTGACATCTCGGATTCCCATCTAGCCCGATTATTTACTTTTTCTGGCAAATCTTCGTTTTATTTATATTGATAAACCTCATACTCGGCGGTTATAGGTTCTTCTAACGTCTTTTTTATTTTTGGTATGTCGTCTATTTGATGTATATAATTGCAACAGCATTTTTCACCTATATAATGAATCCTAAACTTGTTCCAGATCGTATTGAACTCCATGCATCGGTACCAGCCCCGCATCCATTTAGTGAAGATACGGGAAGGCAGTGGTCCCATCACAGACTTGGCCAGTGAACAGCATCGCACATTCGTCTTCCCCGAGACAGTGTTCACAGCTGTCACGGCCTACCAGAACCAATTGATAACGAAGCTCAAGATCGATTCGAATCCCTTCGCCAAGGGATTCAGGGATTCCTCCAGACTCACCGATTTTGACAGGTAATTTCAATACACCACTTTGAATTTGAATAGGTTTATACATATTAGTTGTACACACTCTCATTCCCATAATTTAGTAAGATATATAATAAAAAAATTTGAATAACTTTCGTCATAAAAGACGTCACTAATATCTAAGTATGCGTCTTTGTTTTCTATAGCAGGCTAGTCTGATCTCTGAGTTCCACCGTAGCAATTAGGTAATGATGCATTGCTAATAGTAATTAAGCCTTCCTCTATATGTACTCGTGAGCACTATGATCTATTAGATTCCTAGAAATAATAGGTAGTACAAAGTTGTTAGAATAGACGTCATGAGTGGTATGTATTTACTGCAACATCTTTGTAAACGCGGTCCCTGCGTAGTCATTAAACGTACTTTTATGTTGCATAAGAGCACGATGAATCTGCGTGTTTCTCACTTACAATATAGTGCTCGGCATAATTTCTATAATTGTATACTTACGTGCGGAGTAAAAGACGGCTCGGAGGCTTTATCGCCGAGGTGTGAGCTGCCTCGGGCATTTTGATAAATTGGCAGGTTATTAGCAACAGTTGAAAGGCATTAGGGACTCGGCCCTGCAATTTGCCATCGCCGAACTCCGCCGCCAATAATAATAAAATATTAAAAACGCGTCTTTCACAACAGCGGACGGCCGGTATTTTGCCCGACCATTTTTATCGGGTTCTCGATCCATTTTTTGCTCTGACGTTTATGAATATCGTATTATTGACACTTAAAATGTTTATCTCGATGATGCTGCATCCATCTAAGGCAAGTGAATTAGGTTGTGTCAATTGTTTTGGTTTTAGTGATGTAATTTAACTAAAAATTCTTTATCAATTTATTAATTCCACAGACATACACAAACTAGTTCTATAAAATGTTTTAATTGTTAATTACTGATAAGTTCATAAAATTATCGATAATCGACTTCCAAGTAGCACATTTGACGCCTTGCTAAATTACAAGGACAGGTCGCCGCCACCACTGCCGCTCGTGGGAAGATGCTTAAGAATATTAAACTGGGTTGTAATTTTGAGTCATTAGCGTATCGCATGTGCTTAGACTGTAAGGTTGAGTTGTCAATTAATTTTCATATTTTACATAATTTGTGTTGTAATGGGTCTTTTATTCATTCAGCATCTCAAACTAGTAATGGGATTATACTAACCGACGCCGACAAACGTCCTGTGGATATAGTAAATGGTGATTAAGTGAATAGATTAGGGAATTAGTACCAGCGTTATTTTACTTTACCTGATCCTTGCAATCTTAAATGTTTTTGACAGTTCAGTTTTGTTTTTGATAGAGTCGGGTTCATAATATGTATATGACTGTAAAAATTATGACACTGAATGAAGGCTGTGAAATAATTAATATCAGGAAGATAATGTTCCTCCTTATTAAACATATATTAACCTAAAAAACAAATGATCAAAAATGTACATACATTAGCAATTCTTACAGTTTTACAATCGCAATTATGCCTAAAAGTGAGCAAGAGGCGAAGCCACGTCTCGGCGAGACGAGGGCGTTTCCAAGCGTAAGGGCTCGCGTGAAACGGGCTCACGTCATCGGCAAAGGCGGCCGGGCCCCGCGGCGGGCGGCGCGCGTAATCACAGGGCTCGCTACTTATTATGCCCTAAACGACAAATTAAAGCGCATTTCTATTATCCGGCCATCGGTGTGATGCTCGGACCTGTTCCCCGAGGCGAGATGCACTTGACCGGCTCAGGTGCTATCAGAATTATGGTATGAGAGTTTTGGCATCACCATTAATTGGCGTCGACGCGGACGATAATTGCGCTACTGCGGAGGAGCGATCGATAAAACTTAATTGGATATTTTTTGTTTTCGCACACCTTCATCGGATGTTAAACATCCTGGGAGCGCTCCACTAACATTAAGATGGACGTGACTAAAATGATAGAATTAGTATTTTTCTTTAGTTTTGATCTTGACATAATATTCATACATATCATGTCAAATAAATGTAGCTGATGCGATAGACATACATACATGAATTTGTACTTTTGAGGAAAACTTTTATTATTCATTATTCGGCTCTCGACTTTCAATCCGCATGGAACGTGATGACTGTGTTAATAACACTTCAATAAGTTCCGCGCGTTTTGATTTTTTTTGTTTCTCACATTAAGAGTGGGTAGATCTCTATAAAAGCCGATACTTCTTCGATTATTCCGGCGGTATCCATTAGAAGCGTAAGTATAGGTTAAAATGACTTTGTATTACGCCCTCTATTGAGCAATTCGGGTTCGGACAATCGATACTTGAGCAATGATAGGCAGATCTCATTCAACCCATCATTAATCTAATAGGCAATCTAATCGACACATAACTCTGGTAGCGGGCTACCGAAGCGGGCTAATTGATAGATGGTTCGCCACTGGGAAGATTGACGGCTAATTCGAGATGTTATGATGTTATCGAGGCTATTACGGACGCCGACACTCACGGCTCGTCGTACCGGCCCTGCTGCCTTGCCACTACACTGCTACACTTACTTTATAAATAGAGCCAACTTGCTCTAATTATAGAAGTGGGCATAGTTTTTAATGTATATACATACATTCCAGGGTCAATTGCATACATCGGCTCATTCTTCAATTTATATTATACAAGTGACTAGAAATTATAAAAAAATATTAAAGTTACTTACGTTATATTTACTATCTATTTATTTATCTGCATGTCTAACTTATACTCGCCAACTCTTTTCTTACATGAACAATTAAACAATTTTGTTATCTCTGGCACATACTTGAATACTGACTCACTCACGTATCTACCTATATCTCTATGCTTTGGAACGAGTGCCTCAAGGATCCCGCCACATAAGGTGGCAGTTGGAGGCGTCGCCACAGTCGCGTAATTCAGTGTTACCAGTAAACACGCCAAAACTAGCACTCACTGTGCCATACGGCTCGATACATTATAGGTTTCATTTGTAACGGTCTTTGGTTGCAGAGCTATAAACTCAAATAAAACAAATTAATATATCAAAGTCAAAATATGTTTATTAAACTATTTCAAACATGATTAATAATTAACGGGACTTATCCTTCTTATTATATATTACATATATTATGTGTTCCTTCACTCTGTCCGCAATAGACCGTTTAGTGTGTTCGACGTAGGATTTCCCACAGCTGCAATCAATCTTATACACACCCTTATATCTTATATCATGAGTATAAATCGCGAATCTCTTAAAACTATTATTTCAAACATGGCACTGAGCATTGTCTTTACATATTTTTTACCGAGGTTAGATCAGCGGAGACCCTAGCTTGGAGAAGAACTAACAAGAAACTCCGGAAATCAATTTATTATAATCACCCTTAACAAACATAAAAATTACAAAGAGTGGGCAAAAAACACAACGCTGGTAATACTAAATTTACCTTTCATACAAAATAACACGCAATGGCGGTAACGTCAAATTTAGTTCCAAGTTTGGCTACTGCCACCTTATGTGGCGGGATCTCTAGCTAATGGACCGCAAACAGTAGCAGATGCTGACACCGCGGTGTACTCACTTTGATGTTCGTCTGATAACAGGTTTTAATTACTTAAGGCTTTCATTGGCTCTTACGGCTCGAGCACCATCGGATTGCCGGAAATGATGCAGCTGTCAATCAAGCTCCGAGTATGTCGGCATTTTATGGAATAATTTTACTAAGGCACTTATTTTCACACATAGTAATGTTAGGTATTCATAGTTATAGATTCGTATTAACTAGTATTTTAACGCCGAACAAAAGAATATTTGTGATGTGCGATTAATTATTTTGTATATAAAGAAACAACTTTATTATTACAGTTGTTTAAACTTTATCCTAAATATATCCCAAGATCGCAACATTGCCTAACCAGCCGTTATAAATACATACCCATCCGCACACTAAATGAGCAGTTACACAAATAATGATTGATAATCGTCCGAAAACTATTATCAAAGAACAATAAAGGTTAAGACGTTTTTAATTGCCCAAGGATTTGTAATTTCCAAACCGAGTGGAGAAACTCTTAAATTATTTCACGAGCACTTAATGAGTTTCGCTGCTGACACACCAAGTCATCAGGGACGGGTGATGAATTGCTGGGCCGGTGTGAGAACCGCCGCGCCGATTATACAACTTACCATTTTAACTCGAAATTATAAAGTCTAAAGAAAAAGTTTACGTAAATAAAAAGCACATTAATAGTAAAGTAATACATTCAGTAATTCCAAGTAGCAAAAGATTTTTGCTTTTAGAAAGATGGTCATGCAAACCTCTAAGCACTTTGAATGTGTGATAATGGTCGTGAAGTGTAGATTTATATTACGAATATAAAGCATTGCTTGATAGTTATTGGTTTGTAAATATTTCATAGAGATCTTTCTTAGATATATATCTCACAATAAAATGTCCTACAGGTATCTGACAATACATTTTAACTAGTTAGGTAGGTACCTACACTATGTCGCAATCAAAAACCCTGGTTAGGTAATCTGCTATGAATATGGATCTCCAACTGGCACCAATATCTCGGTGTGGTTAAATGATTGTAGTGTTGGTGCGCTTTCATCCATTAATTAATAAAGACACGCCCCTCGGTCAATTAGAACGGCATTAAGGTGAGGCGAGCATTCATATTTATGTGAGAGCAATCTCTGCTTCGTTTTATATGATTCACGAATCGACTGATGAATTTATATTAGGAATTAATTCTCTAGGTTAGTTTCTCTATTGGATTTTTATTATCTCTGAAATAGTGCATCCAAATTGTGATAAATAGGAGATTTATGACCTATCTTCACCACTTTAATGAGAACCACATTTTTTACCAAATTTGTATTCACAAAGGTCCATTATGAAGATCGTTACACATAAAGATATTGCTTTTGCTGATGGCACAATAACCACGCTAAAGTGAAGGGAATCCTGCATTAAAACTTTGCACGTAGACATAATAAGAAATATTACTCGTGTAAAGTGTTATGACATTTTCGATACCTCATTAAAGACCATTTAATTGGTAGTAGGCCACTTTACGAGTGTGAAAATTGCGTTGCAGCCGCTAACAAATAAGCGGTTTTTCATAGAATTCGCATAAACGAACAAAAAGTCGTCGTAGACCAGACGCGCTTGACTGCGCCCAATCATCGATGGAATTGCAGGTTGTTTATTCTTCGTGTTCAATGTGTACAAATTAGCATTTCGGAATACGTTATGGAGCATCGATATGTATCGATAAGTCGCTCCCCTCCCTCGGGTCGGCGGCATACCCTCTGAGGCAGCCGCCTTGTAATTTGCCGGTGGAAAGTGTTGGCTATCGCTTATATCGAAATCATAATACGTATTTCACGCCTTTGCGCACTCGAAAAACGTCCTACTCTCTCCGACTGCGCTCCATCAGTTTGCAACCAGTGTTCGCGGTATGACCTTTTATGGATGAAGTGCTACAAATAGAAGAAAATGACAAGGGTTATCGTGTTTACCACAGAGACAACAATATAAAATCACACTGAAATCAGTATCAAATTTTTTTTGTTGATTAATTACTTAAGACACTACAAATCATTTTATCGCCACAGTTATAAAAAGTAGGAGTGTATGAGTGTGGGCTCGCGTGACCTGCCTACCTGCGGCGGCTGCCGGCGCCCGGGGCTGCCCGCGCGGTGATAGATTAAATTCGACGCAGCATCTCCTGATGTCATGCCGATTTCGAGTCTTACCGTGTCGTCACGCTCATTTGCCGCCTTTTGAGCGGATAACACGCTCATGAGATATTTAATCGCCTTCTGCTGTTGCTTTTTTTCATATTTATGAGCTGCTGTCATTCATCTCGCGCTAACGTAGCTCCATCTTGCGTCAGGTAAATCTGTGAATGAGTTTTAATTGGCTCAGTGAGTGTTGCGAAAATAGATTGGTATTTCGAGAACCGTCTCCGTGGCTATGGGATCTGGGAATCAATAAAGCAGCGGCTGCGAGGAGTGAGCATCGCGTGGCGGCCGAGGAGGCGGGCGGCCGCGCCTCGTTGACGCCGATAACGCTGCAAAGGCCTTTCGCAGAAGCCATTCTCATATAGTTATGAGGTTTCCAGTGACCGACTGCTCGTTACGGAACGGCGCAAAGCTGCATTCACACTTCGTATATTTATTAATATTCAGTGGAACTCTAGCGTTCTGCTTATTGTTTTACTACCTTTATTTTTCGGTGCGAGCGGCACGGAACGGCTTCCACGTGGCGTGCGACTTGCGCGTTTCATAGTCGTAACTTCATTACGTTAACAACTCTATATTAAACTTTATACGAATATTTTATGAGATGCAAGAACAACACGTGCCGGATTTTAGTCAGCGCCTTGCGGTCGTTTCTGCGAAATCGTTTATGGTACTGGCATGATGCTGAAAGCTGATGAGAATCTACGGCAGCGGGTTTCTTGGAAATCCTTCGCTTTTAAGTGTTCAAATCTGGTTTGAACTATATAGCTTTACATAGATCTATTAGGTAATCTTATTAAAGAGAATCTTATCAGCTCTTCATCAACATGTACATTATTAAATACCACAATACAACTCTTTTCTCATTTCCACTACCACATTCCACCAACTTATCTCATGAACATTTCATCCATACATAACCTTTCCATTTTCTTTCTCGACAGAGACCCAATGGAGCTGATGTTGATGGAGCAGCAACTCCTGCGCTCTCCACTGCGGCTGTACGCGGCCAACTCGACCAGCTCCGCGGAAGACGAAGCCGAGAAACGGGCAGCGTGGGCCAGGAGTCCCTCAGCCTTGCAGATCCTGGCTCTAGGAGGACGAGCGTGGCCTTCAGCGTGGCCACAACCATTGTCCCTGCCTCCGGAACTGTGGCTTCAGAAACCAGCGCCACCTCTGAGGTACTGCCCATACCCTCCTCCGTCACACCAGGTGGCACAGTCCTCACGGCAAGAACACAATCCTTCTAGACATCCATTGTAAGTTCATAAGCAGTGCTGTGAAATGATTGGTTAGCCACTGTTGCAAAATAAGTTGGTAGTCTCGTTTGTATATATTCAACTAGTTCCTACTGTGTATCGGAATGGATTATTGTGATTCGTATTTCTGTACTTAACTCGTTAATGATGTGTAAAATCCAATTTATGTATAAATGAAACAACCAAAGATGATAAACATAATGAAATTATAATCCATTGTAAATAATTATTTAGAAAGAGGTAGATTTGGTTTTTGTAACTTGATATTGTATATACATTCCATTAGTAATTTTATTGTCATATTCATTAAAATAATAATGTTATTCATAATTTCAATATACATAAGAACTATAATATTATGTATGAGAATGAAGTATATCTGATATAAAAAATTCAAACACCCTATATGATTTTAAGTTTTTTATAATTCTATGTATTCGAAATTAATATATTGTTTGAGATCTTTACTACCAAGTATTACATTCACCTAAATTGTAATAGCCATTACACCCGATTGATATAAATACCATTCATCTTAATTTTCATATATGCTTTGAATTATACTTATAAAAAAATTGATGTATTAAATAGAAACAACCTTGAGAATGCATAAAAACGTTTAATATTGTCGTGAATAATGTGATCTAATCTAAAAAAAATGTGGATATAACCATAATATTGATAATATTTTAAAGTATGTCAACCCAGTACTAGATTACAAATTTCCTCTGTATCAAATGAAGTCATATTTATGCTCTGTAAATTACTTAGAAAGTTGTAAATAATAAATCAATGTAATGTTAAATGTAAGTATTGATGAAATAATAAAATAAACTTGTAGAGAATAATAGTGATTAATGTTGTAAGTCGGCGATGAAAATAACATAATTTTTCGCAAGCATGTCTACCAAAAATGCAATAAAGGACCTTAGTTCATTTCATTAGTATGAAGATAATTTGGATTCAAAAGATATAACGAAAATGTTCTATTTGGTCAAACAAAGATTGGAGATACTAATAGTGAAAATAATGTGTGAGATATACTCTTAAGAATATATTATTTTATGATTCAGTAAATGCAAAATAAACAATAAAAATAAATTTTATTGCAGTACATGATTTCACAACAGCATCAAAATGTTCGTTTACTTAAGCATGAACTGACATAACTCACACCTTAATATTTTATAGTTATTAATTTACATCAATTTGTATAACTTTGTTTCTAAATGTGCTCTACCGTAACCAAGTAAAAGATTTTCCAACATCCAATGATTCCGTGAAATGTGTACGTATATGTATGTATCAACTTTGTCCTCGTTCTAAATGGTGTAGACATTTCCATAAATCAATATTATAAAATGTAAATAGATGTAATGAATTGTACATACATTTTCCGTATTTATTCGATCATTGTATAACATGAACGGCTACGCTTAGGTGAGTAGAAAAGACATATCGGGGTGTACCCTTGATGTTTCAATAAAGAAAATTATAAAATTCTATTGTCATTTCATTTATACCCTAATTATCAGATTATACACATTATAACAGTAGATCATGGAAAATAAGGTTCATTAATGGATATGAGTCAGCTAGAAGAGATTTGCCTGGATTGTTCAAGGAGGCGATCTATAGTCTCTTTCTATCCCTTTATATAAGCAATGGCATTCATATTTGCAAGTTAATATTATAATTCCATAGTCATATTTAAATTACATTTATAATGGCGAGAACATAAGCCTCCTTGTAACTTTTATTAATTTCTTTTATTTCCGTAACGTCATTTGACGGAGACAGTTCGATCTATTTCACACAAACTTTATGTCATATTAAGACTAGGTGGTCACAAGACTATAGCGAAAAATCTACTAATAGTCCACTGTCCCATATTATGGTAAGCTCAATTATTATGCAAGCTAGAACTTTTCAGGAATTTTTAAACTTTTTAAAGTTATATGACAACGGATCAACGACAACTGTAATTCCTTACAAGTTTTATGATACTATATAAATTGTATATACATACATGTATATAGAATGCTAGCTTTCTTCTCCGCACGTCGTAGAAGGGGATTTAATCACTAGGTGTAAATAGAATCTACTAGGTGATGGAATATCTAACTGTTAGCTACATAACTATTAATGCCAATATTACGGCAACAATAATGCTTAATTTGTTGGCGAATCTCGGAGGTTTTATCAACATCCGAAGATAAATGATATTAAGACATTTCTATATCTATTTATTTATGTATAGCTGGTACTAGTTCATAAGCATCACATCTTTAAACTTTCTCTGATGTGATACCTACCCCTCTGTAGAAAGCCGGACATTACGAGTATGTGTGTATCTGTAAACTTCAAAAAGTATGATGACATGCTTAAAAGTTTGACAGATTTGCAACGCATTATCATCCATATGCACCTTTAAGCCTCTGTCACCTCTTACAAAATAAATCAGATCTGTATAATATACATATAAAAGCTACAATTAATACGATGCAGTAATCTAGTATCTAAGTATTTCTCAAGTATTTTTTATTCACGTTGACCTTATTTTATAATAGAGTCCGTAACGATATATTCGTTATTCGCAATTCACTTTCGTGTAATAAGAAAAGCTATTTTAAGTGGGTGAAGGTTTTGTTTGTACAACTAACAGTCATCGTATTATAATGAAACTAATCCGTAACAGATCCGTCAATCAGATTAAAAGTAAACGTAATTCCGTTTGATAGATGTTTTTGGTTACTATTTCGTACTGGTTTTAAGGCTATTCTTTATACTGTAGGAAAAAAAACCATTCGGGTTTTGATGTTATGGAGAATATTATTAATTTGTATATAAACATTTGAAAAAGGTTAAAAAATTAAAATGTGCGAAATAGAATAGAGGAAAATGAATAAAACAAATTGATTAACTTGTATAAAATTGCGTGTTAATGTAAGAACGTATACTCGTAGTTATGGAACTGTTTAATAATCAGCTTGGTTTCTTGTACTTTATTACTTTTACCATGTCTACTTTACCGTTACACTCTACATTTGATACCTTGTTGGATAGGCAGAACTTCAGATACATAATATGAAACATTGAATAATTTATTTAGGTGATTTTGGCATAAATCAGTAACCTTCATTAACTACAAATATCAACGCAATTCCGTTAAAAATTTAAATAGATGCATTCATTTAAATAGCTTTTTACCAAGTTACAAGATTTTATCATCATACTTGTATAAAAAGAATTTCATATAATCGTGATCGTTGCTATTCTGGAATGTAAATAGTTTATGCGTCTGTTATATGCCACTAACGACAGCTAGGACATTATGACTCCGAATCGCTGTCCGTCCTAATATATGTGTACTGATACTCATGTTCAAATGTATGAATTTGATCCTAACTTTGACGTCAAACTTAATTGCAACCACGTATTGATAAAATAAATTGTCAGAATTCACACTAGGAGGCTCATTTTTGTTGCTAAACAAAATTTATTTGTCTTCATAGTTTCGGGAATATTATAGCACGAAAATCTCGTTGAACAAATTATTGCAGGCGGCAGGTATACCCAGACAAGCAGGGGGAAAGCCAAACCGGTGCTATTACACGATATTTAATAAATAATCATAACACGTTTATTTTCTGTCTTTATTAAGTGTTATTAGGAATTATTAAGCGGCCGTATCGATGATGATTGACCTTCCGTCCGGATGGTAATTGCCGCGATGTAAGCGGCCTACAAATTGAAAGCGACCGGAGCCTCGGGCGCGCCTTGATGGATCTGCTGCCATCGGGAAATTATAGCCGGCCCTTGCGACAGCTTCGCAAATTATGCTCATAATGCTAGTAAATAATACGGCCTCTACGATCGACTCTTACGCGCTAGAGCATCAAACTGCGCTCACGTATATCGTGTGTGAGACGTGCGTGAGCAACACCGTCACTAATTTTTAAATGTCAATGGAAACCTTTGTCGAATAGTGTACGTCTCTGAGTTTCCAATTGGCTCGCATCTGCTGCAGAGGAACGCGGCGAGAGCGCATAAATTCGCCGGAGCCGCCCTTCGCTGACGCCGCCTGATGGACTCCCTTCATTATGGCGTTCATTGTTCGCGGAAGGAGAAATAACTTACCTTTGTAGAATCACGCTACATTTCATAATTATAGACCATTGTGGTGTTGTCTGTGCTAATTTCAGGGAAATGAGCGAGAGGACTCGCAAAGCACACAAGCGGCCATAAACGTATATCTAGCACTCGTAATGTCTCGTGCTGATTGGTTTCTAAAGGAAATGTTAATTGGAAAAAAGAATCATTGCAAATAATTTACTGCGCGCCATCATTCCTACAGATTTTATAGCTTTCTTCGGACTTCGATTGTACTATGCTTGAGTTATTCGTAATAATATGGGCATTTATGGTACGACTCTAGTAAATAATTCCTAACGGATACAAAGCGTATTATTGTCATTAATCGTAAGGTTTCCTCGTTGCACATCTGTATTGTTTTCCGGCGTGCAAAAGTCGATTGGTGATCCCGATCGGGCGATCGGTTCCCAGATAGAGGATTCGAAGGCAGGTCGTGGCCCGGATGGAGATACCATCGGCTCATATTGCGCCTATGGGAAATGCAAGGAACGTATCTGCGATTGCGGGCCCCGATAATTTCTATTTGGTGCCAACATGGGAGTGTGCGGTGCAGTGCCAGTTGAGCAACGATTGTGCCAGATAGAACAAACGTTTTTCTAAGTTAATTGCGCAACGGCGCTCTGTCAGCCGTCCGTCCGTCCGTCCAGCGCAGCTGCCACCCTGCCAGGCTCCAGGCAGAGGATAGACAACTAAATAGAGCTAGGCTAATCGTCGCGTCGGACAAGGGAAACGACGAATTACGCCCGTCACGCTCTTCCAAACCGATCGCTTTGTTATACGACTATATCTACACAGTTATTGATGAGATAACTGGTCAAATCATATTGTTTGTGATTTCCTTATTATATTCGCCAAATTTAGAGCGATTCATCAATATTTCTATTAGTATGGTCTACATAAATTGATTGTAACAGAATACAGTATGGCAAAAAGAACAGTCTCATATAGCTCCACCATGTCTATGTTTAAATAATCATCACTATAAATTAACGATCCAGATGTATTTATGAAGTCTCATAATTTGATATGCATTTTTGTGGTTCCAAATCCATCTTCTTTCATTTCCACGTAAACTCTATTCCAGATAATAATAATAACTGCACATACAAAGTACCATGTGAATCGGCATTTTTACCACAAAGTCTTAGGTCCGTTAATCGGCCTGTTACGTCGTTGATTACGCGTCTCGGGGCGAAGATTAGCCGGGCTGTCGACGCCAAAAGCCATCATTATCGTTTCCACTTATTAGTAGTTTGTAAAGTTAACTGTGTGCAGACTGTATCCGTCGTTAGGTTTCTGAGATAGACAGACTAACAACAGGCTCGATTTCCTTAGTTCAGTAATTTTGAGTCGGGTAACGGGGTAATGCAAGTACTTGTACGCATGTATCTGTAATCATAGTAGCGCGTATCAAAGAATTTGTCAATATGACCGATTTTGGAATAAGGCAAGAGCCTGTTACTCTTAGAAATTTTGATTATAATAGCAACTATATGGTATTAATTTAGTCTGGTGTGTACTAGTATAATAAAAGAGCAACTACGTATACATTTGCTGTCAGTAATCTTAATTATTACTCAACAGGTAGAAGAAACGTTATCACCAATTTCAAAATTTTAATCTGAGCTTAATATGGCAATTCGTTGTCTTTAGTTCGTCATTAAACTCTCGTTTAATGATCTCATAATTTACTTTACATTACATTTGTTGACATCTTTTGCCAATTTCTACGTTCATATAGTATTGTATTCCACTCCACTCGTATGTAGTAGAATCGGGGCAAGAATCGCACTCTTCGTGTTCACACTTCAGCTGTCCGGGAAGCCATCACACGTGTCAAACACGTTTTAGAATTGCACCTAATGGTCCACTTCACGTTCTGTGTTTTCCGGAGTACGGAGAACCTTTATTTATATGTTCTACGCACTTTTGCAATTGTAGAACAACCAAGATGGTGTTAATTTACTAAACAATTTTTGATTTTTATATCTCTGGAAATAGTATTATTTTCTATCCTCGTCGAAGCATAATTAGAATGCATAATAGTTTATCATAATCCAAAATGTAGTAACCTATTAAGTTTTAAAGAAACAAATTACAGATTTTACTTCACATAGTCTTCACTTCGTTTAACAAATTTAACATAAATTACAGCTAGCTAAAGCATGACCCTAACTATTCCTAATCAGCAATAATTATCACACGATTGTCAAGCCTCCAACGACCATAGAGACCAGTTACCAGCACACACGACGTCATTAACCCTTGCTCTGGAGTCTGCGTGGTGGAGGTGATTCCTCAGCGGAGGCCACGCCCCCTTGTTTATTGCTTATTAGCAAAGGCGGCGGCGCTTTGAAGTGGCAGCCTTTGTTCTTGCCGCCTCCCTCTCGGTCACGAAGCTCCGGACCCGACGTGCGTCCGCGCAACAAGGGATGGGAAGGGATACCACTGGATACAGTGGTAAGGATTATCGATTACTTGTGTGTTATTGGGTCATGTATCTAGTGTACAACTTTTGGGTATAATATGATAAGTGAACAGAAAATATTTCGATGGTAAGTGGGATAGTCACGGTAAATAATGGCATAGTGCAATGGAGTAGATATTCTGCAAACAGATTGAAGGAGCAAATAAAATATTAATTAGTACGTCGAACTCATAAAAAATAAACGAAATAGATAAATATATAATGATAATCATTTGGTAAATATAATTTTCCGTAGCAACGAGAATCATAATCTAATAAATGATTTCAAAATGTAGTCTAGAACTAAGCAAAAAAGTTTATCCTTGCTCTCAATTTAATGTTCAACTACATCTGGAGCCCATATCGATAATATATGAATAACGTGCCCATCCCTAACTCATAAATCCTAGCTATTTGACGTAAGCCTAACCCGACACGGATGATATCGATCTATGGCAAAGGGAATCTTTTTATGAATGGCATTATTATTTATCGTTTAATTGCGTCACGTGTATTTCGTTTATAGTGTTATAAATTTTCACACCCTTCTCAATGGGATATTCACGCACATTTAACCTAAATAAAAGGTAGTTATGAATTGTTTCAATAATTTGGACACTTACATTTAAGTTAGTTTGAAATTGTTGAAACATTTGTTCCTGGTCAATTAACATGGATTGTTAATCGTAATTTACTTAAATTATAAAATTACGACGTGCTTATAACTAAGTACTGGGGAAAAAATCTTTTTATGAAAATGTTACTAACATTATCATATACTATCGACTGTTAATCACCACTGTCTGTTTACAGTTGCATAAATTTATTAAATATGTATTCTAACAGTCTGAAAATAATAGTAACAAAAATCTTCAATGCCACATATTTGAACAATTCAATTGCATATTATTACGCCGGATAATGGTGAAGAAATCAAGCAATAAGCAACTAAGAACGCGGCTACGATTGCTCAATCATTGCATGCAAATTTTAGACATTAGGTGGAGTTCGGACGTAAAGCAATGATCATGAATGAGCACGCATGCTGAGCGAGTGTTGCAAGTGCTAATTACGAAGATATCGCTTCACACGCATCAATGCTTTCTTCGAGAGATTTTCACGGAATGCCCGAAACGTTAAGAGAAACTTTTACTTGGACTTTGTGTAACTTTTTAACAAGGATTCTTGTTATATTACTAACAACCTGTGTACAGAACAATCGCGATACTAATGCATAAATTTACCAAACTTATACTAACTATGTTTGCGAGATTTTGTGCACTACTAGTTGTGCAATCGTGCTAGAGGATGAGAATTTATATATGCAGATTATAAATATACTTTCTATACTTTGTATCGATAATAAGAGTTGTAAACTTGTTCAGCATATCATAAACGCTTATGAAAAGACATTCTTACTTTACAAATTGTTTACGAAAGCTTCTACTTTAACGATGAAGTTACACAAATTTATCAAATTCATAATACATCGTCTCTAAATATAAAATCCTTAGGCTTTCTCAGAAAGATCGTTATCAGGCGCATAGAAAACGAAATGCATTAGGCCTGCGTGGGTGCTACATCGGGATGCCGCTCAAACACCAGTGACAAAGCAGGGCTTAACAAGTCACCTATCAACGACAGAAAACGCTGAATCACGCAAATTACAAACTCCATACCCATCACTATTTCCAACAAAACCATTTTAATTTAAAAAAATGGGCGCGCAATATTTTTGAATCACAAAGATTCAGAATCCTTATCGATATGAGGTTGCATCAGCTTAAAGCTTGGCGAAATCTCGTAGAAAGAGGGCTTAGAATGGCCTGTTCCAGCCAGGCATGCTTGTGTCATTCATCTTGGGAACTGTTAAGGCGCTGATCTGCGATAGAACGAGGCCGCGGTGCACGCTAATGGCCCAGATAAGATCGTGCGACCACGCCCCACTCGGCGAGGCTTTGCTGCCAGCCTGACGCTTCCACGAACGGACTCATTATTAATATGCCATTGCTAGCCTTTATGCAACACTGATTTTTCTATGCCATAAAAATACACTTGCAAAATGCACCAACTACGGTGAGGGATAACATACATATGCTGCATACAGAATGCTATCTATTATTTGGAACAGGTCATAATAGTCAGTACTTGTAAATAGATCTAACTATATGGTTTACGCGAAGTTAGAGGTGGTCACAAAGTTATTAACTGTGCAATAACGAAGATGTAGGAGACTGAAACGAAATAGTATATTATTTATATAATAATATTATTATAATTTGTTGTTTTCTATTGGTTGAAACTAAACAAAGTAAATTTAAATAATTTCAATGACAATCAATAAAGGCACACTGAAAAGTTACGACGTCGGCAGAGGTACTGAAACCGTTGATTCTGAATGAAATAATTATTCATGTGAATGCAGCAAAAGTGGTTCGTCCAGGATCTCGAGTGTCCCTGATCTCTGCCTACCTCTATGCAGAAAGACGGGCGTGATGTGCATGATAATTAAAACAAATTATAAGTATTAGCAACGCGCAATTTTCTGCTTTAGATATTTTATATAAACCCTATGTTATTTTATTAAGTGCGTGGCAATAAAATGCGCAGTGCCGATACTATCACAGGCATTAAAATTATCCAGGAACCACTTTTTGCGCTGCAATTAAAACATTTATAGTTATAATTTGCACAGATAAGCATGATGACACAACAAAAATTGTGATTTGATAGATATTAGTAAGGAACAGATATAACTGTAGAATCATGTTTTTAACGAGTACCTAATGTTTTTTGTTTTATCTTGCGTAAATCTGGATGCAAATAATGACTTGACGGTGTAGTTAATGTACGCCACGAGACTACAAATATTCTCTAAATGCAATGTTCTTTATAGTATTAGAGTTCCTAGACCAGATGATAAACGTTAAAACAAAAGAAATAAAAATGCATGGGGTACACAAACGCATTCTTTTGACTTATCAAAGCCTTATGTTATTTTGTGTTGGACTGACATATTATCATCCATTTCGCGTTGTCATTGTTTTATCGTCCTAGTATTTTAACTTTTGAGATTAGAGCTTTGTAAATTGGCCCCAAGAATTACATCCTCGCAGCGTTTATACAGCAACATTAAGTGTTAACAAGTTTCATTAAGGTGAGAGCCTCCGCTGGTCGTTACGCAACCGTGAGGCGATTGGTGCAATTACTCCGCGTCTTGTCAACTTTGTTGCCAAGGTTTTACGAACCGTGACAATAAAATTCCAACGCTTTATTGTAGGTGTAAAATGCGATACAAAGTAGCGTTTACTACTTTTAATTTCAATGAGCTATAGTGATCGATGACCTGTCCCACAAATGGCGGAAACATAAAATATTTTATGAACACCTTTACTTATTGATATCAATATTCTTTCTCTCTTATTAGCTTTAAACAACCCCATCGTTTCAAAGTCAAAGCCAAAAGATTTTTATTCAATATAAACACAGTAATAGTACATTGATTGAACGTCGAAATATATTGAGTGGCACTGGTTGTCTTACAACTATGACTACCGTTTCCTTATAGAAACTGCGTTCTATATGTAGATAACTTACTCGTATCCGTAAAGTTATACACCATCAACAGTAGAAAGATGCTATCGTCTGAACACATAAAAATCCTTCATAATTAGCTTGCTTACGACGAGTTTCTGAAGTTGAACAAAGAGAAATAACAATGATATATTAAAAGGAAATAAGTATTTTTAGTAGTTTGTTTTAGATAGATTAAATATGTTTGTAATTAGCAATAAATGCAGTGCAGTGCAATCAGTTGATTTATTTCTGTAGTAGCATCTTTCCACTTGCGCAGTGGTTCGCAGACTTAGGGCAACGGTACCGAATGGAAACAACATTCACCTTTGCAGATCATTGCGTTTTACGAGCCTTTCCTACTTATTTTACGAGGTTAGTATGATCGTTCCAAGTTTAGAATTTTTTCACGATCTACCAGCGTTGTGCGGTGAATTGATCGATGTAACAAGTTGTGACTTTAGGGTAATAAAGTGGTAGTTGCTGCTGATAATAGCGTAAATTATTCATAATTAAATGAATGATTACTTACAAAACATGATGAATGATTACTTACAATATATTTGATGAAAATTTATTCAACATATTGATGCCACTTGAGTTAAAGTTACACTTTTAAACTTGTTCAGAAAACACTAACTTCAACTTTTTCAAACATTATTTTTAATTATTATAACCTAGTTATTTTCTATTAACCTAGTATATCAGACCCACTCATTGTGTAACTTTCTATGTTGAACTTTATGTCAATTTAGTTTAGAGGATTACAGTCAGAGGGAGCCTCTTACGATGACATATCAAGAGTGCCGCCTCTGACGAGCCGCCTTAAGTAAGTACTTATCTTTGTATCTATCTCTTAACGCCCACTTAAACAAATCTGCAATAACATATTAATCCCTTGCTCAACTTATTGTGACATTTATCAATTATGAAACTTATGATAGATTCTTTTTAGGTTTTAAGTCAATATAATCTACCATTCTGATTGAAAGCCTTTTTTGAGCCCTTTTAAAATGATCAGAGCTTAGAGTTTACCAGAATCCATATTCAAGATTCATTACTCTATGGTTACCTTTTGACATAATATAATGTTATCCTGCATTTTCAATCATGTATGAAATATCCAAATATAGAGCTATATTTCTTAAGACTTAAAAAATAGAATTAATCTCTTCATTCTTATTGGTCTTGGTTGGTTAAAAACAAGATTTGACTCCAATCATGTACCGAACACTAACGCAATTTGGCAAATCCCCACTTCTCACTTTCACATGCGCAGCTTCTCTCTAAATTGATTGTCATTAGTGCAATACTTACAATGACTTGACACATTAGTGGCTTTGACGATAGCATCAGCGGCTGTCACGGGACGGCAAAGGCGACAGACTAGTCATGGAGAGTGAGGATTAAATACGATTCTAGAGTAGGTACATGTTTAGTCACAATCGTCGATAATCAATCAATGTCTTTTTGTGTAAGCGCGGATTATGGAGGAATGTAGGTAGCCTGAATTAAGTTTCGTTCCAATAGAAGGGGAATGAAGAAAGTCTTACGTAGGAATAGTAAAAATAATATTTTGAACAAACGAAATAATTTTTTCTTTCTAATAGTGCATTATAAATTGGTCATAGTAATGGAGGCATTAGCAACATGCATCGTTGGTCAAATGCCAAAAGATCATTGCAAGGTTTAAGTTTCTATAGTAGTACCCAGAAAAAAATAAATAAATTATACGATACCATCTCAATTTCTAATAATTTCTCATCATTTAAATTAGCTGTCATTGTAATATTTGGCAGCGTTAGGGCAAATATTATTCCATACCTACTCAATATTTATTAGTTCAATAACTATCTGCATTCATAATGTATGCACGGCATTATCCCAGGCTCGCAAATCAACAGTTTCGAATCAACGGAAAAGCCTGTACGTGGCATTGCCAGGTGAAATTTACAATCTGCCCGCAATCATTGGATCAATGTGAGAGTTGTTTATGAGTGTGGTATTACTGAGTGTCGACTAAGACAGACAACTTCTAAAGGCGGTCTTAATATTAGCTCCGTGATTGCTTTTGCATATATCTACCTATATGTGTGGTAATAAAAAATGTCGTGATCTTTTGAATAGGTACCTAGATTTAAATTTTATTGAATCGATAAAAAAGTGTAAGGGGATTTTTAGACAAGTTGCTTTAATAGGACTAGTATTAGTTTATATACCTAAGTACACATTCTTTTCTAGATATAGATCAATATTAAAGTGTCTAAGTACCTAACTAGTAAAATCAGCGAGTTTGTTCTGTGCATAGAAAAGTACATAAAGTCATAAAACGAAACTCGATAAATACGCCGTGCACTTAAAGTTAATAGTACTATGTTTCAAAACGTAAGAACAGTTGAAATTGATACCAACCGCCAAGATGTAAGGTGCGACGACGTCATAAAGATTCTTTAACAATTCTTGCAACTATATTGCAACACTTTACTAGGTAGGTACTATTTATCAATGAATCGTTATCATAGAATAATAACATATCATTATTGCGAAAACTTACATGAGGTATACTTTTATGTCAAATAATATTGTTCAAGTAATTGCTTTAAAATGATAACTTACTTACACCTACTCGTTTAAATTATTTGCACATTCGGACAGAAATGTAGTTTCTCAAACCAACTCTGAAGTATTCAACTAGTAACTAAACTGAGTATTCTCGAAACTTACATTGGTAATCTGGGAAAGAAAGTTTTGAAAGAAAGTTTTGAAAGAAGGAAGAAAGCTTTAACGGTTACATTGATTGCATATTGTATCCCAATGAGATCAACAATCAAAACTGTATCCCAGATGTGGCCTATTCTCGCGGCTGACTTAATTTTACGCTTCTACACCTACTCGTTTAATAATAGCGAAATTGCTGTACAGGCGAAATCGGTTGCTCTATTTGCAAATCACAAGCCTCCCTTCCTCCTCTCAAAATGTTACTCAATTGGCTTTGCACAAGGGCCAATATTGTTTACGAAAAAGGCTAAGGGTGAAATGTTAATGCCCGGCGCAGAGGGTGCAATGATTAGGGTATCATAAACGAAAGTAGGTACCATTTTGGGCCAAACAAGGACATAGATTACACGATGTTTGATGTGGGCACTAAATCCGCGAACTTTAATTTAATGTTATAACAACATTAAGTAAGAGTTTCTGCAAGGTTCACTATATATTTCCTCACGTCTTTCTCTTCAATAGGAAAGTTAATAAGACTTTTATTTCTTTCCGGATTAGACTTGACAAAAGTCCAAGAAGCAAAAGAAGTTAGCATTAGGTGTATCAGCAAATACCTTCAATGAGTTTGATTATATATATATTATTATTTGATTTGTGAAGCGAAAGGAGTCTACAAATCAGATGAAATAGAGTTCAAATACCGATTTATCACTTGAGTTTTATTAGTCTTTCCTTACGATGAACATTATTAAAGTAAAGCATGAATTTACCATGATTATAGTTTAGTCATAATATTTTTTTGTCTGTACTGTCCCATTATGATTATATGGATATTCGTAACATAGACAATAAAATTAATTATCGTTAGTCATCAACATTTGGTTCATATAATTTTGTAAATTGTTTACAATAATTTTCAGTTTCAATGTTCCACACTATAAAAAGCAAGTTAGAATTTGAGTATCTTAATCTTATCAATACTGATATTAATTTTGTAATTTTTTGCATGACATGCACTGTCTACTGTACCTACTGAGATACTTTTCTGTACCTAGAAGAAATAACTTAAATACTATTACATATATGGAGACAACGACTGTTTTCCTAGCCCCATCTGGTTCGTATGACGGCTACATTTTGCGTGTTGTTAGTCGTGGGGATTGTGAAGAAGGGTGTGAGATTAAATCACTTTAGATTGGAACAAGTGTAATAGCATTGTTACTAGTGCAATTGATTTTACCCTACATTGTTTTAGCATTTGATTGTGGAACTCGAATTGTGCATTCTGCTTGAAATAGTGTTTTGATTAAATGTCAGAATGTCATAGCGGAGTTATTTCAATGCTAATAAACAATATATATACTTTTATTAGCTTAGATCTGAATTTAATAATAGGGGTGTCTGAACAACCTCAAAATAATATTTGCAATATGAATATATAGTATTTCCAACCATATTATATATTTGCCAAATTATATTCTCGTGGGGTGGAGAGACGGGCGTAATATATACGTATGAATGTATGAGTAAAATTTTAATAGCATTCTCAGTGATTTGATATACTTATGTTTTCTATTCAAACAATCAATAACATTTATTAAAACAGTAAGAGTCTATCGTACACGCTAAACTTATTTTGTCATACGTAATTGTACAATACTCGACAGCATCAATTTCTAAACCTGATATGGTCCATTGAAAATTAGCCCTTTAAGTACATTGATCTTTCCACAGAGCTAACTCAATATTCCCATTATTGGAATAACATTTATTGCTTCGCTCCGCCCCCGGAGAATTGAAACGATATTGAATCAAGGTTTTTGCTGAGCTGGGGTCAGGTGGATTTTTCAATGCTTTTATTAGTTTGTAATGTTAATGCGAATCATGTTTGGTTTTTAAAAGGATACTCAGAAAATGTACATGTATAAAATTTTTAAATAAGAAGTACAAGTACTTTTTTCTACTATACTTATATCAACGGACTACTTTTTAAGTTAATGTGTTTAAGGTAAATCTAATTGCGCTAGTCAGATTATATTAACATCTTCAAAAATGCAAAGAACTAATGATTGAATAAATAGTTATATATAGTATATATTTATATTGTAGAGAGACCGGAAGGTTTCGACTTTCTGATTTTAGAGAAGACGCAATATTCATTTCAAAGTAACCTATTATTTAACCTATCTTCATTGCTAGATGCAGAATTTATTCTAGTTTCATAATCTGCATTAAAATTCACTAAAATAACAATATATTTACTCTATAGTCTAAATTTCAGACGCTATTTACCTTTTTTTCCTTTCAATGACTTTTAGCAATACAATACCAATAATCACATTACCCCACACCTTCTATTATAAGTCATCAGAGCGCATCACTAAACCGAATCAGACAAGCACTTTAATCACGTTCCCACCACGGCTAATATCAATCCCTATTATTGGGTGGTTTTGGGGATGCTCAATGACTATTTGTATCAATAACTTGTCAATGGGAGCGATCCCCTAGAGAATTGAGGCGAGAGCATTCGATATCAGTTAATCGAACAAGTTGGGCAATATTTGCAGGTGGATTATTATGTTTGTGCAATTTATTTGATTATGCTTTTATACCTATAATTACATATAAGTTTTTGCGATAAAATATAATTTTGATAAGATCGATGTCTTTGGGAGTGAAGCTAGAGAGATTTGTCAGGATCGTTCGAGGTGGCGATCGATAGTCTCTGCCTATCCCGTTGGGGATGTAGAGGCGTGAATGTATGAAGACTATTTGTAATTATTGTTTATAGTCTGTAGGAGTCTAAATTTAATTATAAAGATCAGTAAAAATCATTTTGTATCATTACAATTAGGTAGCTAATTTGTTAACCTCAAAACTTATCACTCATTGTCCTCTGCATGCTTACTAACTATTATTCTTAAGGTTTTGATAGCACAGCAACGTGAACACAATACGGGGCGAGGTATTCACCTATCTTCACCAGCGATAACACGTTAATGCCCTCAACTTTGCACCAGGAGGCGTTAAGGCACTGACAGCTTATGGCATTTTAAATTGGTACCTACCAAGGTATTTTAAATTGATTGTACTGGGTCAATAAAATAATTAAAAGTTTATCGTAATTAAAATTGATTTGCTCATTAAATGATTTGATTTGTAAAGAGATCACTTAATAATGTATTTTAATTGTCATTTAATTAATGCTAAGGTCTATCACGAATTATATTATGTTATTGATGTTTATATTGCTATACATGACTTCGTAAAAATTCGCCCTCTATAAGATTAACATAGAGTTTATTTATTTATGTATAAAAATTCCACAGCACATTACAAACTTAGATTAACTTAATTAAATTTACATTCCGTTGAATTTAATTAGGTTACTATGTTTCCAATGCTCTGTTCAACAGTTAACACAATTGTTACAGACATAAATAAAGTGAATATTCAGTTTGTCACCAATATGTTGGTTATATGTTGTCATAGCCTTATTGTTTTAAACTTCGCAGAGAGGGAGGCGAGAGGGCAGTGGAGGGCGGGTGGAGTAAAAATGGGAAAACTCAGGTGATTTGCATTCGCATTAGGGCTCGCAAATCACTTTATGTCTTCCTACGAATGGAGAGTGGCTAAGCTTTGACACTTATTATGTAGGATAAGTTTGTTCAAACTTCTGTAGTAGGTATTATAAAAAGAAAATCTTGGTTTTTTACTAAAATAAAAACTCTTTAGATAAATTTTAGCAATATGCTTATGAATATTTTGCTTAATAATACTAAACAACATGCTAAAGATGACCTGAGATTTTCATTCTATGTTAAATTTTTACTTGTGCCCTAAATAATATATGTACTTCTTCTGAATTAAACCGTTTCCATGAAAATATAAATTTGATACAAATAAAACGCAATTACCAAAGTTTCAAATAGTATCAGAGTATATCAAGGAAACTTTATTTCTCCGACACACTTAGCACTTAACACTTTCCTAGCTTCGAAAAGCAGCTTTTAGTTCCAGAGCTAAATGAATGGACCAAATGAATAGCCTATTACTCTGCTATTTCATATTTCGTGGTCATACGAGTCCGTCGGTTTAGTTATTCATAACACACGTCTCTGTTCCGAGTAACCGGTAGCACCCCGATTTGTTCCGCAAGAGAACACCGGTCGGGTACTTATATTTCTGGCAATAAACGTGAATTTATTACCCTGTTACGTTTGCAGTTTTACACTGAAATGTGGGGATCTGTGAGGATGTGTACGTAGTCGTAAATTATACGCGTCCGTTGGGTGTGAAGTATGTAGGTGCGGTTATTCGGAAATTGTGTTATTATTATCATAAAGTTGAGAGAAATTTTTATACATTTATTCAGATACATAAAAAAAAAAAATTTTAATTTAAAAGGTCTAACTGACCATAGCTTATACACAGAGGCAAAATAAAACCAAATAAACTACGGTTTTCTAAATTGTTCTTACTTTTCCGATCTTAAACTCTATAGTGGTCTGTGCTTATTGAAATCTACTTATTGTTTTTATCAGAGACCCAGACAATTTCAAAGAATCTCTTCTCCTTTGCTTCACCTTGCAAGATTCTTGCATGAATATTAAAAGGTTCCAATCTTATTAGAAGTAACGGGTATTCCAACTAACGAATCTTAACTCGTTCGTATACCAAAGCTAAGCACCTAGATGAGTGTGCTGGTGAAGCTTAAGACTGCAAATGGCGGATAACGAAAGGCTAAGTTCGGTGTAATGCGTGAAACCGCGTATGTTCCTCGTATTATACCTACGTATGTTTCAACTACGTACAATTACTTGTATATTTGATATACAATTATTTCTGAGTTCACATAATTTTAACTAAACTTTATTTATGAAAGTAGGTATTTAATTATATTCTGAAAAATAGGAATAGTAATATTAATTGACCGGCTTTAGATTTTACATTGTTTCCAGCTGACTGATGTAAATTACATGGTACTTAAGGTCTCTATATTTATATACTTATTTAATTCTGTTTGCAGAGTATGGTGACACACGTTATATAACATTCCATTAAAATCACATGTAAACATCAACCGCTTGCCAACCCCCATTGCCGCTAACCTATATCCTACACAAAGTCCGGGAGCGTGAAAACGTACAGAAAGGAGGATGAATAGGAATTCAGAGCACGCACCGGGCTGAGTGGCCGCAGAGGGAGGCCGCAGTTAAAAGGGGATTATGACCCGAAGTGGCCAATAACACGGCATTAGCCGCGATACGGCTTGCGCCCGAGGTGCGGCGAAAAGCCTCACTAAACAACTGTCTTACTCCCCCGCCTTACAAGCTAAGCTAGCTTCAGTCAGAGCAACAAAGGATCGGATGGACCGTGTGCTTCGGATTTTGGTATGTTGTTTTTAATGAACGTGTAAGTTGGTTAAAAATGTAAAAGAATAGCCAATGTCTTCACATGGAAGATACATATTTCAAAGAACAACCCCTGAATCATATTCAACGTGTAGATTTCCACCTGCTAGTAACATAATGTTCTAAAATATTCAGGTACTACAGAAATATTAAAGTCAAAGTTACCGAGTGAGAGCGAAAACACGAGGGCACAAGAAAGCGAAGTAAATAGTCATGATGCAGCAGTGAATACATTTTCAATTACTGACGCGACCCTCGCCGTGAAAACATTTTTGCGATTGGAAACACTTTTACAAGCAATAAATCGCTGGGTGCCGCGTCACTGGCAACATTTATTAGCAGGGTCCCAGATTAGATAGGCAGCGTGCCCTCGAGACGAGAAATTTGTCTGTCGTAATGTGGCCACGCGTCGCACTAATTCGATGGAGCCAAACCCTCCGGCCTCTCCCTCGATGTGACTAGAATGTCGACTGCCCTTTAGTGTATAATTTTAATTGAATAGTTGATGCCGCTTCGCCGGACCAGCGAGATAACTTTATGGCTGCTTTGCATAATTGCTACACCGCCTTTAATTTGACACGATTTAGCCATATCTCGGCCGGATTAAATGATGCTGATTGAATTTTATTAATCAATTGCAACAGTACAATGTTGCGCAGTTACTTCTGCAGATAAATAGTTGTACCTGGTGATTACATTTGCATTAGTACTTGTAATTCGTTTATTACTAATAGATGAGCTAGTAAAATAATAATTAATAATTCAGCAGATGCAACAAAGTTTTTTAATAATTACAAAGTAAGTATTAATTAATAATTAGCATGGAAGTAACTTTGAGCAAAAAAAGTATTTCTGTCTTTGAGCACCAGTCATCCTGTTTTCATTGTTTATTTGTATTTGGGTAATTGAAAATAATATTTTCACCACAACTCTAAATTCCACATTACTCGTTATATCCATGATTAAATATCACGCTACGTTAAAGTTTGCAATTTGTATGTTTAATGTCAAATGTAATACTTGGCTTAGTGTAATATATCCAAAGATCATTGGCAACTTCAATCGTAAGCCTCACCAGGATAATCCGAGAAATCCACATTATGGTAACGATGGCGTATAATCAGAGATCATTCTATTTCGATCCCTTATTCTACTATTGCAAATTCAGTCTTTGGACCAGGATTTTCTTTCAAGATATTTATTTACCTTATGTCTTACATTCACCTTATGAATAATAAAGTAGATTTTCTTATTACTCTTATATTTCTTAGTAAATTTTCTAATTTTTCTTAAATATTGTAAAAATTGTATTACTTTGCGTCAAATTTCCAATTTTGTCATTTGTTATTTCGGTCCAGATTTTTCACTTTATCATTTTATGTTCTCTGTGAGACATATTTATTGAAATGAGTGCATTTATTTTCCTATGTTTCCTTTTTTTTATGAATTTATTTTCTGTGTTCATTTCTGTTTTGTTTCCTTAATAAATAAATAAATGAATGATTTTTGTCACATATATAGATCCACGTACTTTCATTCCCGACATGTTGTAATTGGGGTTGCCCGAACTTTAGCCATCTTTAGCATTAATACCGAGGTTGTTATGGAATGAATATAGTTAAACAAGTTTTCTGTACATTAATTATAGCTCAGGGCAGAAAGAAGATGTATTTAGAAATATTAAAATTATTAGTTACATGTTCTAAGAATTTTGATAGTTTATTCCTATCACACGCAAAAATATCCATCAATTTTCACAAACCTTTCAACCAGTATCTATCAAAACATGAAGTCTCCTATTCTGTCAATGAAAGACCCACTGTATCAAAGCAGAATCACGTCTCAGTCCCCGCTAATCCCCATCAATGATCGCCGGAGTGGAAACCAAATGACTGGGCCAAGTGTTACCCTGAAGTCGAGGTTCGATGACTCAATAATCTGCACCCTCGCACTGCCAACTTTTAGATTGCTTTATAATCTGCGCTGAGGGCAAAGGACATTAGTTACACCGCCAAGGCTTTTGGGGTTCCTCGCGCCTTGCCAGTTGGTATAGGCTTTTACTTATTCGCGTGAACGTGTATTTAGATCTTCTGTTTGAGGCAAATGTATTTTTATTTTTGGGATTTTTTTCTAGAAACTAAAGAATATTTGTTAAGTAAAAATTCAACCATATATTATATTAAAGAAGTTTTATAGTAAGTGAGTAGATTATAACCAGCCGTGTTTGCTTTATGAGTAACTTTGGCGATAGGTCGGGCATCATAACCATAATTCTTAGTTTTCTGATGTCTCGACCTTTTGTTGCTTATCTTCTGTCTATATATGTTATCTAATAATAATACTATTTAAAAATACTAAATCTTAATCAGAATAATACTAACAACAACAAAGAAAGTCAAACAATGTTAAGTTAAAAATAAACCCAACATGACTTTTCAACTGAACAAGTAACGCCATCTATGACAAGTGTGAAGAACGAAACTGCAACTGGTTTTCCGAGGTCCGCCTTTCCATTGTTACTGCACAGTGTGGCTGCATATAGGTTTTGACGATGAATTAATATATTATGATATTAGGTTATACTTTAGATAATTCAGTCGAAATTATTACGACCATGCTAGATTAAACTATATATAATAAGCTAAATTATTCCAATCTTATAAAAAAAACATTAGAATTTCAGATAACAATAAACTAAACATTAGAGATCAATAAATTACCTATGAAAATTGCAATTACAGTTCGAATCACACATTCTGAGAACGGTAGGATCTTTCATCGTCGGGACAAACCACTATGGATTAAATAATTTGCATGCGCCAATCCCTATAAGACTCAAAGATTGAAGTAAATATTCTATTATTAATTCTTATAGTATTGCACAGGGAACTTTGAGGCCCACAAGAGGATATAGTGCCTAAGATTGAAAATATTGCTTAGGTGATTTGTTCATGTTTTGCAGATGGACTATAAAATATTGTCGAAACTTTTACAAGGGGAAAGTTGAAGGGCGGTTCCTTTAGTGTCGTATATACGATTTATTTAATATGAGTGATATTAGAAGGGCATACACACATACATTTATGTACATTTACGTCTTATAATCCCTTTTGGGTGGACAGGACCTCGGCGACATATCTTCCAGGTCATTACTTAGCAAAAATATCGGAGTTGCGATGTCATAATTGAACATTGCTGACAGGTTGCTAGTCCATCGCCTAATAGATTAAGATTAATTTATACCTAGATTCTTGGTTGCCTCCTACGTAGTACTATCTATATAGACATATATATGTATATATACAAACATACACATACTCACATCCTTCTACGTCTTAGACTATCAGGGGATGACATTATTTTTATTATTATTTAAAAATACTTACCCTGATTGTATTAATTATTTAGTAACTCGTTCGTTGAGATGTATGATTTTCAGATTCACAGTTACGTTCAATCCCAATTAATGGTTTTGTTTGTAATATGAGTTTATATTAGGTTTTAACCTTCGCAACGATAAGGATAATTCCTCGGACGACTGTCTACCCTGGACAAGTTAACCAACGTCGTGATTATGTGTGTAGATTTAGTTGGAAAGGTAAAAATAAAAATAACACAAAATACTGTTAACAGACATTTAATAATCTATTTACATAGTTAGCAATATATTATTTTATAATACTAATAATAATCATTTTTACTAAATACAATCAATAGAATACGGTTTCCAAATATTGGATGTTTTATTACCAGTGCACTGGTTGTCATTGATAATATGTTCACAGTTTATATAACGATGAAGTCACAAAAAAGAGAAAAAAATGGTATTGATGTCATCTTATCTTATCAATTTATACCATTTTAGATTGATATTGGTTTTCACTTTTCGTAGTAAACAAGGAGTGGATTTTTTATACATTTTACAACAATTTAACTATATTGCACTTAATCACCAGTTATTCCATCTGCAACCAATATTCGATATTTTCCGTAACATGTTTTTGGTAATAACTTGTCTAAAACTATACAGGAATTTGAATTTTGTATCTATACAAGGCATCGCCAAGGCGACCGAAGTTTTTATTGAATATTTTACATTTCTTAAAAATATCACGAATTTAAACATATCATCTAATAAATTACTGTTATATACACCGAAAACTTAATAATATAATCGTTACAAGGATTACATTATAAGGAACATACAATGATACAATCTATTACTACACAAAACTCTATATTTAAATAATATTTTACATGTTAATTAATCTATGTCTTTATTTTATGTTTGCCACTTCTAGCCTCCGGTATAAACATTAAACCACGTTGCTGCTTAGCAATAGTATTAAAACGATCTCTATCCATATGCGATCAAAGGATTCCATAATATCATCCCCTTTCAAAGCTTTCCCTAAATTCTTATGCCAAATCTACAGACCCGCAGCAAATAAAAATGTAATCAGATCACTACGCTTTAACAAACACAACGGCCAAAGGTACAATAACAATTAAGTAATTCAAGCAACAAATACATTACACTTCTACTATCGGAATTTCTCGTTCACAGTTCAGAGATCTTGCACCATCCACGTTACTAGGTAGGACTATGCGGTGTATGCGGAGTGTGCGGCCCCAAAGGCAAGGGATGAGGGCTGGCATCCCTCAGACTGTCTGGCGATGACCCTGGGGATCCCCTCCTGACAGGATATGGAGAAAACCGGTGCTGCGACAGTGGAGTGCCGGGCGGCTGAGGCATACCGCCTGGGTAAACTGGTCTAGGTAACTGTAGCCCTGATCCTGATGCTGCAAGATGCTGCTGTGCCAAAAGCTGGGGGGCCAAACAAGCCCACTGGCCCCAAAGTGCAGCCGCCGGGACTCCATACAAAGGGTACGCAGCTCGAAGAAACAGCTGAGACCTGGCCGCGAGGATGGCCTTCTCTTCCAGCGTGAGGTTGTTGTTGTGCTGGTCCAAATCGAACGGGCGTATCGGTGTCCGCAAATAGTGCTGCTCAGCGAGCATCGATTCCATTGTCTCTCTGGAAAAGAAACAAGTTTGAACCTTGTTTACTCACATTTACATATCCCTAAAATCTATAAGTAAATTACGGTAAACTATAATACGGGTGGATACTATTCTTTTAATTACACACAAACATAAAATACAATGTCACTTTCAATAAATTGTCTATATTTTAATCATGCCTCCATGGAGAGAGCGTAGTCCACAATAATTTAAAATTCTTTACAGAGGCTTTAATTACCAAAACGATCTATCATTTTCTGTCATTATAGCATAACTCTTTTACGAATGTTTCGCTTTCTTTCTCTGTATCGATTATTTAATTGTGTGTTTGTCTTTCTTTTGCCTCGAGTGTTACAGACTGCCATTGGGTAATTTCACGTAAGCTATAATTTGAACATGCATAAGTCTAGCTCTATTTAAGTAGGAGTTTAACATTTACCTCTCGAACTCGGTCAGGCGGGATGAGTCACGGAATCCTTTAGCGAAAGGATTACTGTCGATTTTCAACTTTGTGATCTGAAACAAAAGATAAATTACGTTAGTCATTGGCCTGCGTAAAATGGGGCATTTAGAAACTGTCTCGGTGTACAATTTCCGTCCCCTGCGTTGATCCAAAACGGATTCAATTAAATGGATATGGTAAAGCGCGGGACGGCGATTACCATAAACGGTCGTCGGAGATCGGGCGCCGAGAATCGTTCGCCAGTCTCTTAGTTGAATATTTAAATGGCTTCTCAGTTCCATGGTGTTAGGCCTATGCCTCCTGCGGTGGCCTCCTCACTAATAAGGTTAACTTATTGACAACAATCTTGACGTTTTATTGCATTGTGAATGAAGAAGAATGTTTAACGATGGGATCACATATTTTTTATTACACGCTGAAATGTTGACTGTAAGTCGTGTTTGATGAAATTTAATATGTTCAAATATTTTATATCTAGGGTTTCGATTGAAACTTTTACGGCAGAGTTAGAATGTTTCGTTATAAAGTCGTTGCACCTATAAAGCAAACGGTTGATTTAAGGCTCGAAAGGTGTTAAAAATGTGTTTGGCAAACTGGGTGTGTTAGCTGGATGAAAAATCGCTCCCATGCTGCGCCGTGGCGCCCCCGCAGCGAGCGCGCTCCAAAGCAAGAGTTATGCTTATTAATTTGTTAATGCCCATTTCTCCAACCGATTTCCAAGAACACAATATTTATTGTCAATATTTGCAATTCCGTACGAAATTTCAACGGATGCTACATGGTTACTGTTTTAATGCTACCTAGATTTTTAAATTCACACCACGCAATAAATGAACATATTTCTTTGATCGAAGAGGAACCTTGTTCGAAAAAATGCATTGTTTTTATTTGCCGAGTTCTTACAATGTTGCAGATCCATTTATGAGTATATCTCTATGATTTCTACAAGTTCTTACTTAAGAAATTATGTGCTTCCGAGAAACGTTGCAGAAAAAGCGAGCTGGTATTTCAAGATGCCGTGTCAAATAATTAGTTAGGCGTAATAATAGTCGTCTTTCACCATGTGGACGGCTAATTGCTTTACGAAGGTGTGTTGTGGCATACAGGAGGGCACGCCCACACTTTGACGCTAATAATTGTACTCGACAAGTTCACACTAACAGTAATTAGTACAACGAACCCGATATTCGCATAACCAGAAATTACACTGGCTAATTAGTATTCATTTGCAGTTTAAAGTTTTATTTAATAATATTCATCCTTAATTTCATTTGCGAGTGGTAGACGAAATCATAATTTTGATTTTGAGTTATTTACGGATAGCTGTGAATCGAGACAACAGAAGCACAGACGTGAGATAAACAATGTGACATTCATAATTCAGCGGCACTTTTAATAATAACTTCTTTTATTTCTCCGTATTGTTTTTGATGTGACATCTTCATTTCGAAAGCGTAATAAATGTTCTCATTAACAAGAATTAGAACTGTGGCAATAAAAACGGAATAATTGTTATATCTCAGCTCAGCCTTCAGAAGTGAAAATATACGACAGTGCACCGCATGATATAATACGTTTTAATAACATATTTTATGACACACTATATTATACTAGCAATTGTACTTAATAAAAATATATATATGATGCATGTAGAAAATATTTCATACATGGATTAGATTAATACATTAATACATAGAAATTTTGGTTCGGCGTCATAAATGTTAAAGGGAAATCAATTGCTAAGTAAATAAAAGAAGGTACCGACTCGTAAGTAAAATGATTGTAAATAGTAGTGATGTACCAACAGCATTGCAGAATCCTCAAAACCAGTAATTTCAGTTACCTAACGATGAGGAAAGATGAATTCATTCATAATACGAGGTCGAGAAATAACGGGTCAACAATTTGACAGCTACTTACACTTGCACACCCATACCCGGTTCAATATTATACTACAATGGTAAAGCACTCAACTCAAACCATAATGAATACTTTTGTACATCTTTCCATAGTTTCGACCACCGGGCCAAGCTAAAATATGCCTTAAGTCTAGGGCCACAGAGGTTTTAAGGTCGTTAATGCCGAATACAAGTAGTAGCTGACAATATTGACGTATTGTACATTATGTATGCAACATCGTGGAACCGCCCGTAATTGTTTTCAATGCCTCCAACCAACATGGGACACGTGTTTACTTCGAGAACTCTGGAATAAGTGCGCTTTCGATCAATAAATAACACTTTGGGGAGGTTTTTATGTATCTATGTGTGAAACGGAAGTGATTTGACGGTAGGAAAAAGATTCTATTCCTTGTATCTGCTATTCTCTCCGCTCTTTATATGAGTACTTTAAAAAAATATTGTTTTATACGCAACGACCTTTTATTTACCTACACAATTACTACGAATAACCAAAGATATTGCAACAACGCAAACAAAAGAACGACATAATGACACTCCTAAATCGTATCGTGAGACAGTTATTAGATTTAGTGTTGCTTTAGAGCGGGGCGTGTCAAAACAAGCTAATTTAAGTATCAACAAATACTTCGATTTGGGTGGCAGTAAGCGGCCGACTCCGTGGACTCATTAAAGACGCCATAATGACATTATTCCGGAGCGGGAGCAAAAAAAGCACACAAAAAGGCGCCAGGAGTGAGAAAGCGACGCAACTCGTGCGTAAGAAGCTTTAATTATTGGGGTGGTGATGTATTGCTCATGGAAACATAGGTTTACCATGTCCGCTCGCTTATTAGCGCCGGCAGAAGCGACTTAATGAATAGACGCAGGAATAGTAATGATGGATTCCTGTTATCGGGCAACGTACGAGCAGTAACGAGTTTATTAGAGCTAAGTATAAGTGTCGGTGCACACTTCTTAGCCATCACGAACACGAACGTGTGTTTTAAAGATGCATTTCTATAATTGTTATTATTTATCTAGCAAAACTTTCTTATACCATTTTTCAGAGCCGTTAAAAATGTTTTTGTGCCTCATAAGGATAGATAATATGATATTGCGATTAAATATCTGAAACACTACATCCTAGCAGATGTGGCAGTCCTAAAAAGACCGAGAGGCGTCAGTGTAAGACGAATCGGCTGTCATGTAAACACGAGCAGTCGTCTGATGAACGCTCCTCGACAGAAACATTCAGATGAATAAATAAACGTCACATTCCTTGCCCCGGCCACCCCCGGCCATGGATCCAGCGATGCCATGGCGACGAAAGGTTACTGATGCCATTAGCTTAACTAGATGAAGCTTATGATCTTCATATGAGAGCATAGAAATATTGTTTGAATGATAGTTTAAGAAATAAGTTTATTAGATTGGATGTGGACTATGAGTTAAAGGGTTATTCAAGAACGAGTTAAAAAAAGGTTTCTTGGATTTTGCAGTTATTAAACTGGGATTAAACTTTTATTGGAAAATAAGGTCATTTAACAGTGTTATGTACTGATTGAAATAATATTTAATGTAAAATATATTTATCTATTCAAAATAATTTAATGATTGATTATTACAATCCTTATTTCGGTCCATCTTTGATAGTGTTACAAAAGATTCATATTCACAAACTATATCATTATGGTCGTTGAGGATCCTCGTCATCTAAGACTTGCAGAAAGATCAAGCTATCCCTGACACTTCCAATAGATATTATGAAAGACACCATGCGCAAGTGGTAGATATTTTCTGACACTTCAGTCACCATCTTCATAATCAATTTACTTATCCACATGACGGGTTATGTTCTAGTTTCATCATTACAAGATTTCAGTTAGACAATTGATCAAATTTGATTGAGGAATCGTAGAATTGAAGTTCTGTATTTGTTATTTGCGTATCGATTATTGGAGTAAGGTTATTAATGATTTAATAAAAGAGCTTAAACAATACAGGATGGAAAAGAGTTTCAAAAGCTTCAATACTCATAAAACTCATTGCAAATTGAAATTTAGGACGTCAAGTCAAAAAGTTCAATATTTTATGTATTGGTTAATTCACGGGCACATATAAACATAAAGATCATAACTAGTGTAGAGAAATTGTTTTACATAATTATTTATCTTCTTCACAAATTTTATCCGACATTATCAATGGCTAATAACTAACGGGACTTATCGTGTATGTTTTTATATAATAAAGGTAACTTTATTATATAAAAACATACGCGATAAGTCCCGTTAGTTATTAATCATGAGTGTAAATCGCGAATCTCTTAAAACTATAATTATCAATGGCATTTTAAGGTTCAGTGGTTAAATAAGTATATGTACGTTAAGGACATGCTATAAATAGATACGTTACAAATCCTATGCAAATTCCTGCGACAGGTAGGCAAACCTCACACGTTGTCGAGGGCTCCGCGTGAGACGTCAGAGTGATCGATTGCGCTGCTTATAACTAAACTCAAGACTAGAACGAACCCTAATATGCGAAAGGAAACTAGGTATGTGTAGTAGGGGCTAGAATAATTAAAAATCAAAATGTCCATACCAAGGTAGGTAAATGTGCGACCATAATCGTTCATGAAAAAAATTATATCACTCTCTGTCCTTTTAATATGAGTGAGGACATTACTCCAGTAACTTGAAACATGATGAGCCTAATAAAAATGATAAAAGAAACATTGAATCCATAGGAGAGGCCATAGCTCATGACAGATGACTGGAGCCATTTCAACCAAGAAATATATTTATTGGTCGTTCGTGTCTTTTGTTATTGAAATGTGTGTTTGCCTTTACTCCTTCATTATATTGTTCGATTATGCTGTCGATTTAGGTGTTTGTGGATGCATGAAATGTGAATAGCTATTGAAATCTCGGAATATTGATGAGGTATCAATTCTTGGAATATTTAATCAAATCAAATTAAGATAACTTATTATGCTTACTATGATAACAATAGGAATTATTTATAAACATTTTTTTTAGTTTTGTAATTCCTAATTTACAAATTTAGCGTATTCATTTGTAGCATATTTATTTTGTGGATTAAAATTCTTATTGTAACTTTAAAGAATTTTCTTTAACAATTTTTGATATTTTACATTACATTGATTATGTCAAACTCTTTTACAAAATATTGAATGCTTCTTCGAAACAGCAACAGGTAAGCAACCAAAACAGACAAGTATATTCTCGATGGAATAATCGATCACGCCGAATTCACAAGTCATCGAGATTGAAAAAACTATCATGGCAGCGAATGAACGTAACCTAACGACGATTGTCACCTTAATGCGAGCCAAATTTCTCACAAAGGGCTCGGGTGTGACAATGGCCAGCTATCTGTGGAAGTTTATAAACATTGGCCCGGGGCCTTTCCCGGGAGGCTGCGCCCCGCGGCGATCCCTCGCGTCTACTGCGGCGACGGAGCGTCTCTGCCGACGCCACAAAAAACCTAACACGCTCGTTTTTTACCAAGCTTATCTCGAATTTATCAACATACCACCATGATAAAGCATCAATAATGATATTTCACTTTCCAACGGTTTAAAACTGTCTCAGCTTGATATGATAAAATGTGGCGACATATTTCATGTTTAACATTCGGGTTGACTCTGACGCTGCTTTGTATTCAATAGAATATATAAACCTATACGGCCCGAACGAAAGTGTTAAGGTCGGTGAAAAATTATATTGCTATAAAGAATCAGAAATAAACAGGAGCGAAAGATCTGAAACAGCTAATTAACGAGAGAATGAAGATTTACGTGCCGCGTAGCCGATATAAAGTAACGCTTCCTTTATGAAGCTCAAAACGTCCTAATTATTGGACAACTCGCTACCACACAAAACGAAGAGCCGAGACGCTCAAACGCTTTTCTGACAGTGAATTAATTGCGCGTGGCGACACATGCACGGCGTTCGAGGCACTGGAGACGGCTATCGGATACACAAGTAGCTGTCTGCTCTAATGGTGTGACTGTTTAAAAATAAGCTACTAATATTTAAATAAAAGAATGATGACCGTTAATCACATCTGTTTTTTGCCAAATAAGCCAGTAGACTTAAACCAAGTGTATCTAGAAGTGAGTTATATTTAGCGGAGCTGAAAACTTTAATCGTCACAGGCATGCGAAGTGTCAGACGCGATGTCCATCCATCGTCGCGGCCGCCCGCCTGTGCCGAACTGATAGTCCGAGATTATGTGACACATCCCTTTGTTCAGTGGACACGACTTTCAACAAGATGCAATTAGTGCTTTGGAAATAGACGAACTAAGATCGTCACGTTTCAGCGGCGACGCTCACTCAAGTTTAATTACAGAAATAGGCAACATCTTAGTTCAATAAACACACATTTTTTACGTAAGCTTAATCCTAGTTAGGATGGATATAATATCTCCTTATTCACTATTAGCCTAACTATCAGGATCATGATGATACATATATAGAATATTGTTGACGGTTTACCAGTTACTGAACATAGCCGTATAGTATCAATAATAATAATTATTACTATAGTCCATACACTCACCAGTTGGTTTTGGTATGCAGTCACAGCCGTGAAGACGCATTCTGGGAATATGAAGGTCTTGAACTCTTCTTGTTCCAAGTCGGTGATTGGTGCGTTGATCGCTCCCTCCCTCCGGAGCACGATGTGGATGCGAGGCTGGTATTTGTGCATCGAGTTCAGGACAAGCTGTATGGAATAAAGGAGATTGTTTACCAACTTTTTAATAACTATTTGTATGTAATAAATTAATTATTGTACCGTAACAGGGTAAATACAGTGAGACGGCTGTATATATTATTATACCTATATTAAGTAATAAAGGTTGTTGTTTGTATACTAGGACGAAATCTATTAAAACAAAAAACAAAACAAAAACAAAAAATCTATTAAACTCAATAAAGTAAAAAAGGTATTTAAATGATTGTTACTTCAGTGCACTTAAAAGTTTTGATGTTTCGACTAGCATTTACATTAGACATAGCACTAATCTGTATCTTCTAGCTTACGATCCAATACATCATATTAACATTACAAAAATCCAACTAACCTGTCCATTCTTATCCATCTCATTGTTGGTGAGTTTGACCTTTTCAAACGACACCACCTGTTTCCTCAGTTGGTCCCCAGAAAACGGAGAATCCGGGTGTGGATAAAGGCGAGGAGGGGCTGGTGGGTCCGCTTTACCAGCGACCAGCCAAGAAGAGCGGTGGTACGCGTAACGATAGCGTTTGCCGTCGACCGGCACGACATCTAGTAGCACGGCGTAACGCGCGTCAGAGCGGCATCCGACAAATGACACTCGCACTGTCGGGAACATTCGTCTGGAACAAGGGAAAAAGTTGAATTGAATTTTTTTTAATGTTGTGTTAAGTAATACTAATAGTGAAGATACTACTACTTAGTGAGTTTCTCCAATAATAAATATTTTTAAATAAGCATTATATAAATGGTTTATAACTGCAGTAGCCAGTACCTATCCTCAACTCTAAAATAATATTACTACTTCAAAATGAGGCCTTTATTGCAAAGACTTATGTTGTTTTGTTGCCTGCAGTAGATTAATATAAAATTTTCGTCTTTCATAATTCTTGAGCTGCCTACCGCTTCAAAACATTTTCTCATTCATCGTTCCCTTCCCCTTATTTTGAGGTGACATTCTCAAATGCCTCGCGTTTGAGAAAGACGAATGGCCAGACATTTTTATATACGGTACATGTTTTACCGCACTGACGATTCGTTAGTTAACAAGCCGACTTTCTTTTTCATATCATTCCTAGTTTATAAAAGTGTTGGAGTCTACAAAAAAATAAAAATGTACACCATTCATAGACAGATATATCGATAAAACCTGATCTTTGATAAAAACATCATTGTAAGAGAAGTGGTGTCATAAAACCGGTGTCAGTAGCACCGGGTGAAACACCATCCGCTATCTCTAAAAGTATCGAAATAAAGTGGTAGTCATTGACGCCGCTACAACGGAAACAACAAATCTTTAATCGATTGACGGGTAGGTAACACGAGAACCACACAACATGACTTTGAACAGCTACCTACTTCGGAACGCAGATCACCGACTGACGTGAGAATATTAATGAATTTCAACCTAATATAAAATTGCTGAGACTGCTGAGACGCTGAAGTGACGCCCGGGGCACGAAAGTTATGCTTTGAAATATTCCATAACAATCTAACGGTAAGCAACTCCTGACCCACGACCTGACGTAAGACCACAACAGGTGATGGACGACCACCCATGAAGCTCTCCAACATTAACGTTGCACAATAAAACCTGTGATAGGAAACACATTTATGCGCGCTAAAATCCCAAAGCCATCAGACAACAATAGTGGTTACTGGATAGTGGACGTTCTAGCAATTCCCCCGTATACAAGTCAAGAGATGGACCAAAATAAGAATACCATTAAGAAGATTTATGCGCGTTTAGGTGTGGTGCGGCCGCTTGCCTCGATTCGCGAGCCACTGCATCGGTTGTACGACGATTGCGTTAATGGCGACACTCGACGCACTGCGCGATATATTACAGCTATGATATATGATCGGCGTCGACGTCGTTCATCATCCTACCACCCAAAAGTTAGCGGAAAGCGCAGCCAACAAAACCACAAAGATGTCTACATGTGGCCAAGTTTTAATGAGCTCATACCGATGACAAAAATAAGGGAATACCTTTTTTCCTTATTAACATACTTTTTGTTAGACATTTACTGCAGTTTTCTTTATTCGTTTCAAACGAACGCAATAATTTGTAGGCCTATTTACGTATTCGCTATTTATTCTAATTTGTTTCAGCGCGGCGCATAATTCCAGTAGTTAGAAGCTAATAGCAGAATGAAGAACACTTGCACTAATTAGATAGAAGTTAAATAATTAAGTTATAATTAGAGAAACACGAGGCGAGGTGCGAAGTCGTCAATCAGACGTCGCGCGCGTTGTTTGATGGACGTTTGAACTTTATTCATCCGTGAATCCCTTACGAATATATTTAGATGCCTCTTCTCTCAATATAGGTATCTGAAAATTTAATGAATGTCTTTTGCTGATGTTTGTTGTCATAATGATTAGTTATTTAAGGTGCATTAATATTGTAGCTACTACTTATTATTTTTGCTTATCATGTTAAAATAAGGTAGGTGGGTTTATTTTGATCACCTTAAATATAACAAACACATTCATAACGATATATTTCTCTATCTATTTTAAAAGTTACTGAAAGATCAAAGCAGCTGCTGTATCTAGCACCTATTAGCATACTGAGCTCAGATTCAATATCAGTGAAGCAATCAAAACCCACGCCAATAGGTAATCATCGATGGTTGATCCAATAGCAGGCAAATATATGATTAACAGCTATTAGTATTTACGATCAAGTTAGTAAATATGATTTAGATACCTAAATGTTATATTGTATTGAATTGCGCATTAAATAAAAAAAATGCAAACTAATAATAATACAAATGTAATTCGGGAAAATGTCTACGTATGTAATGAAATGTACACATCTATCATACATATACTTGATCCTCTGTTTTTCAACTATACTTTCGTCGCTAAATCAATTTTCGCAACACAAGAGTTATATCCAACAACTCGTATTAAAAATGTATTGAGTGAGTAGATCTCGCAAGCACCGTTTAAAGTGCACATGAATTTCCCTAATACGGGCTCCACGGACCATTACTGCATATTAGCCGTAATAGTAGAGTCCTAAGTGATTTTTGCTGCATAATATCAGTGACAACAAACTGTGCCGGTGGCCTATGAATATTTCATGGCGCATTATGTTCACTTGCTACGACTAATTTTATGTTCTAACCCCATCGACGAGGTAAACGCTTCGACAAATCAAAGCCTCAGAACCTCATTTCTGTAGTCAATAACGTCTATGAATAAAAATATGGTTTAATTATTTATTAAAGTAGTTAGAGTTTTTAAAGATCTAGTTATTTATTTATTAAAGTAAGTGCTGTTGTATAGTGCTTTTTAATTATTCGTTGTATAATTCAAAATGAGTAGTTTATTTACTTCACTACGCATATTACGATACGTTTGACATAGTACGTAATTTTTAGACCTTTATGGGCAATCTTCTCTTTTAAGGAATGAATTAAATTTGAGTTTTAGTAAGGAAAACCTCGTATTATTGTGTAATGAAGTTAGGGAGAGTTATGGATTCTGATTTATGTAATAGGAAGATTAAAACAGAACATAATTACTGTCAAAAATAAACGTCAGTGTCAAATGACTGACGTGGTCACGAATCGTCGCTTTCTCGAGTGTTAGTTTTTGTTTGAAACATAAAACATACTGCGTACACGGGTGTAGATAAATGCTGTAACTATGATATTATGGCGGCTTTTGCTTCGCCTGTCAATTTTGTCCCACGCATCATTTATCCTAACTAATTGAGACTTCTGTTTCGATTATTTGGGGAAAATCTATTACTTAATAACAAAAACAGCATATTTTTGATGTATTTGCTAGGAAAGGATAGGTAAGTTTATGTTAAGGAATTTTTAACCAAGTAACGAAACATAATGTATTCAACGCCTATAATCCTCGGGGTACAAATCCCTTTAGTCACGCTTTTCAAGGCGGTCAGTTTGTAAAATAGAATAGAAATTGGTGAAAGGTTGGCAGTTCTTCGCCCTTTAACAACTAAAGACAGTCCCCTAGCCTTTGGTCAGACAGCTGAGACATGTCTTAAGAGCTAACGCTTTATATAATCATGGTTTACAGTACATAAAAGTAAACCCAAGTGTAGTATTATATTATCTATGGTAAAACTTTTTAAAGAACTATGTAGACCATTTTTTTAGTTATATATACATCTTAATTATTTCCGAGGTAGAAATAACACATAATTGTCTCATTATTGTTGGGGTTGTAATGCTACATATAAATGTAATAATATGTGTCAATCATATCTCTATGCTATCTCTGTCCTATACTTATACTATTGCGTTAGTGATAATACTAAACGACCATATCACAATCTTCCAGAAAAGGCAAATTCATTCAACTCTAATGTGTTATTGTGACGAGAGAAGAGGGCGTGTGTGTCGCCACTGACGCGTCTGACGAGATGACAAATGGATTCTGTCATTCATCATACACTGGGAGTCCCTTGAGTCCCTAGGGCTATTATTGGAACAGACCTAGCGTGTTTTTTAAACTCAAATCTCGGAAAGAGGTAAGGATACGTCTTCGCGTAATCGTTTGGTTGAAACATCGATCATGATGTGGATTTTATGTAAACATAAACACTACTAATACTCACTAAAGTTTTTCTGAGATCTGTTTAGCGAATATAGCTTTAAAAAAAAATTAAATGTACGATATATATGTGGTTACATAAGCTCTCAGTGAAATCATATTTTTTTGTAAAAGGACATTATGTTATTGAAAGTAAAACTCCTACGTTATGTTTATCAACAGAATAATATTCTATAATGTCCAAAAAAAACGATTGGATATTTTGCATATAAGAGGCAAAATGCAAAAAATAAACTACAGTACCAACAAAATTAGCCAGAACACTCAAACCACTTAATAACCAGCAAACAAATAGATCAAAATTAATAAGAACAGCTAAGCAAACAAACACGAGAGCTCGTATAAAACAGATTACCGTGGACTTGATATAGTCATAACTCTCTCAAAAAGAAATTTCCCGTCTCCAACTACACCATTAGAGAACTAATGAACTTTGGGGCGGGGCCAGTAAGGCGGGCTACGTCGCCAGTGAAATATCGCTCATCTTGGGAGGTCCCAAGTTCGATGCTCAGTCGCGACAAATTTTCGACACTCACGGGCTTTTTGTCAAATTTGATTTATTAAGGCTCATGGCAAATCTGAGTGTCAACTTTCGCATCTTTCTTCGAAATGTTATAGTTAAATGTATTAATGAAAAATAATAACAAATTCTAAATATATCTTGTCTTATTTATTTATAGTATTTAGTTATTTATTTAAATAGTTCAATGGCTTAATGTAAAACAATAAACTCTACATTTGAATTATAATTACTAAATTTTAATTCCTATTGAGACAAATATGGTAATAAAGCAAACAAATTAAGCAACTTCTTATTTTTAAGAAAAAAGCTTTAAGTTATCATAATTACACGACCGCAGCTTATATATCGATTACAAGAGCTCAATAATCATGTGGTTGCAGCGCGGTTACGCATCGGCTATGCATCGAAAACCATTATTTAATATAGTTATTCATACAAGAGGCTCTTTTCTATGTAACAATGTATTGATTATTCGAATAAGAATTCTCACTACATTATTAATGTACAGTTTTTGCTAGATATTTACGTCGTAAATCAACTCATTATGTTTTTATAAATTCATACTATGGTAATAGTCGTTCAATTCCCTATAAATATTTAATAATTGATGGGATACTCCGCTTCAGAGTGTTAAATGGTGGTCAACATTGACGTATTTTGCATTGCTTACTACAAGGAAATATTTATAAAACTCATCGTGAGGCAATCACAAACAAAAAAGCTTTTTTTTCTTTTGTTTTTTTCTTTGGTTAATGCAACAAATTACTTTCGTACTTTCTAGACTATGTAAGTGACATATATTTATCATATTCTTACGCGATATTCATACTAGCAACGTATAAATATGTATACTAGCTAATCATACACACAATCGCATTGATAGACCATGCCAGCGAGTCTCAATATCGCTTGCATTCCATTCATATAAATAGGCGACTCGTCCATTGAGACGAGAGCAAGACTGCCCAGCTATCTGTCAGTGCTTCGTCAGAGGCGGAGACGACATTTTCACTAGGAGTCGGTATGCCATCACTCGGAGATCCAGTGGTCTACTGTGAAATTCCTAAAGGACTGTTTAAGAGCACTCTTCACTTTTAGTTCATAAGAGAATTCATGACTGAAGAAATGTCGTCACCTTCTATTCATTATGAATGACAATTATGAAAAAGTTAATTTTGATGGCACCGTAAGTACTAAAGCTATTTTAAGAACGAAAATAAATAGAATTTACTTAATATTACGACTTTATATTAAATACATTTATATTAAGGTTTGTTTAAGTCGCTTGTGAAAACTCAAATTTTCTTGTTTAGCTCTGTTCAAAAAACCTCATATCGAAATAATGAAATTATTTAAGTCTAAATTAAATTTCTTTGTTAATGACACACAATTGTACATAAGGGAGTTCCGCTGAAAAGGCCGTAGACTACAAAATTAACCAGGTTGCCTGCTGATTAGCGAGGACTAATAATCTAATGACTAGCAGTGTAAGCCGAGCTTAATAGTTCTAATGGTGTCACATTGTTCTGCAAGACGCAAGTCTCGTTTCGGTTTATTTACCGATTATTTCCGTCCTTTCTGTGCAAGCTTAACCAGTCGACTAATTATAAGCGTTTCGGTAACGTTTACCATGAAATTGGCTCGAGTCTCGTTCCAAATTCATTTGAGCTGGATGTGCGTTACTGGATTTCTGTTACGACCTTTTCCAATAATTAAGACGTACATGTGTAAGGGCAACTGAAATTTCCGGTTGTTCCGAGGATATGGCACTTAAATGTATATGTAATGTGTAGCTGCAAGAGAATTGAGCGGTTTACCAATTATTAATTGTTTCATTCGTCATATCAAAACATCATTATTAACATTTCAGGTTGCTTGAAAATTAGTAGGAACCACTTTTTCAATTATAAAACCCACTTTAAAACTACTTTACAACCCTGAAAAATAAGTATATACTACAAAATATCCTGTGATCCTTGCATTACATTGTAATCTTGAATTCCTGAATGCGTGCACCTGTGTAGCTCAGAGTTTGCGACTCAGCACCTTAATTAAGCCATCCAACCTCCACTTTGTCACCCGAAATTTCACTACCTAAGCCGCTTATATAATGATTCCGGGCTATTGTTGCTTTATGAAGAGTTAGCTTATTGATTTTGATATCCTAAAATTTAGTGGAGACTCAATCCACTATTTTAATAAAACGAAACGAAATTATATATATATTGTGTTAAGAAAAAATAAAAGATAGTTATTTCAGCATATTTCTGTGCCGATAATTTAATAATTTTAGAAAAAATATATGAATATGTACTCACTATTTTATCATATAAGCTCGTATTAATAAATTAACGTATTTCTCTTTAATTTTCCTGTTATAACTACGACCATGTACTCTAATCACCCCTAGTCCTTTCATTACACAATATATAGGTATGATTTCAACGGTGTAATAACCGTATCTAAACGCTATTGGTAGACTGCTGTTGTAATGTTGATAATAGCGACCAGTGACTTAAAATGGGGCGTAGAGGGGTGAACAAAGTATACAGCCACTATTTTAGTTCTTATCATGCAATGTCTCCTACCCAGGCGGTCAATTTAACCATATGTTTGGTCACGAAAAGAAAGAGGTACGAGTATATTACGAGCACCTTCCCACTGAAATTCTTGAAATTAAGGATGACGAAACGTTCTGCCACCGACTGAAGAAATTCTTGCTGGACTGCGCGTTTTACTCTGTGAAAGAGTATATGACGAAAGAGTACATATCGTATTTTAAATTATTATTTTGTTAAATCGTACTATTACTATTTTATTTTTGTCATTTTAACTTTATATAATTGCAAATTTTTATGACGATCATTGTAATCTTTGGTCATGTATTAATTGTATTTTATTTTTATGTGGACATTGTTACAGTGTAATAGTTAAATCTAATCTAATCTATTTGTATTTTAACTTATAGGCTTATATAGGTACTAAAATATATATGTCCTGTAAACAGTTTTGCGTTGAATATATGATCTAGAATAGGTATACTCGCCTTGACCATATTTAGTATTTTTCTCAGTGTTTGCGATGATATAACTATGGAATATGTCTGACAGCTTTTAAAGTCATCGCTTTATTTTGTAAATTTCCTACCTATCTCTCTTTTTATGCAAGATATTGAAAACTGCTATTAACTCATTTATTCAGTCCTCACATTACGTTGGGAAGGCAGAAAACCAACCAAAATAAAATAATTTAAATCCATTTATAATATTTATACATTAATTGATTAAACCTAACATGAATGTTTAATTTCAAAAGTTTTATCAGTAGGTATACTTAGTCAATTTTGTACCAAGATACTAGTTTTTCCATTACTAAGTACCTATTTTATACCAATAACGTTAGAGAGACAGTATCTTCAAAGTTAGTATGGACAGACTGTCGAAAGCTGCGAACGTGCACCCGATGTCTGCGGCCGCTAATGTCGTCAGCTTAAACCATAGACTAGAGATAGGTGGTCTAGAATGATCTAATAAGTCGCCTTAGTTGAGTTTAGTATTATTTAACAGTTTTACTTAATGTTCTTTTAGGTTTGAGGCTTTTAAAATAATGGTAATCAAGATCTTTGTTTGATTCGATTCTAGCCAAATGATAAATATTTTAATATATTATCTTTAACGTGATGAAATCTATGGTAAAACTATATTTATTCTTTTACTTCAAGTCCTTATTTAGTTGTTTTTCAAAAAGCATAATCTATTATATGTCATCAACTTTATTAGCAACATTAATCCAATAGAGCCGAATATATCGATATAAAAACTATTACTAAAAAGTATTCCTTGCTCTATGGTTACAGCACTTAAGGGGGAAGGTCCCACCCCCACGTAGAGGCTGTTAAAACGCTACATGTCAACGCAAGGGTAGGGACCTTGATTACAAGCGATGGAATCACTGATAAAAGACATTAGGTGTCTAATGTAATGCGATAGTAGAGACAAGTTGCAGTTAAAGCCATTAGAAAATGATACATTGAACAAATAAAATGAAACACTTTCAAGAATTTTTAACCCTTTTTCAATTGCGAAGTTAGTTATTCTATAGCCAACCCTAAACTGAAGTGTAATCCAGAAAGGAAAAGTATTGTTATTACGAGTATTAGTAATAGTTTAAAATAAGGGGACTTATGTAGATTGTAATTTAATTAACGTACGTCCTATATATAACAAATGTAATACTTATAAATTCAATTCAATTGTTCCTTATTAAAATTGTACAATTACTTAAACAATAACACGCAAAATTTCGGACATTGTAAACGCATGTTCGGGTTGTGAGGCAGAAAATTTGTCAATCGACGAGTCAATTAGATCGTCGTCGTCTCGTCGTCCCTTAACTTTGGGATCAAAGAGTGATGATGATGCTGGCGACACGAGCCTGGTGGTCTACCGACTGTTACCAGGCTTATATATAGACCGAGCCAAATGTGGACTAATTTTTTTTAGTCTTAATGTTTAGACCATTTAGAGATCATTTTAGGTTCATTTAACAATAACTACCTAAACGAATGTACTATTATCAACTGATAAGTCAATAAGTAATAAATTAAAAAGAACTAAATTTCTAACTTAAGATCTTTGTGTACTAATAACGATGCGTTAACTCTGCAAGATCTAAAAATATATGAAACAAATATTGAACAACTCAAATTAATATTAGATGTGAAATAATACGTACAGCAACAAATAATAATGTTGCGATCAAAATAGACATCAAATAATAGTTAACCCTACGTAACAGCGCACAAGAGCGTTCGCTTTAAATATAAATTACACGTCGCGTTGTTTCCCAAACGTTTATCCGTAAAAAAGACAATCGCCCGAATTACCTATCATTACGTAAAATATAACAATCAAAATACAACTCGCACGAAAGGTGTCTCAAGGAAACGACATAAATTAATATTTCCCTTCATAAGAAGCCACAGCTGTCATATTATAAAACAGTCGAAAGAAGGTACGAATGAATTACGGGTGAAAGCGGATCTCTCCCCAAAGCGACCTAAGGGTTAACTTAAGGGAGTTACACGTAATAATAATAGCCAATCAAACTATATTATATACGTATATATGATATGAATATGTATAACATATTGTAAGGAACATTATAAGTAAAAAGCTCCTGAACTTGTAACATATTAAAGTTATTTGTAAACTATAAATTGTCAGTGGAAAACTGAAAAATCACACATTTTCGATATTCAGTTTCGTAGCAAAAGGAATTCTTAAGTATGCTTTTCAAAGACCTAAAAAGGTGATTGAAATAATAATGATACTGCTTGCATTTAATAAATGCGAATGTTTATGAAGAAGTTTGATTGGCACTTGATGTTTGACACTTCCATAAAAAGATATAGCACTTCTTTTAATTAAAAGACAAGACAACTATAAGACGGGTACAAATAAGACTAATTTGGCGTCTCTACGTAGTATCAATAATAATATTTCTTTATAACATAAATTAAATCTTCTAATTGCTATTACCAATGTCAAATGCATCGAATTATTGTCGAACGCTAAAAAACAGTTTATAAATTACATAAGTCTATCATCCAAAACACCCTTCCCGAAACATTTGGGTGAGTTGATACCCACAGCACAGATGTCTTTCAAGAACAAAATTAGTGTCGGCAGCGTGACACCAACTGAATTTCAGCTTAATAAGATATTTATAAAGAAATTTCGAATTCAGTGGCAAAGTTCAAATTGGAGTCGGACTCTGCAAAGAGTTCAGAAGCATTTTCAATTTAAACTTGAACAAGTTAAATAATGTGAAAGAGCCTCAAACCCATCCAATTCATTTTGGATTTTAGTGAAATTAGCTTTTGAATTTGTATGATGGCTGCGTCCGCGGATCTGCAGATTATGGGGGTGCCCGATTTAATGAATTAAGCCTTTTCCCTTTATAAGCTCACTTGTAGAACTTTTAAAATAACCGATATAACTCATTTAGACTTTGGACTTAAGTCTAGTCTCAACGCTTTAATTGGAATCATACACGTGTCACTTACCAAACATTTAAAGCATATTTTTGCATAAATCGCTACATTTTCTACAATAATAAATATAGATTTTAATCCGTTATGACAATGGATAGATCAGTGCTTATTACAGTGCATAGATAACTGATTCTATAAAACCGATTGGCCATGGTATATATATGGTATTAGCGGATATTCAAATCAAATTAGGTAAACACATTGTCGTAAGGGCGGAATCCTTTGCACCCTAGGGGTGGGCCGTAGTTTGTGTTGCAATTGCTAACCGTTTATTTTTTCTATGCAATGGGGTTCGCTATTCAATCGATATGTAGGTACATTAGGTGCCATTTATTTAAATGAATATAACGATTAAAAATAAATTAGCTGAATAGAATAAGCATGAGTTAAATGATTATGTTAATATACAGCGTAAGATTATTAGAATATTGATTATTAATTTGTAATGTAAATTATAATAAATAGCTTTGGGATATTAAAAATAAATATTTTTTCTTGTTAGGTTAGTTTAGGTGTAACAAGTTAGTTAAGTTCAGCCTTTGTTACTCACAATATATCCAGATATTTTACTCATTTGTAATCAATAAGTTTTTATTTTTAACCACAACTACTGAATAGAATATTGATCATCGTGTACAAATGTTTTATTTAGAAACCTACCCATAGTAGTAAAAAGTCGATATTTTATAATGTGCACTACCGTAGATATCTGGCATTGGCAAATGTGAGCCAATTAGAAGATTAAGCGCTGACAATTACACTGGCGAATCGCGATCGTATATCAGCAATAATCGCACTGCACGACAAATATCGAACTAGTATACTGCACATGCACTAGGCTAGGCACCCTTAGAAATAAGAGAAAAAATTACTCGAACTAGAGTAGAGTAGTAAAGGGATGTACTAGTCAATTATAGTGTGATTTTTGTACTAGTAACAATTTAAGAATAATGCAAAAATTTATTCCATATATGACATTGATTTTATAAATTAATTTTACAGTTTAAAATCATAAATCCAATGGGTTTATTAAACTCTCTTGCAGACCTATGTCAACAGCAGAATTAACATAATAGTAACGACACCACAAATAGAAAAGATAAATAGAGTTCGCTGTAAACACAGGAATCGATGTCACGTTTTCATGTTTCTTTCCTGAGCGAGATCAGTAAATCACGGAACATCATAATACTAATCGCGCGCTTCTGCAGCGGCGAGAAGAATATCAAAGCCACGTCTGTTTGCCAAGTCGTCGATCTTACTCTTGGCACCGAAACCAGATGAAAAGTCATAAAGCACACAATATTCACTTCTACAAACGTCTTTGTAAAAGAGACAATTATCGCAGAGCTGGCAATAAATTATCTCAAAACTATTTTATGGACAGTAAAGTTTTGAATAATTTTTAAGAAGACAATTGGAACTTTTTATTTTTGCCATAAATCACACCAATTGCCAAGGATAAGGCACGTGCCATCGCTCTAATTTCCGTATCCAATTGATTCGAAATCCTAGCCACCCTAACGATTTCTTCGCTAATCCCTATTCCTGATTAGGGGATTCTAGATCACACGCCTTAATCTCTGCACAAATTGAAACACAAGAATACATTCTACCTTCAATCAAGCCTATACTAACCTTTTCGCCAATGTGTTCAAAAATGCCGTACACAAACTAATAAGACAGAAAAACACATAATAAAAAAGCACAGCGACTACCATCAAAATATTTGCACAGCAGATGAAAAATGATCCTTGCAACAAAACGAAAAGGATTTCGAAGCGACAGGTTTAGCTGCAGCTTAGTCGCTTTGGTTCCGCGCCCCGATTAACATGGCAACTAGTGAACCACAGCCGCTCTTGTTTACAATGGCTCCTCTATTACGCTTGTTATGATTATCTCTGAGGGGTGCATCCGACTATTAGCATGACTGACTATCATTGCAGAGCATTTTATATGCTTTACTTAAAATTGACAGTCATCGTAATTGTTAATATTATTGAATGTCATATATTTTATCCCATGCTAGAGTAGAAGTTAAATAAATATAATTAGCTGCTATTCTTCCTGGCATGTCATTGAAGGTTACTAAGACACTAAGGGATCAGGGCCCTCCAAAAGGAAGTGAAGGCATCGTATTACATATTTCGAAGCAGGCCAATAGAAAGTTCGATGAGCACCGAAGAAGTGGTGAGCGTACAGATCTGAGGCAATTCAATTACATTGAAAGATCCCTCATAAGCGAATCGTTTTTCCGAGTCATTAATTTTTTTAAACGACACAGGGCTATACGCGATATGGCGGGGTGGGTCCGAGCGGCTATCTAAAGAGATAATGCTGATTTATGTGAACGGACTAGGGTCGCAATTCGTCGCGCATCTCCGCCGTAACGACGGCTGATTGTCGCACGACCATCGCTCCACGCGTCTGTTTGATCAGCAACGACGCCTGTTAATTTGTGACAAATTGGTGGCAAAAGATGGTTCATAGCTTTGAGTTGTGATTGAATTATATTTTGGAGTCAATTGGTCCACAATTCTCGAAATGTGTCGAAATTCATGCATCACCTGAATCATCGCAGTTTATGGCGCATGCTTACAAAAACGACATATTCGGAGCATTGTTAACTCGATAACATTTTATTGAATATATAAATAATGTTATAATGTGGATTTATTGCCCATGAAGGAGCGTTCATTGTTTCATATCGTTTGGCCTTTGTTTGCAATTTAGGTACCTATTTAACCCGGGTGACGGAGTGCCTTAACTGAACCCGCGTTGTTTTTTATAAAAGTTATAAACTACAACCAAATAAATCTTACTTTTGAGTTTTCTTACATTGTTATGTTATCGTGGATTTACTAAATCATTATCAAAACAAAGGTATTTCGTTAGTACAAGGTTCGGCACAAACAAAATCTTCCATCGTAAAATCACTAGAGTCCAATCAATCGGCTGCAAATTAACAGTCAACACGTAGAAAATTAACCGTATCCATGATACGCATTGAGTGCCCAATTAAAAAAATAATTAGAAATTCAATCTTAATCGCGCACCGTGATTCAATTGAACGCCACGTGTTTCAACGAGTACGTAGATAATGTCCATTGTGAAGGGTACTTGGGTCGTGAGGCATTTTACGAGCCTCGCTCGGCCCCGGACGGTGGCAGCCACCGCACAGGCGGCGAGCTGGTGGCCGACCGGCCATTGTTCAGCGGAGCGAGGAGGGCGACACGCCTTGGCCGACTGAGCGCGACCAGCCGAGAGCGCCCACCACCGACGGCGACGCGCCTTATCGGACCCACGAACAATCGATTCGATACTTCTGATCGCGCGCATTTATCGATGCATCTCTACAGCTAAACAATGGGGCGTGGTCTCACCTGCCAGTTTTGGTGATAATCATCTCGGTGCCGAGCTCGTTGAACTTGTCCCAGAGTTCTTTGGTTTCCAGTTGGCACTGGATGTGGCGCATCTCTTCGCTGGACCAGCGCTCCATGAGTTGCGGGTTGCGGGGCGCGGGAGAGATGGGCCTGGAGCCACTGGCCGCCCCCACGGCGGACCCCGCCTCGGAGGTGGACGACACGTCCACGGGGGAGTCTCTCTCGTACTCCAGCGGGGGAGACGGGGAGCCGGAGCCTGACGCTGCCGCATCCACGAATTTCTCTGCAAAATACAACAAGTTATAGTTCTGGAAATATGAATTACATACATGCACAAATTAGTCATTTACTTAATACACATAGGTACCTACTCTACATATTCACCTGCATCTTCCCATAACTTTTTAAAGACATGACCCTGAGTGAAGAAAAAGGATATTCTGAGATCCTGTGAATCATAATGTCGGTTCATCGCTCGATAACAAAGAAATCTTCAAATTTCGAATTCTATTCAATAATTACTAAACTAATTCTTCAAAATTCGATTATTAACATCATGAAATCAGATGAACCTCTAAGACCTAATGAACAAATATTGAAGATGTATATGGTCAGGCTGAGAATACATTCCCAAAAACTAAAAATTCTACCGTAATTACAACTTAAACTCCTAAAACTAACTTAGATGCTTTCAAACTTGACCACTTCTTTAGTGGTTTTAGAAAAGTACATATAACCTCTACTTAAGAGTAACAAGTAAATAAGTAAGGTATCCACAATAATAACAAGGTACAATTTAACATTAAGTAAGGGTCATAACTGTAATCATTTTCCAGACTCTATCTGCTTGAGCGATCACCGCATCGCAAAATACACATTCACCAGATGGTAAGAACCCGACGCGATTGGTTGTGAGCCCATTGAGATTTAAATAGGTACATTGTTTATATTATAACCTTATAGAGATTATACAGAGGAATTGGGGCCGCACTTTCTTTCTCTTACAAAAACCACAATGGGTCGGGCCTAAAAAAACTACATTAAATTTCTATTCCGAATATGTCTAATTATATGTCTATTCCAAATAATTAAGTTTTAGAATAATTTTATAAGGTACAGTAACCATATCGGGCAACTAACTTACGGATTTTACGTGTAACTTATACTAAACAGTTAATAATATCAATAATATTAGCAGGTTGTTCAGAGGTTATTATTTTGGCGAATAGGTTTTGAACAAATTAATTTATTGGTTAAATTACAGTTCCTGTAATTTTTCATAATAATTTACTTACACTTTATATCAATGCGTGATATCATCTTGTCATTATTTGGTACATAATTCATTTTCTTTGATACTCTTTACAAAGCACATCTTTCCTCTTTGGAGAGGAAGGTAAAAATGTAATTTTATTGTCATTAGAATATCACGCGGACAATAAACGGTAAAGTGAATAATATTCATATAAAAGAGAAATGAGGCAACTGTGTTCCTTCGGGAACGTCGCCCACATTACGATACCCTTTTAATATTAAGAAAAGCTAGTAATAATTTTATAAGCAACTCTTTTGGTGCCTAAATTAACTTTATGAGCGAAGACGTAAATGCTTGTTTACAATGAGATAACAATACTGAGTATAAGCTTTAGTGAAAATTAGAATTAAAAATTTAAATATTTTAGAACATATAATTAAGAATATTTTTATATGTTCTATTGCAAATCATCAAAGTATTTTCGTATGTATATATCTTAGCAGTATATTTAAATGTATTGTAGAGTGTAACGCTGTGGACTTGAAGCACTACAACGCCAGGTAATGCCAAAATTAAAAACAATTGGAATATATTCTAGTCATATTATATATGCATAGAAAACTACTACATTACGTATCAATACTGGGGCTATAGGCTAGATAGGTGCCTTCAGTATGTAATATTAATATAAAAATTACAACTACGATAGTTAGTTAAGGTAAACGTGACCGACAAAAAATTATGTCTAGGAGGTTTTATCTATCCCAAAAGGGATTATAGGTAGGTAAAGTTCAGTGTATATACAACTGTGGTAGTAAAAGTTGCTACGATGGTTCGGATGTGTCATGCGGATGAATAATAGCAAATTCACGAAAGGTAACATATGCGGAAGGGTGGTTATATAGGAGTCGTCCCAATAAGACATATGACGATATACTGAAAAAGGTAGAACTTAGAAGTACCTTCTTATAAACGCTAAGTATTTGAGTTTCTGAGATTTGATTTTATGTTAGTACATATATTGTAAAACTGCTATTTTAAATAAAATACATGTTAGTATAAAATTGATTTCGAGCGAATGAAACATACGGCTTGCATTTAAACTAGGAAGTTTTATTTATTTTCTAAGTTACTATAAAATGCAAGATTAGGATGTTAAAACAAAGTGTATGAAAAATTGTGCTAAATAAATAATAATGAGAATATAACTTTTTTATTTTATTTGTCTTTTTAGAATTTTTTATTAACACCTTTATTGTATTGCGAGCTTTATTGTAATGATAAAGCCTGTCGTAAAGGATAACTAAGAGTAAATGGAATCTATTAGGAGATGAATAACTGTCAATTATTTATTATTACCGCCATCACGACACCAATAATTATGCTTAAGGTAAGCATAATATAATGTTTTCAAGGTTCATTCTATTAATACAGAAAACTATTACAAACTTGACCATAATCATAAATTTTCTTCGGATAATATAAGTTTCGTCGATAAATATTATAAATAACGGGATAATAAACGAATAGAGGTGTTTTCGTTTTGTCTAAAATTATATAATCGATTAAAACAAATATTTTCTTAATTTAAAACTAGAGTATATAATTTAATTAACCCAATCAGTTACATCACTCACACCTTTGCAGGATTTTTCTGATAGAAAAACCATGGAAGAAATTCTTATCGCAACGTAAGTTTATGTATCTTAATTTGTCTAGAATAAGATTGTTTTTTTTTATATTTCCCTAGTCTTACACTAACGTGTACATCTAGTTCCTTAACAAGTCTTACCAAGAGGCGTGAGGGTGTCCTTGTGCCTGCGCCGGTCGCGCCTCTCCTGGCGGTCCCTGGCCATGATGGCCGCGATGGAGAAGTCGGTGGCGCAGGGCCGCCCCGACAGCTCCTCGTCCATGGCCGCTGGCAGCCGGCCCTCGCTCTGCACCAGCATCCCACGCTCACCCTCCGAACATCCCATCGGACAGACAATTAACACGTCGGAGCTCGCTGCTATTTCCACAAGGATTCAAATTGTTTACAAGTTACCAACTTTTTTAGTCTGATAAAATTAAGTTTCAAAATTCAATTGAAATGCTAAGCAAAGAGGGCAGATAACACATGTTATGTAGCACTGTACCGAGGAGAGTGGAGTTGTAAAGTTGTGAAAAGTTCGCGTCGGGCGTTGGTGGTGCGAGCGAAGTTTGTCGGAGGGCAGGCGCGCGCGTGTCGGCCTGCGAGCGGTCGCCGGGCTACTCTGGTGGCGGCGCCGCGGCAGGGAGGGGCCTGCATCGCCGCCCTCGGCCGCCACTCGTCGTGCGTCCCGCTCTGGCGCGTCGCCCCGTCGCAGGCGCTTTTTCTCGCCGCGATAACTATTGAAATTCGCTAAATGGCTCACTGCGGCGCGGAAAAGGCTCTCGTTAAACGGTGAGCTGATCGTATCGGGCTATTTATTCTCGTTATTCGCCGCCGATGCCTAAGAACGCTATTTATGCGCCGCGAAGCCGCGAGAGGGCGCGTCCGCCGATTACCTTTATGAGAATATTCTCGCTCACATCGCTCTCGATGAATAAATAAACCGCCGCTTATTATCTTGCCGACTTATTTCCTTTTGAACGGCCTCAATGGCTTATCATTATGATCACCTCGAGGCGCTTATGTTTTTCAAAATTATTTATCTAGTATGATGCCTCCTTTGATAAATTTTGCATCCCTACCAATACAATCTATCATACAGATATTAAACTATATTTATATATGCCTTGGTACACCTATCTACATACTTAAAAATGTTGCAGAAAAACAGAAAAATGTGCATATTAAGTATAAATACTCACATGTCATATTATGCCAGTCTAGATATTGTTGGTAAATCTACTTCAGTGATAAACAAAAATATCCATAAAATTACCACAAGGTACCTAATATCATTAGAATAATTAGTTTTTACAAAAGCAAATGTTTTTTTTACCAAACAAAATTCAGTACAAACCATTACTTTTTAATCACATTACTTACATATACACAGAAAATTAAAAAAATATCACACAATAACAGTACTATCAGTCCCAAAATAAACATACATTGTATTTAATTGTGATAAAAAGTTGAAAGAAAGCCGTTCGAACGCTCTTGGCTCGATCACTTGCGAAGAGGGGGAAACGACGCCCCCTAGATGGGCGGGACAGAATCCAATTGTTCATTCTCAACCTTATTAGAAAAAGATAAAGTGCATATTGCTTTGATTATACAAGTTATGACTGAAATGCATACAGTGAGCAATTGTTGAAGTATTTTTTACGCCGCGTCCTAAGAATTTGATCACGTTTAGCATGTAATGACAATTCAATGTTTGGCAGTATAGTGTTGATTGGTTAATGTATTTATAGTTTAATTATAAGTAACGACTGGTGTAATGGTAATTCTTTCTTTCTGACTAATTAGATACGATGGAAAGTTTTTAGTTGTGATCCTGAAAACATGGCGGGGAAGAAATGTACCTACGTAAAAGTACATACAATAAAATAATGTACTACATACCTCACAATAAAATCATCGGACTATAAAACATATGCACAAATTTAGATGGCTCTGAAATTATAGTTTATATATTTTTCCTTTTTAGGAGGATTTCATGACTAGGAATGATTAAAAAATTATTACGAACTAAGATAAATAAATAATGAAGTAAGAGGCAATTAATTAGAAGAAAAATGGCATAGAGATCCCGCCATATACATTGGCAGTTGGGGGCGTCGCCACAGTCGCGTAATTCAGTGTTACCAGTAAACACGCCAAAACTAGCAGTCACTGTGCCATACGGCTCGATACATTATAGGTTTCATTTGTAACGGTCTTTGGTTGCAGAGCTATAAACTCAAATAAAACAAATTAGTATATCAAAGTCAAAATATGTTTATTTAAAATAGGCCCTATCACAAGCTCTCTTTGAATGTTATCATAAGAAGATCATAAGATCTAAGTATAACAACAATAAAGATTATTATTTTTATAATTAACAAACATAAAGATTACAAAGAAAGTGAGCAGTGTGCCAGTTTTTCCTTAACAATAATTATGATCCCAACGCCTAACGTGGTAAACGGTAAAAAGTGGCTTTGTCCAGCTATCCTCAAAATAAAGATTTTTGCTTCTTAGCCACTTGTGATAGGGCCTATTTTAAATAAACATATTTTGACTTAGATATATTAATTTGTTTTATTTGAGTTTATAGCTCTGCAACCAAAGACCGTTACAAATGAAACCTATAATGTATCGAGCCGTATGGCATAGTGAGTGCTAGTTTTGGCGTTTACTGGCAACAGCACATGCAACTGCGGCGACGCCTTCATCTGCCATAATATATTCAAAATTATAAATATCACAAGCTCTCTTTGAAAGTTATCTTATGATCTAAGTATAAATTAAAAAAACTATTTCAAACATGGCACTGAGCATTGTCTTTACATATTTTTTACCGAGGTTAGATCAGCGGAGACCCTAGCTTGGAGAAGAACTAACAAGAAACTCCGGAAATCAATTTATTATAATCACCCTTAACAAACATAAAAATTACAAAGAGTGGGCAAAAAACACAACGCTGGTAATACTAAATTTACCTTTCATACAAAATAACACGCAATTGCGGAAACGTCAAATTTAGTTCCAAGTTTGGCTACTGCCAGCTTATGTGGCGGGATCTCTAGATACATTATTGTGTACAACACAGAGTCGTAGAACATAGAATCTAGAAAAAAATATTTTATATTTTATTCATTAATATTAAATGTTTAAATGTATTGTTGATTTATTAGTTATTTTAATGAACAATGTCTTTATTTAGTACCTACTCTATGATACCTGATATGATTGAATTTAAAATTGTGTGGAATGATGCACATAAGAAATAGGTAGTTAAAATAAATAAAAAAAATTTTGTTATACTTATATCATGTAATTTTTTACGGTTCAATATTTATTGCTCCAGAATAAATATAAAACAGTTAAATCTTTTACCTACCGAATGATGTAACTAGGTGTTGTTAAGATACGTACCTTCCAAAATAAAACACAAATATCAAAAAGTGTAAAAAATATATCTTTTCTCTAGAATCATATACCAATATATGAGATTAGCATGTACGAGCATTTATTTACAGGCATATACATATATAACTATCTGCCTACCAATTTCTATCATCTACCTTGATATAGACTACAATGTCTTGTCTACGCGTGACCATAGCCAAAGCATTTACTCTACTACATCTACATAACTTATAATTAATATCTACATTAATAATACTAGAAATTTTCCTTGCATGGTAGTCAGAAAATCGCATGTTTTTATTCACAATCAAGTGGTTTTTAGCTGTAGGTTGGAGCCATCTAAATTTCAGTTAGTCAGCCAAATATTTATTAATGCGGGCACATCTTACATTGTCAAAATGTGTATATGTTATAGTTTGGAAAAGAGAATTTTTAAATAACAGGTTGTTCCGATTGTGATTGTTACTACAATTCTGACATTCCTTCTATCTCCCTAAATTTTTTACTTTATTATCTTACATATACTGAGGCAATACTCGTAGTATCTATTTGTAGAAGGACTGATATTCACTTCCGGAATATTTAAACACTCTAACTATTATAGTACCTATTATATTTTAGGTTGTAAGTAGCTCTTGGAACAGCTATAAAAAATGCGAAATTTTTTCTCTGAATAGGTCTTACTAGAAATAAAGTTGTTATATTCATATGTGTGCCAGTCTTTAGGGAGATTGTATTTTGTCGTATCTACATATATGTTTCGTATTAAAATGTAAGCATTAATATAAGCCTATCCTAAAAAATCAATTCAATTTGAAACTACCTTCGCATTCCCCTAACACAACACAGGTTCAAAAAGAGCAAAAATAAGAACCGAAATCCCTGAATTACACCCATATGTCGGGGTGACCGCCACTTGACGCGGCAACCTGTGACACTCCGGCGCCCCTTGCCTCGCCCACGGGACGTCACTTACTAAACTCTTGTGTGAAACCCTCTCTACGTTATCTGCAAAACCAACATACCCTGACCTTTGAGGACCTAGGAAAAGCCTTCAAACTCGTACCAATGTTAAACAGCTCTGTGACCGTTGCGAAACCAGGGTGCAACATGTACCTACTTAGTCCCATGTCAAGAGTATAAATTAAGGCGGTCCATACTTAATTAATGTGTGATAGAGGGAGCTACTTTTAACGTGATTAGTAGCAGCTCTCAGGTGTTTATTGGAGAACAAATGCAGTGCTTGCTCCGAGTTGCAGAATTATTTAGGTACTGGAAATGGTTCTTTATTTATTTTGTATCGTGAAAAGCCTTATTCTTTTTTATGTAAGCTATAGCATAGCAGAAAAAGCAGGAATATTTAATAGAATTATATTATAAATAATAATAAAGATTTTCTTAATAGTTATGGAATGTCGCGTCAATGAAAATCTTTATTCTTCAAATAACCTCGTCTTTAAAAAAACTTTCATTTGTGAAGAATAAACCAGCAATATGTAAAAGCGTATAAGGTAAAGGTTTCAATGAATAATTAGTCCTAAAAATTGTACCTATAAAAACTATTTTTTCTATGTTTCAAAAATAATCTAATCACCTTTTCGCTTTGAAACATTTTAGCATAGCTGCATTGGTCCTTCTGTCTCTTTCTATATTTTAAATAGTATGTAAGTGCATAATATTCGCTCCAACGTAACCCACAACGAAGTATTGTAAAATACCCTGAAACCCATTTTCCTGTCACTAAGAACATACGTAATTTAGTATTAAAAAGCTTATCATTAGGTTAGTCGTTGGTCTGAATTTCCAGTGACACTGCTATTACCTAGTCGGCATGAAATGTCGTTATAATGTTCCGGTCAGCTGACAATGTTCGCCATGAGAACAAAATGTCTGTTTCCGGACAGACTAGCCTTAAATGTTCAGGAAATTTCACATTTTAGCGGTTTTACAGGAGTAATAACTCGAAGTACATATGTATGTGGTATATTAATAAAATTAGATCTACTTATGCAAGCATGCAATTTATACTGGTAATCAACTTAACAAAGTATTTAGCTCGATTTCTCGCCAGTTTAAAAATGTCAGTGGCTTTAGTAATGCCTGTTCATTCCCTACTGAACACTGGAAATACAAATATACATTATTGCGCTCAATACCCCTGCAAAGGAATAAAAGAACTCAATCATATTATGCACGTAACTTATGAGCCATGTCTTACGAAATAATTTTTATTCCTTATGCTTGTATGGTTACGGTTAGTGACATTATATTTTTACGTCACATACGCATTCGTATGGGGCTTTTTGAATACTTTACACACTCCATTGTATATATAATCCAATCTACAGAATCGTATGAATCTTTATTATAATACTTTTGACAATATCACACCAATAAAACTAGCTACTAAGTTCATTGAAGACTTATGTTAAGGGCTAATACCCTTAACGTATCCTAAATTTATCAAAGATATACTCATTAATAAATACATATATAATCAACAAGCGAACCGGAACTCTGAAGAACAGAATTGTACTTAACTCCTCCACTAGGAACTCGGGACCTCACTATAAGCGTTCAGGTGGTTATCTGCCTTTCGTCTCGTCTATTCAATGAGCTGGTCTGGTCTCTGGTCAGGGCGAGGCGCGACTTGCTTTATCTGCGCTGGCTGGGCCCGAAACAATATATTTATTGGACAGAGCGGCACAGGCGATTCAGCGGGATGATCTATTCGCCACCGGGCGCTACTTTCAAGACCATAGAGTCTAGTTATAATGGTGGGTGAGGAATATACGAATGCATGCTTACGAGTCTTGTTTGGTTTCCGAGGTAAATTACAGAACTACTGATGTTTCGGGATGAGTGAATAAGAGATAATTGATATATTGAGTTTTCTATCGAAGAAATTTAAAGCTATTGGGATCAATTCTGTTATATTATTAATAAAATTGATTTCATTAGCATTAAAAAGCGATATTATTACCTAGACAAAACATTTCAAAAAATAATATATATGTATACACAAGTTGTTAATACTTTTCACAAATTATACACTCTATTACATACTTGGGCAACAGAAAATCATAAAATGGTTTCTTTATACTATACGAATTAATTAAAAAAAAATTTTACTACATAGAGAATAAAACTTGTATTGTATTTTCTTTCTCAGAATTTGGAAATCAAAAAAAGAGGTTCATATTAAGTACTGCTATTATAAATGTAGTTATTACACGAAACCAATCTTGACCGGTTAGCCGACCTCTATGCGAATGCAGCTCTATGCCCCGTGGCCGCAGAGCTCGTCTCTCATCCGTGGAAGGTCACAGTTTGCACTGTCCACCGGCTGCGCCCTGGCTTCGCAGTTTTGTTTCCAAGATTAAGCGAAACTAAACGAACGGACACCGCTGCCCTGACTTATTTATGGCAGCGTAGATTTTGAATGAAACGCGCCAGCTCAGCGCGCAAAACAAATAACACCGAAATCTGTTTTCCAATACCAACTAGAACTGTATTTCTCCAGAGAATTGAACAAGAAAGATGGTGGGTGTCAACATGAATTTGCATCCCTTGTTTTTTCCTGGAACACCGCAAGCAATCACATCGGGGCAGACAGATTGGGCGCGCGGCTGCACCTAACACGATTATCTGTCGTTTGGATGCCTGTTTTTCCCATCCCTTGTTTTTCCAACTTCGCGTTTACCCCGTGTTTGCTGAATAGAAAATCGAACCTGTCAGGAGGCAACATTGATAAAACAGGCAAGAGCTCGCAGAGGTGGATAAAAAAGTTTCGTTGTATGCTACGTAGAATAGGTAGGTGTAGGTAATGTAATGAAGCTTGTCGCTTTGAACTTAACACATCAAAATAATATCTAGTTATTCATATAAATTCAAGCTTTTATCCCAAAGGAGTTGACTTACACTGTTTAGATGGCCTGATCAAACTTTATTATAACTGACAGTAACGTTTGAAAAAGTCATCATAAGCACGTTAACAAACATTTTATTTTTAAGAAGCTATAACTACATATGGTGTCATCATAAACGCTTGTTCGTCTCATTAACATGGAAAGACATAAGTTACGTGAAAAAACTCTAGCACACGAACAAAAACATAACGAAGGATTTTAATAGGTTAAAGAAACCATCTGAGTCATTTGAACAATGTTCACATGATGAAGAATGTAGGTACTTCCTGAAATAGTGATTTATTAACAGCAAAAAAGTACGAGTAATAAGTATTATGGAGAAAATACATTTCATTAAAGTACGTACATAGTACTTACTAACAAATCTCTCTCAAACGAATTTAATTCAGTGTCAAATTCACCAGGTAACATTTACATTCAAGTTACTAGTAAAAGACCACCCGTATTACAGGAAAATTGCTTCCAATAAACATTAGTGAGTGACCTTTATCAGCGAATTACATGAACCGCGGGCCGCGTGTGATTGCTGTTCAATTACCCACACTGAAACCACACACACTGGCTCGTAAAGATCTTTCTAATGTCTTCATACGAACGCAAAAGAACACGGGACCCCAAGCTATAATCTCGACAAAGTTGGAAGAACAATCTCAATACCGTTAATTTTGATATTCCTCAGCCTAGACAACGAATTACTATTTGATTACAGAGTACAAAAACTATCACACTCCGGAACCTCCGTGTCATTAGTGGGCAAAAACAATTATTGACGCCTCATGATAGCAATTAACACCCATATGTTATTACGTACGTCTAAATCTTTGCTTTCGGTTGAACCTGCTATCTTGATAATGAGTTGCTCACAAGAAAGTGAATGACTGCTCCGTAAAGTCTCAAATCTTGGGAGCTTGAATGGAGGAATAAGAGCCTTCTTCCTTGGGCATAAGGTCTCTTTTTTATACATTGTAGTAGGGCTTTTTGTGGACGTGTGAAGCAGACGCCTCCTGAAGACCACCCGCGCTCGCTCCTGGTGGCCAAAGGGCGTTCTTGGGCTACACACGTGGACACAATGGCCCTTTGCAATTTCACTCGAGCTTGGAATTAGAGCAAAAAATTACTACTCCTTAACCGAGTGCGTGATACGTACAAGTTTCTCACAGTTGACAAGTTAAAGTTGGATTGCCTACTTACTTATGTTTTTAATGGATTCTAATTATGTCTGTTTAACTGTCTTGGCACCTTACATAATGACACTTAAGTTCTATTTTTCAAGACATGAATCCGAAAATAAAACTTATCTAAAAAAAAAATTATTGACGTAGTTATTCTTACACTAAAACTATTTATTTTCAAGGCATACAAAGAAACAAATGAACATAACCAATATTCGTTACTCATTGATGACCCAAATATCTTTTAAATGTTGATTGACAAACATACCCAGTTGGGTTCGGTTTCGTGTGGTCCAAAAGTATAATCACTGTCGACGGCCGAGCGGTGGCACGCGCGCTATGTACGCATAGTTCTTCTTAATAAATTGCCTTTAGTCAGCATTAGGCGGGATACATACATCATTTATGTAAATCCGACGAAGATATATACAGCTTGCTTCAATAGCCTTCATCCCTGCATACCTACAGAGCAATAGGTTTCGCTATTACTTCATATAAACAGACAGCAAAGGTCAATAATTTGGACTGTTGCAGTTTTGTGTGTCATTATTTTGCATTTGTGTTAATCAATAAATTTAAAATCAATAAAGTAAATTTTTAATCAGGTAATGTACAACAGAGTAAAAGATAAGATGATTGTATGTAAAGAAAATCTTATTATCGTGTTAAGAAATTATAACTCTTAGAATATACAACTCATAATTTGATCTCAAATACAATACTCTGTGACAAAGGTTAAAACCCAAGGAATTTTCTCCGTAATGTCGTCATTAATCGCCCAGTAGGTGCCTAGTTATGGGACGCTAAGTAATGAGGAGGTTATCTTGAGGGAGACTGATGTTTGTCTCGCAATCTCTTCGTCTGATCTACGTCGGCGCCGGTGGACAATTGTCCCGGTCAGCACAGCAACAAACCTCGTTTTCTTTTTACCATCATTAACCCTGGCGACACAGATGTCGCTTGAGGTCTTGTACATTTTGACATTGTTTCTTTTAAGACGAATGACGAATTGTATTCATTTAAAAGACGATTGTTAATTTATTATATCATCGGTCATCGGTGGGTAAAATAAAAAGGTATAATGTTTGGATTAGTTGGGCTAGGAAACTGTCACCGATTTTCTATATGCCATCACAATCATAGTAAATACTAATACTAAAGGTGATCAGACAAATATTATGTGTCCACATTTAAGTCTACCGTGAATCAGTGATTACCGTAATAGATAGAATATTTTTCCGTGTCCCTTATAACAGAATATGATAATCATTGTCAATGATTGCTGATCCGACTATCTGCTATCATGTTGGGTGCCAAATTACCGTTTTGGCGATAAGGCTTCATGGGAATTTAAAACTAATAAATGAATTTGACCTTCTTAAATAAAGAAATAATTACACAATTTTACAATTAAATATTTCTCGTCAAAAGAAACGTATTGGTTTCATGTGTTGAAGTGAAGTGAAGTCTATTTTAGCAAAGAGAAACTTGTTCATTGAATACTCATCTAATATAATTTATCACTCGCCAATATGTGGTAAGACATGCACGCCCTAGTCCTGTTGTGTTGTGACAGGGGCTTGTGGTTTGTTCATGAAAAGAATAGTCAACTGTTAAAGTCAAATCGAGTTATTAAGCCACCATTGCTTTCGTATTTGGAAGATATTGTCTGATACAGGCTGTCCCTCATGCTATATATTATCAGCTAAACATTTCTGTTAATAAACCATTGCGTTAAAAATCCGCATTTGATTTAAAAGCAAGAAAACTTTGTAAGCAGGTATTATTAAATTGAGAAATTACATTGCACAATAGGTTTATACATTAAGATTGGCTTTATTTTTATTAAATTCATTTAAAAAATAATATCGCGTTTCCTTAACCTTAAATATGTACTGTAAGTTTAATGTAAGTACTGTGAGTACATGAGTTACAATTGAAATATAAATTGAGGTTTTTCAGTAACCTTCTTGTGTTTCCGCATAGTTATGCAACTATGATATCAATAAAATATGGAATAATAATTTCAATAAACACATTGAGACTGAAAATGAAAACAAGAAACATGAGACATTCCCACTCTCCCTTACGCACCAACCTGTATACGTTTTATTCGAAACATCTGCTAGTTTCGCCCATATATATCTTTCGTTACTCGTTAATAGATCACCACAATGGTTTTAAAGACTCTCTTCGCGACATTATGAAGACATTCTGGTGGGCTCATTGTGGCCATGAGTTATGGATGGGCGCCACCTATGTTGTAGTTTCATGACTATTCACATCTCTATGGCTTTTGTCTGAGTGATATATTATTGCATCTCAATTTCAGTGTCTTCTAAAGATGTGCTTGCGTTTTTTTGGACTATGTGCATTTAATTATATAATTAAATCTTATTGCTTATGAATAAAACTGTAATTACTGGTTAGTAACGTTGATCTCCTAAATATAACAGAAATTAAAGAAAAACAATAATGACCGTTTTTCTTTAAGACTTTTTTGCTAATTGTAGAGTAATGATGCATTAAACATTTTAAAGGAATACATTAACTATCACTTTCACCTAAGAAAGTACATAGTTATATGAATTTAACAGTCACTTTTACCAATTGGAGTACTAACAAGAATTTAAATAACATCTTTATTTTAAGTGATCAAAATTTCATCCAAATCTAATACCCAAGAATAGTCAATTAAACGCATGTTAAACCACTTCATTCATTATTGAATATCACCTTGTATGTCACTACACAGATGTTCCACAAGACAGATGAAGGCGTCACTGACGTAGGTCCATGTTTGGACACTTCACTCACTATTAACCAGAGCGCCCCGGGGATTTCGCAAAATCCTCCAGTTTTTTGCCTGTGGTTGCCTCAAACTGTGTTCCACGTGTCACCTCACACATTAGGTGAACTTTGTCGCTCATGGAGGTAGTTTTTGCCCACATCATTCAGTTAATTGGTGACAATTGTGATCAACAGCTGCTTGAGTTTGGAGAAAGATGTTTCCGTGGTGTGTCTTCACTTGATACTTAAAGTTTAGGCAAAAAAACTGAGGCAATCAAGCTAATTTTTGGAATAAGGAAACTTGATCTGTTTATAGATTTTACAGTTATATTTTAGATAACTTGTTTCATTTAATAGTTGTAAATATGACAATGCACATTTGTTTCACCTAAAAATTAAATCTGTATAATAGAATAGAACAGTGGACTCGTTGTAAGGCGTTGATGAAAACCTCATGGCCTTCGGAAGCCAATACCACTTATCGCTTCGTGTTACACGCTCACAGAATTATCAGAAACTCCACATTACTTCTATTTTGAGAACTACAAGTGCGGCTGAATGGGCGGCTTCTTTAGGCAGCTTCACAGACTTATCAGAGTACTTACATACTCACCTGTATCTATGTTCTTCTGTTTTAAACTAGCCGCCTTTTCAAGGGCTTTTGGCGCCAACTAAAAATAAAAATAACAACGACAAATTAAGAGGTAGCTGAGTTTATCTTCGTGTCAGTTTTTACAAGTAAATAACGAAAAAAGTCTTTTCTGATATGAGATATTTTAAAAACAATAATTTATTTTCTAATAATTCATTATAATCCTATGTGAAAAATATCATTTTAAAAGTTAATACATATATTTTACCGAATCTTAAATAATCTCTTACGAAAAGTTTTTAATAGATTGCTTCAAATTTGCATGAATTTTACTATTTTTTTACTAGGCAATGTATTTGCAATGGAACAACGAAAACATTGCCTTATATTTAAATAATTTTACGTGTGTTTACTGTACGACTAGCCGTGCAGCGTCGATAAAGTTATTTCTCCATAAATATCAACATATTCTGCTACAAGTATATACTCAGTTGTTTTTTCATTCACTTTACGTATATACCTGTCAATATAAGTATTTTCAGGCATCTTTATATTAAACAATATTTACATGAGGTAATAAATCAAAATAATATCTAGATAAATAAAGTTGAAAATAAACTGATAAATATAAAATAAAATCTTAAAGCTAAAAATATTTACAAATAAAATATATCTGCCAAATCACTGGCAGTGGCAGGAAGTGTCCCAAGAAGGCTGGTGGCATTTCCCCGTTGCACAGCTATGCTGATGCGCTGGGCGAAATACGCACCGGCCCTTGAGTCCCCGCTGGCCTCCACCAAACGGAAAGCGACCTCCTTTACAAAAGACTTCGTGCTCGGACCCCACGGGCCCAGGGTCTCCACAGCAAAAGGCACAAAGTGATACTCAGTAGTAACACCGCTGTACTTTCGCTGCTTCAACGCCTCCGCACCCGAAGCCGCGTCACCCGCCCTCGTAGCCGAACCGGAAAGATGAGAAGGCGCCAGAGTATCGACGCAGGTGGCATCCCAAACCAACGCCCTCCCATCCTTCCAAGGAACCAATGTCATCCCATCAGGCCTCTTGCCATCATCCCTGAGGATGCCCACCGGCTCCAGAACAGCTGGAACGCTTATGGTGGCAAGAGCCCGGCGGATGACATCATTCAACCCAGCATGCCGAGGGAGGCGCCCGGCGCTCTTCTGGCACGATAGCCCGTGGTATCCCAACTGATCCACCCACTTCCCACAACGACAGTGATGTGGCACATAGATCTTGGCGCCTAACCGCAACCCCACGCATACAGAGAACGACGTCCTGTCAAGAAGAGTGCCCGTGTGAACAGAAGGACACGCTTTTAACCAGTGCCCCGACTCCGGTTCAGCGACCGCCAACAAGCGGGCTCTCTCTGTAGGCAAAAGAGCAGAATTAAGTAGGTTTGTATGAACCTGCCTACAGAGAGCGTCATCCCATTGACGCTGCGAAACCAAAGAGTCGGGCAAACCAGACCCGTCACCAGCCATTCTAAGCCAGACTTTTTTGGCTTCTTCCACCTCAGTGACCCCCGATGCTCCGGTAGAATTACTCAAAATTTGAGTGAACAAGTTGGCCACACTATGTGAAGAAGACAAAAAAGCTGGCAAAGCCACACTTGATGCACTACGTATGCCTAAACCTCCAAATCTAATAGGTAAGGAGGCTTGAATCCAAGAATGATCCTCAATTGGACAATTCAGAATTTCGCACAATGTTTGCCGAATTAAATTATCCAATTGAGCTAAATGAGATGGGTGTTTCCAAAGGTTAGTGCATCTTAAGTAATAAATAAATTTTGGAACAAATAAACAGTATTTGATAATGACATATGCTAAATGAGGATTCATGTTGCCTAAAAGATGAGATGTTTCTTTAAATTTTGTAACGACGTTGGAAATGAATTGTTCTATGGAAGCGTCATTGATTGGAGCCCCTAGGAGGAAAAGAGAACCGTCATCTATTACTTTAATGCCTGGTGTCACATTTTCAAATTTAGCTAATATTTCTTGTTTTTTATTAAAACTTAAAGTGTTGTCTAAATAAATTTCACACTTCGAAAAATTGAGCTCTAAACCGATTGATTGAAATTTTGAAATAATATGTATCAAATCTTGAATAACGGTTTCTGCATCTCCTCCCAAGGTTCCATCATCCAAATACCAAATGTTCAATTTTGATTTTAAATTTTGAATGTGTGGATGAATTGCCAAACTAAAAATGGCTGGCCCAAGAGGATCACCTTGCTGGCAGCCCATACTCGATAAAATATGGTTTTGTTTGTACATCAAAGCTGATGGACTGCTATAGCTTTGATGAAGATACGGATATAAGGCTGGTAATTTGTCATGAATTTCAGTCAGCAAGGCGGTCCTATCGACGGAGTTAAAAGCGTTCTTCACGTCAACCTTAAGCAAGACCTCACCCGCCCCGGCCGCGACAAAAGACCTTGCCGCGTGGACAGCCGCCTCACATCCGCCTTTGGTCCCAAAACCCAGCTGGACCGGCGCAAACAACTGTGAAAGTTGCGTTGACACCTTTCTGCAACTGATTTTGGACACCAAACGACGGAGAGTGCTCCCCACGGCAATTGGCCTGATGCCGCCATCTTTCTTCCTTAGGGCGCACAAATTGGCGCCGAACAAAACCTCTCGAACATCCTTGCACACACTCCCTGCAAGCATCAGATTCACGAGCCGCGTTAATTCCTCCAAGAGGGCCCTCCCAGCATCACCTACAGTCCCCCCCACCAAATCCTTCAGATGCTGTGGTGTCAAGCCGTCCAAACCCCCAGCTGATCCACTCTTGAAGGACAAAGTTATTTATTGTAGTTGCTACAAGTTATTTATTGTATAAAGGATGTATGAATATCATTAAAATTGTACCTTAAATAGTAGTACCTACTCTCCATACAACTCTAGGTACCAAATTATACCATAATACACAGTTCTCTCCATTACGTTTTTATAAAGGTTCTGTTAAAACCGACTATGTGCATCGTTTAAGATGCAAAGTAGATGGTGATGGAGGTAATCGTGTTTCATCGAGATACAATTTATTCCTTACACAATATACATAGATATAGGTACTATATGTTTTTGTTAGAATATCTTCCTACAAATAAATTTGTGTCACGTAAACAGTATCCATAATTTCTGAAGAAAATCTAAGTGTAAGCTTGGAAATTTATCCTAGCATTTTTTATATTAAAAACGTTATGAAGCATAGAAAATGATAATGAGGATAGCTACTGATTTTAGCGAATCCACGCAACATTATTGTAAAATTATATTTATAGTCGCGCTACCATTCACGATCAAAGTTGATTACTTCAAAAGGGGTGCTTAATATCAGTAGATACATGCTACATCGCCTTATTCAGGGAAGATTACAGCTATCTCTTTACAGTTCAGGCAACAGTTAATAAAATTTCACAATAAACTCAGGATCATACAAACAAGATACAAACAGATTTTTACTAAAGTTATTCTAAAGTATGCGTATTTTATAGTAGCTTATATTGGATCTCCTCTCTTTCTTATGTTTAAACCGCTTATTATTCATTAAATTAAATTTAGTTTAGGTAGATACACATAATATTTTTTAAAGAGTCACAATGTATTTTTTGGTATTCCAGGTTTATTAAGTAAGCGTTAATGTAGAAAAATTGGGTAAGAAAATTTACTATTACTACTTGAAAAACAGCCTCTGAAAACAGGTAGACTAATGTATATTTCCGGCTAAATTACCGGTGAGAAGTCGCTGTACAATATCTAGCTTATGGTTCAAACGCTCAGTTAAGTCCCTATGATACAAATTCATTGAGGGGAATAAGGATGCGCCTTCACTGGGTGTTGATGGAACAACGCTTTGCTCGCAACAGATTCGCGGTAGTCGTATTATGGCGCATAAACGGTACACCTTTTTAATGACGCTAAATATATTACTTGCGAGAATTGCTTCCATACAACCCTGGCTCGAACAACTGCACTTCGTTGGAACAATATTTCTAGATTGCCCGCAGAATGGACTACAAAGAAGAAATTACTTACAATCAAAAATGGTAAAGATTCCGAATTACTTACTTGGGGAACTATCGTTTAACGCTTACCGGAACATTAATCGTGTTTAATTATAATGGATTGAATAATAATAATAATAATATTTGGACATTATTACACCAATTGAACTAGCCCCTTGGTAAGTACATTTAAGACTTGTGTTAAGGGTACTAGTTAACGTATATTTAAGAAATGTATACATATTATATATAGATAAATACATATATAGCATAGATAATGAACGACCAGACTGGAAAGTAGTAGAAAAGCGTAGTTCTTAACTCTGCCTCCACCGGGAATCGAACCCGGGACCCCACGATTAGCGTTCATGTATCTAACCGATCGCGCCACGGAGGTCGTCAAAATATAAGTGATATTTCCCACTCTTGGTATAAACATTCCTTTTATACATGAACCTTGAGCTCGCTTATATCAACGATTATACGAGTTTGTAGGTTCTTCAAATATTTACCACCCTATAGGAATAAAGGCAGCTTATAGTATTTATTCTATGTAGATACGTCTCAGACTAATGATATCATGAAACTAACAAAAGAGACATAACGTTGAAATCTACGACCACGCAACTAAAAATACTTGCCATTACACCACAAACGCAACATGATAATAGCCTCCATACAGAATTGGCGAAAGCATCAAAATTCCCACATAAGCATTTGCATACCGATCATTTCGGAATGGTTAAATTACGCCGTGTCGAATGAAGCAGCGGAAGTAATCTCGGTGTTTCGACTCGAGCCGTTTAGCATCAGCCTCTTAGGGTGGCTGTTTTGGGCGTAATGACTGCTGGTATTATAAAAATCTTTGGTCATAAACTGGCACTTGAAAGATCCACTACCGGCGTACGCATAATCATCAAAGTCCACCGCCGTAAATGGCTCATAATTAAATGCAGACGTTAAACAGGCGTTTTGGAGTTTCAAAGTAATAAGTTCATGAAATGTATTCTTTATACGCGTATAAGTATCTAAAGAATATGATAGAGTTTTTAAATGTAGTTAAAGTAAACAGTTTTAGTATTGTACTCTTATGTAGTGTTATATGTATGTATTCATTTAGAATATTATTATTTCTTAGCATTGCTTGGAACAATAGAATTCTATTTAAACTGAATAATAAATATATGCCATAATTAAGTATCTACACAGTCAACATCAAAATTCTACTCACCCCATCGGCGGTTATCAACTATATGTATTTTTAACATACTCCAGTTTTCTGTTCATAATAACAGATCTGTTATGAATACTAATAATCATTACCATATTGAATAATAATTATAACTTTTGTTACATCTTGATACCAGACTGAAAATACGTAAAGAACAATAACCATGAACATTGAACTTTTGGCACGGAGAGGTTAGCGAAAAGACAACCCGGGTAGATGCAAACTTAAGAAAATCTCAAAGAAACCCTAATCCTGTTGGAACATAACCAAAAGTGTTCTTAGTTCAAATCTGAGACTCTGTTTTAATTGGATGCATTAAAGTTGATCCTCTTATTAATCGCTTGATTGTCTACAGTTGGATAGTCCCCATTCAGCCGGATCACAAGGAGTTTGTATGGTGGCAGAGAACTTTTTGTTGAATTGTCTTTAAAAATTGTTAGACTAATTTGGTTTATTTTATATATACATATCGTCAATCCCCTTAGGTGTGGAAAGAACATCAGAGAAATAATAAATGCCTAATTGATAATTAGTATATGTTTATTGTTCTTTGGACTTATTTCAAATTATTGCAGCTAAATTATCCTGGTTTATATGCCTTGATATGTTGATTTTCATAGTTTTATTTGTATATTAGGGAAAATTACAAATGAATTCTAATTGTTTCCTATCTAAAACATTACGCGCCTTCACAAATCTGATACCAAAGAAAGCTCTTGAAGGCAATCATAACCATAAACATTGAATGATTTATATTGCAAAACTCCTCGAAGCACTTTAGCTCATTTCCATCTCCATAACCTGCTTCCTAATCAATTCGTGCCAATATTGAGGAGAATAACCACATTAACTGTTCAGCCTCATAAATCTCGTAGTGTCAGCTGATATCACTCTTGAGGTAGGTATTGGTTTGCATCAACCTAAAGTGGCCACATTGCACGAGTACATACTTTGCAAGCCTGCAAAACATAATACGACGCAATAAGATTGCAAGGATTTAAAATATTGAACGTAATCTCATCGATAGTTACCAAAAATTTAACCTCTTCTTTGGCCATTTAATTATATATTCATTTCATCACAATAAATTAATGATTAAATAGTATTAATAATAATAATAATAATAAAAAGCGTTTATTTACAGCCACAAAAACATACACAATACAAAACATTTACAATAAAAAACTTACAAACTAAGGGGTATAACTAGTGCATGTTATTGTCGCAGCAAAAGGGTTCCAACTCAGCTGGATATGTTGCGTCTGGTGACAGACGCAACGCTGGTTTTATGTCAGAACCACTGGAGAGCAACGTTTATATTTTAAAGAAAATGGTTAAATATAGTACGCGTAAAATAAATATAGTAAAGTAAATATAGTATAGCTACGTAAATAAACAGTATAAATATATACATAGATATAAGATATGATAACATGTGTGAATAGCAAATGCAAAGACTTAAAAACGGAATTTATTTAAGATTTAGTATAAGTAATATAGATAATATTAAGATATAAAATAATATATAATAAATATATATTATATAATATTAAAATTGATATATAATGTATTATAAATTAAGTGTCCGAGGGGCAATAGAAGGAGCACCCGCCTCCTCTTGCTGGCAGAGCAAATGTTCCCGGAGATATCGTTTAAATTTCGGTTTAAAGGATAATTGTCTAATGGGTGGGGGAATATTGTTCCAACATTTGGAGGCGGCATACCTAAAAGCTCCCCTGAAAGCGGTGGTGCGATGGCGAGGCAGAACAAGCGGTGGTACACAAACACGGGTCGATTTATGTTGCTGGGATCGCCATGTCAGTTTCTTAAATAAATATTGCGGTTGTTTGTTGTGAATAATGTCAAAAAGTAAGCAACTGAGAAGCAGTTTTTAATTAAAATAGTATTAATTAAAATAGCAGCATAATTTTAAATTCAACGGATTAATTTTACGGTGATCTAACGATTTTAAAATCATGGCTTAAAACTGCTATGCTATAATAAATAAGTAAATTAGCAAACATTCTAACGCTCTAAATATGCTCTTTCGTATACGTGCTAAGGATGAGTCATTTGCAAAGAGTGCCAAGAGCGATCGAAGGCAGATGAAAACACACATGGAGTGGCTCCTAATTAGAACCGCCATCAATCAAACTCTCGGCCTGAAACACCCGGAAAGAGGCATTGGTCAATTCGAACTCAAATGCATCGCGTGCACTGCAATAATAGGCATTTTATTACTTTTAATGTAGTCTCTAGGGGCACCGAGCCACGAACGATTCTATTTTAATGCTCGTACTTATACCTATAGATTAGAATGTTATCAATAAATTAAACAGCTTTATTGCTGATTGAAACAGAATGGGCAATGTTTTTAAGTGCATTAGAAGTGAACTTTGTATCAAGCTGATTACTTTTAGAGTTATTTTTGTACAATGTTTCACGAGCTTCGTTAATGGAAAAACAGAAAATGTGTTTCTTAAGGGAAAAATAAACTGCCATAACCTTCATATATAAGAACACAATTTTGCTTGCAGCAGATTAGCCTAAGAACAAAAATAAAATATTTTGCAGGACCAACGTAGTCGTTGTTTGAAATGCCATCAAATATTCTAATTCAGTCAGTACCCTTTTAATTCTCTTGACGTGCCGTGACGAAACAGATATTCAATTTGAGTGTGACCACCGACCTTCTTAGTCTGATCGAAATCAGACAAGTGGTTGAGACCTGACGTGCTTCGGATGCCAGGGCGATCCCAACGCTCGTTTCAGTCCGAACTATCTCTCGGCGATGATCGATCGCGGATCCCTGCCGAGACAATAGATCAAGCCGAGGCAAAATGAATGAGCCTAATAATGTCAACAAATCAAAATAATTATCTGGGTCTACCTACTTAAAGCACTTGGATTGTAACAATTATTCTTATCTTAACAGTTCTTGAACAGACGAAACAAGATACAATCGTTAGTGCAAATGAACGTAAATCAGAAATCAATTGACCGAAATTATCGTTAGACCACGCAGCGTTTTGCGATCAGGAGCAGTTAAGGCGTTTCAAAAAATGTTCTCTCAAATAGTCGTGTCCGTAAATCACGATCGAACGATGATAGACCGTGATGCGACGTCAGATGATATCGCGAGTGTCTTTTGTTTGCGCCGGAGCGGCCGCCGTTCGGATGCCTCGGTGACTCGGCGTCCGCGCAGGGAGGCGTGCCGGTGAAAGATACCCCAGTCAACATTAGCGTCCAGTTAGTTAGTCAAATTGCGCTTATTGTTTCCTTGTCAGCTGACATTTGACCGGGTCGATTAAACCTTTGTTGATTTCTGATAGACGATGATCACACAGTTTGGAATGTCGAAATAAAAAGCCTGCTCTTTTGTTAGTTAGTAGCGTTTCCTCACCGAACTGAAAGGGAGTGGGACGGATTACAGTGAGCCGGTGTCAAAGCCGCAATTACTAAGGGTTTAGCGTCCTCTCCAGATTGACCCCATCTTTGTTTCGCCTGCTAGTCAGTCTCACATTTCCACTTTGTTTTCATCGTGATCGATGGTTGGATTTTGAACGAGTGTTAAATGTGTTTTTTGTTGTATGTCGCTGTGGTTGCGAGTCAAAAATGTCTACAAAAAGTCACGGATATAATAAGGGTATCAATAAGCGGGTAAACAACGTGGTAATCCGTCATGATATGGAGCGACATGCGGTATACTCGACACCGCTACAATGGGACAATGCGGCGCTGCTCGCTTGGGGGCCGCGGCGACCCACCAAAGGCTCTGACTCACTCATTATAAAATAGTTAAGCATTTTAAATCCTCAACGAGCATCTCATGCTTAGCAGCCGACGTAAGCTTCACGGCAAAGTATTTTCCATAGAATGAATTGCGTTTTCTATATTTATACTAACATCGCTTAACTTACTAATAAATAGAAAAACACCTTTATGTACCCTTTATATAAACCTATTTAATAAATTTTCTAGTAAATATCGACAATCTTGAAGGTTTGCAATGTAAACATTAAATTGTAGACTGTTTTTTTTGTTTCTTTCTACTGCAACACTATCACAGGCACCTGCAAATGTCAGAGTGCTCAGGAGCTTTTTGTGCTTCGTAATAATTCTGCTAAAGAGATAAACATCAATTTTACGCCGCGCAACACCTTGAAGCCGTGTGCTGTCACTTACAATTTTATTTTTAAGACATCGAACGGTAGCGGTGAATAAAAGTGATCATTCAAATATGACAAGAGAAGTATGTGATGCAAGATGTGTGGTCTCTAATTTTAACGGAATTCGTTTAATCGCTATGATGTATTAATATCTATGAGATAATAATGATAAAATATTCATATGTTCAGCAGTGCATGTGGCGATTTCAGTAGATCAATCATAATTTAATTTATATATGTACATGTTTGGATGTATGTAAGTAACATGTTCTTTTTATTTTCTAATCTGCAAGAGTAATAATATAAAGAATGATAATGGATGTATGACCCACGTAATACTGTTCCAATCGTTCGTTCTAACCCGACCCTGCATTACTCTATTCTATATATATATATATATATATATATATATATATATATATAGATATATATATATAGAATAGAGATATAATATATATATCTATATATAGGTTAAATAGCAACTTATAGTCTATCTGCCGCTGGCTTGGAACATAATAAATCCTCAGTTCATTTTACCATATTTTATCGTTTTTTATGATCTCTCTACTACTTCATGTCTCTATTACTTAATTATTATCTTAAGACACAGTTAATAGATAATAATTAACATTAATACTATGCTGTAACTTCTGTCCACTATTACAATCATTACGTACGCTTTCGACTAGAAACAAAGTTTGTTACTTAAATAATCTGCGTTTTATGAATCTTGTTATTTACGTCTTCCTTTATTCATTAGTTACCGAGGTATCAGTTTAAGCCTTACGCAACCGACCGTCGTCGCTTTCTTAACAGACCGATTTTATGAAATGGATACCTATCTAAACATAAGTCACGAAAATGGTCTAGATAAGTGGCACCCCTCCGAATGATGTAACGTTGACAATGGTGCTATACTGTCATACCATTTAATGCTTCTCAGTGCTCTACCGATGAAAATCGATTTCTATTTTAATAACTTTTTATGTATGTAAACACTGGGCATTAAATTTATTGTGTTTTGGCACAAAGGAATGCATGTCAAGGTTTGTGAACGTGTCAAGCGTCGGTTATGCCAAATAAATGAATGTCAAAACTGTCAAAATAGGACGGACAACCAAAAAGAATGTGTAGTTTGTGAATGTAGCGAATGGGTGACGATGATCACCTGACGTGGGCTCTCTTCGTTGTTATCTATTTCAGGATGCATGCTTTGTAAAAAAAATATATAAATATATTACAAAAACAAATTAAAAACAATAAATAAATTAACTAGAAATAGTATTAGCGCGTTTGGTTGACTAACAAATACGTACTTGTATTTGTTATTAACCTAACAAATATGCAAATATGTGTCAACATTCTAAAATACAATAATTTTTACATAATTTCTTATTATATGAAAATTTTATATCAAACGACTGCGCTCAAAAACACGTTCCCCGTTCCATAATCGAATATCACGTATTAATTGAAAAGTGAAAGAGTACGCTCGCAGTAGCTCAAATCTGAGCCAATCTAAATATCAAATAGGAGCACAATCAATAGACAATTGATTTCGTGAGGCATCAGCGCAGGTCGGCGGCGGCATGCAGCAAATTATAGACGAATCCCACCGAAGTATTATTTTTTCAACGCGCGCTGGTGAGAAGTGCTTGATTGGAGGTCGGCACGAGATTACAGGGCGGGCACGCCACCGGCAAAGCTCTCACACGCGCTTATTATCGTTATTTAGCCTGTAACTGTGTTATAGTGAGCGATCACTACTTCCAACACAACATCAACACGCTCTAGACGTTGCCACCACTATTAATTACATTCACCGAATTATTATATTTGGAACATATTTAATAAACTAAACTGGTAGCTTTAATATTACATGGACGATTCTACCAAAATATTTTGGATAAGCTTCTTAAATAGTAAAATTTATTTTATTTATACCCAACAAACTATCGAGTACATCTCAACGGAAAACCAGTTAGTTCAAATGCAATATAACAATTTACGAAACAACCTTGTACGTACGTACTAAGCTTGCAGGGAGCCAATTTTGACACGTTCGATATTGCGTTAACTGACATTAACAATTTTATGCAAATTTGAAATGGATCAGCGATTTTAAAATGGTCAAATTAGGGGCAAATTACAGGGCTGAGTCGCCGATAGCACGCTCATGCAGCTAACGGCCGCGCGCCCTCCGAGCCCAGAGGAGCTCCTCATCCATATTCAGGGCCAGCGACTTAAGGCCCGTGCCTAATTGTCCACGGGCCCGCTAAGCTGTCCACAGACCTCGCCAATGGCCGACCGCATACGTATCGAGCCCGTGTCAGACACAGAAGTGTTGAAATGCTACGTGCAAAAATGCGATACGAGTTAGTATTAAGTAACTGTGTCGGCGGAGGATTGATTACAAGGCGGCGCGTAATAGCCTCGCGTCGCACGAACCACCCTGCACTCAATGTAATGTTCTCGCGATTTCACAAAATAACGAAATTGAAGCAAAAAGAGAAACAATTTTCGCTGAACCTTTCAATGGGGACGAATACGTGAGCAATCATTTACCACGAAATGCTAAATTAAAAACTCTCAAACGAGCGAATTTTCGGACGTAATAAGGAGGTTGTAATTTCATTTAGTTGCAATGGCCGGGGCAGAAGCTGTTGATGGGAGATTAATATTGCGTTTATGTCATAATGATCATATAGTACCAGAGTAATAACCAAAGCATTATTAGTAGCATAATATTGGGTAGAGGAGATATTACGCGCCCTTCTATGGGAATAAATTTTCGCTGCTAACCATTTTGTGTTATATGTATATTATTATTTGCCATAAACATTATAAAATCTAATAGACAAGTCTAAGTTAATTCTTTATTTTCTGAAAAAACAGAAATCTCATCAAATTAAAACAATTGCGCAATCTTACAAGCTTTTATAAGTATTAAAAATAATAAAACAGAAATCAAGTTTCTCAAAACAATATTTTTTTTTTGCTTCATACACTGTCAATACCTTAAATTTAGGTTTCAATCCTGATACGTTGTGAGCCTATGCGAATGCTAAGTGTCTTTGTTTATTGTAAAAAAAAATTATCACGTAACGTTCATCATATATCATTCGAATGTTTAAAAAGTTCCCCAAACTTCGATAAGCAATCCTATTAAGCGATGAAGAGAAAGCCATAATCATTAGCAATATACAAGGGTTGCTTGATGAGTATCTTAAAAGGACATTTCGCCCTTGGGATTCGCAGACACAGTTCTCGCGAAAGGACGTGTGAAAATGAGCAACAACAAGGGGTTATCTTGAATTACTCACTAAAAACTTATGGCTGGGTGGCAAGGGGTCGCAGATAAGGGGTATTGGGATCGCATCGTTCTCATCCAATTACACGGTGGAGCGAGCGCGCGAGGAGCAGATAAGAGGCGCGCAGCCAACGCCTCACCAACTCCCTGCGGACAACACCGATATATTACGTTCGGATGGAAAGAACGCTACGGATTCAGGGCTCCAGCCCACTATATCGAAGTTAATAACCGCAGGAAACCTCCGAATCATAGAGGCTAAAACAATTGTTCGAACTAATGAAGGAATTGGCGCGGTTTGATTCAATTCAATCTTTTGGAACCTAATAAAACTTCGACACAGTGACCTTAAAACATAAATAGGTAAAAACTAAAACATCATTAGTTTATTGAAAAATACAACTGAAGCAAAACAGTGTCTTTGTGATATATTTTGTTTATCACGAGCGATTTGATTAAGACGTATGTAATTGGATTATTGAATATCCTTAAAGCTCGGCGTAATTCCATTCTCAGCTTATCGGGGGCCTAATAAATAACAGTGACATTTGTTTTGGCCACTAAGCCCCACCCTGTGTCACATCAGAGGCCAATCCGACAAGGCGGCCGCTCCGTTCCGTATGTAAATAGTTTACCAAAAGTCGCCGCTCGTCCATCACGCGTTGTCACATAAATTATGCCGCGGCGAATCCGCGCCCGAATCATTGTTTGACTTTTATCTGATTACGTACATCTCCCGATTTTGTTCGCGTCATATTTCTTGTAAGTTATCGAGTTTTATCTATCGCTTTGTGGCGAGATGTGCCATCGATCAGGGGCCCACCGCCGCCGCACGACTAATTTGTCTCCCAATGTTTTGAGTGGATTAAACGCGCATTTATTGATATGACTTTGAATGACAGAGCGGCGGGCGGTCGCTAGCCTCTTCTACATGAGTAATGTTCAGCAGAGAGTATTTAGGCCGCTCTGCGACTTACTTCGCCTTATCAGATCAGAGGAGAATCGGTAGAAGGCCGATGGCCATGACCGTCATTTTCGATCTCTACAGTGACGTTCCTTATTACTCAAACTTGTTATGAATTATAATATGAACTTAATCAATCTCCGTTTTATATATCATCTGACTCACGCTGGTAATTCCAGTAAACTAACAATCAGTCATTAATTAATATGATATTCTGTATCACGTTTTCTGTTATTAAATCTTATATCATATGATCTTCGGAATGTTTTATTTATCCATACACTAACATCTAGTCTAACAATTCCTTAATGGTTATACACTACAAATTTATTATTTCTACATGTATTTTTGGTGAATAGAGTCATTGCAACACTTTAAAAATAGCCCCACGCAAAATGTAAAAGCTCCTGGATGGGCTCGGTGACAAATAAGGGCCTGAGCCGCTGCAGCAGCACGGTAGTGGGCGCGGCTCGTGCGCCGCTATCTCGCATCGCATTCCTCAGGACACCCGACACCTCGGTGGCAGCGCAGCCGCCTTAAATTAATGAAAACATTCATCCATAAAGAGCCGGACGCCTCACCTCTTTATGAATGAAGCCTGGCGGAGAAGCCTTTTTTATGATTTTCATAAATTAAGCAACCAATTTCGAGGATGTCACAGCATGGATAAAGGAACAAATTTTATAATAACCTCAGCGCTTAACAAGAGCACAAATAATGCCCACGCACATTGACGCGGCCATAAGTTCGGCTCGGGCCAGCGGGCACTGACTGCTAAACTGTTAATATAAATAATGGCCTGCCTTATGGCCGGTGTGGTAGGTAGCCAGCGAGCGCCGAGGACCAACAAATAAGTGTCTTGTTGTAACATCCGCCTCAGCACCACGGATTTAACGTTTATATTGATATCAACATAGATGGCTCATTATTTGTGCTTTACTGTATTTTAAGTCACTGGGACAATATCTCTTCACATTTTACATATTTAAAAAAAAGATTCCTGCTATAACACTAAATAATTCCATAGAAGCAATATCGCTACCAACACAAAACTCTACCAGTTGACTGGAAGCGAATTGCATCTGCTTACAATCAAACAAAACACAATGTCTGAATGTAGGTGCCTGAAATATGCCTGCATGGTCACATTGTAAAGGTCCCGTGTCCGGTGACCGTGAACATGTCAGTCGGTCGCGCGGTAGGCAACTCGTGCTCAGGATTTAAGATGGCCAGTCAGCGCTTGACTTATAACTCAGTGCATACCCCGTGCCCTGTAAGGCTCCCTGAGTTATTGTTGTGGTCACAGTAGCCACCGGGTTCTTTTGTTACTGAATCCATTGAATTTTCTGCTACTTGGAAAGTTTCTGATTGTCCTAGTCTAAAGGTGCTTTCGATGAAATGTGTAAGTCGGTTAATTAAGGGAAGATTTTGTTCAAGATTTTGTACTTTCTAGTGAAGATATCAAAAATAGTATCAGCCGTATTCTTAACATGTATCAATAACAATGTATTACACATTAATTTTAACAAAAAAATCTATTAGAAACATTAGAAAGTAAGAGCAAACATTTTTTTCCCTAAGACATTACCTCAATCTTATAAAATGAACAATGACTACATATAATGAAAATCGGTTACTTTAACATTATTACACTACACATGTGAAATAATATTCAATGGTATTCCATCAATTTATTTCAAATCCTGTTCTTAATAAATGTTATGTAGCTCCAGTAGGTAAATATATTCTGAGAATATCTGTAATAATGTTTATAGTGTGTTATGTTAGTAGACCAGAAATATTACTATTACATTATTAATAGTGATACTTCTGTTTTCAGTAGCTTCATAAAACAACATCATGGAACCCATAAATCCGAGGAGATTTATTGTACCGATAGCATTTCAAGATACTTTGATGTATTAATTGCGTTTACAAATATTTTATTATTGCATTCTTCACGATAAATGTAATAAGAGACGACTAAGGGAATAGCGGTGTTTGTATGTTGTTGTTTATTTACTATTTTCATTTTATCCGCAACAGGCTAACGAGACCACAACCGTTGGTTACATAACTATTAGTTCTGTTCACCCATTGCGCGCTTATAATACGTAAGTACATATGTATGTATATAATATTATTTTAGCCAATAAATTAAAAATAAGAGGCGCTAAAATTCAACTATAAAACTTGTCAATGACACAAAACGTATTAAAAAAGTACATTATACGACTAATGTCGAAACGTAAACCTTAAAAAAGGAATTGAAATACTGGGCACATAATCCAGTTCGTGCGCCACTGAGGCTGTCCAGCTAAATGATTAAGTGTTAAGTTACGACATCCGCTGCCGTGCTGCCCAGCATGAGCCCCTCTCATTCACCAGATCACGTTACCCCACCAAAAATGTAAGAAAAATATCAAATCAACACAAAACACAGATGTTATCTCGGCTGGAATGTTATAAAATTGAATATTTCCATAATTCATTGTAGCGCTGCCTCCTCCTCACCTCTGTGGAGTCGACGATAAAGTGTATTTTACGCGTTTTATTACTGGTTTACTGAATAGAGATATTGTTATAACTATACTAAATTTCAAAGAGATATGAGAACAGATATTGGATATAGTGAAAGATGTAGCCTGCGGATTTGGCATCTATGGCCTACACTCGTAAATATTAATTGCGATTGGCCGAGTTGATTTCATATTAAGTTACTATCAACTATTTTAGACATAGTGAATTAATTTGTTATTGATAACAACATCATCATCTCGGTACGAAATTTGGATTTTTGTATTCATCGTTTCATCCTTGCAAAATACTGCTTCCATGTAGGCACATACGTAGACATCATACATAAGATATTCTTGAATTATTTGAATATAATATAAAATAATAATAATAATATGACTTATATTAGAATGTATTATTGGTTTAAACATGAGCCTTGATAATTTTATTTAAAGATATTTCTCAAATGAATTTAAATGTCTTATTTATTTAATGTGTTTGTGACAATCTATTTGATAATAACATTATGCGTTACCCTAAAACAAAAAGTTTTAAGTGCGCATTCAAAATATCAATTCGTTCATTTACAAAAATATGCAGTTAACGTGAGCCTTAAAGATCCTAAATAGATCAGAAAATTGTGGTTATTGTTTGTCAGTGCTAATAACTTGTCTACCCACGTGCTTTGTGGTCCATAAAATCGGTGAGAGATTGGAGCAGACTCCCAGCATGAAGTGTTGCGTCTATCACAACATAATTTGTTTCGATATCGTTTTAACACGGGGACTATAAAATGCTTCCCAGCTTGTTCTACAACCATATATTTGCTTTTATAGCGCTCTGGCTATGTGTCGTTTGGAATGATATTTCGTTGAGATGTCGTTTCAGAAGTAGTGGCAAAGAAGCTATATCGTTATTAATTAGCCAGTTAAGAAGTTAATTTGGTCAAATGATTTCAAACAGTAAACATATAAATTGGATGTAATATTTATACATCATGTTTTAGAAATACGTTAACCAAATTAATGAACATAAATGATATTAACTTAAGTATGAAGTTCTGTATGACTGAACGTTCGCAACTGTAGAATGACTATATCAATAAAATTTATTCATATCTTAAAATTATTTTAGTAATTCAAACATTTTGTTGTTACAAAATAAACTTAGTCAGGGTTGATTCCAATAAGTCACATCGTCACATAAAAATTGTTCATACAAATGCACCAGCAGCAGGTCGCAGTAGTTTGTTTTCGTTCCGATAAAACTGCGCTAAATAAAGCAAGCCGGGCGCTGCGGTACGTCGCTCGTGTCGTTGCGAATATCAATTAATTCGCGTTAGTGAGTTGCAAAAGTGTAAAATTCAGTGATCCAGGCAACTGGCTCACTTTTCGTAAATCACGGCGCAGTCAGCGTAAATCTGGTGTGCCGAAACGCTAACTGTTAAAGCTGGGACTCTTTGATTTTAGTAGCGCACTGACTACGAGTAATGGTTATCCCTTGATTGTTCTTTAGGTAGGAAAACGTATTTATGTACTTTAATATGTAGGTGAATAAACATCGGAAGGTGTATTTTCTGAAAGTTTTGTATTATAAAAGAGTTCAGAATTTTGAAGAAAATTACTTATTACCTAATTGTTTTTAATGCCTGATTTAGGATAGTTAGACTAACTCGTTTTACTGGCAAAATCAACAAAAAGGCAACGTTTTCAAACATATTATTTTTACTTGTAGTTAGGACACAATGTTTCAACTAATATTTAACATTGACTCAACAAACTTATAGCATTCCTAAATTCGCTTCAAAACTTTATAACTGAAACACAATTGATGATATCGCTCTACAGAGTACCCACACAATGGGATATTCCACAGAATAGAGCGACACATTCGATGGCATCGTGAAAATTATTGCCCCACGGATTTTTCGAGAGCATTAATGCAAATTTATGTAACCGGCGGCGCTAATTGCCCCCGCTGATTGTTTTCTCTTTCGATTTATGGCAACACCCATCGCCGATTTAAAGCCTTAATTGTAAACGAGTCGCATGCTTTATTTGGTTTGTCAAATTGCGACATGTGAATGGAATGGCGTTGTGGCGAGATTTTGTAGTTTAAATGGAGATGTTTAAGAAAAACTGCTTCTTATACAGATTATTGTGAGAACAGAAACATGGATTTTAAGGCTATATATAGTGATGTAAGACTAATGGAAGGAAGAGTAACGGAAGGTCTCATAGAGTGCGTGGTGGTTGCACTATTTAAAAACGATTAGGTGCTTAATTTTACACCAAACGTGGTGATGACCGTTTGTTGAAAATCGGTTTACTGCAAGCAAGTGTTGGTTTTCATCCACCGATCAAGTTTTCATTGTTACCCATTTCTTGGCTGTGAAGTCATCTAGCCGAAAATTCCATCTCTAGTATAATTTAATAAGGTAAATTAATTAAGTCTTCTTTTATATACACGGCAACTTGAAGAATGACATATATTTGGATTGTCTGCTACAACCGATTAAAGAGCTTATACTTTTTAGCTAATATAATTTCGTAGAAAATGAAATCAAAACAAAACTAAACTCAAGCGATTTCAACGTGAAAAATGTTACAATAAATTCTGTATTATTACGTAACAAATTCCACGGTTACCATTAGTTAACTTAGCTGCGGGATGAAGCCAGGTTTTCTGCCGCTTTTCGCTCAACTTTTCCCGCCACTGGCGCCGGAAGTTCCGCCATTATTGTTTTACACGGGTAACAACCGTCGCGATAATGCTTCCGGCCGCGTCTTCTTAATAAGCCGTAGCCCCAAATGCAATGTTTGAATTTTACAGCCCTGATCTTTATCTCTTAAAAGTCACGAAGTTGCCCGTACTTTCTATCATTAAATTTTCTAAAAAATATTCCGTGACTAATTGGTTTTGCGCTGTTTTGATTTCGTCATTTCGGCACAGTTTGAGATTATGGACGTGCTTAATTTTTATGGCTTTGATAGAGATACGATCCATGGTATAAACAATGGAGTAATGTAAGAGTGGTACCAGAGATATTTGTTAATCGGTACATGTTATATTTGATGCTATAAAAAAAAACTGAAATTAATATTAATCAAAAGAATTTTTTTGTAATAATCTAATGTTATAGTAAAGAAACAAAACTTATAAAAATGAGTAGTTATGTGTTTACTTATGAGTTCTTTAAGTCTGCACCTACTACGGTTCTTTCGTAGCTCAAAAGTTTTGCACGGTGTAGTAGGTAGAACTTAAACATAATAATAATAACAGTTATATTTTTAAAGGTACGGTAAGTACAAGGTAGTAGCTAGAACTTAAACTTAATAATAACGGTTATATTTTTATTACTTACTTTTTTTTTATGTATGTTATATATTTTTGAGTATGACAACCTCCGTGACGCGATCGGTTAGACACCTGAACGCTAATCGTGAGGTCCCGGGTTCGATTCCCGGTGGAGGCAGAGTTAAGAACTACGCTTTTCTACTGCTTTCCAGTCTGGTCGTAGACGCAGTATATGATAAATATGTATTTATCTATATATAATATGTATACATTTCTTAAATATACGTTGACTAGTACCCTAAACACAAGTCTTCAATGTACTTACCAAGAGACTAGTTCAATTTCTGTAATAATGTCCAAATATTATTCCGAGAGTGTATGAGAGGATATCAATGAATATCAATGAAGCGAAAGTGGTCTGTCAGGATCGGGACAAATGGATCCGTTATATCTGCCTACCCCTCTACAGGGAATCAGGCGTGATGTGTATGTATGTATGTATATTATTTTATTATACTATATTTCTTATTTTTTAACTCATACCAAAACTTAAACGCTAAATGGTGTGATTGAAGTACCCAGAGAAGTACTGATTGGGTGTAAGGCACTCTTAAAGTATGTATATAAAACAAGCACAGCACTCAATATAAATAATATACTGCAATTTCGACCTGTCTTAAATTTATACTATATTATTGTACATGGGTATTAACCAAATTTAAAAGTATAATAGTTTAAACAGCATACGTGCCGATCACGAAAAAACACTGTTGGATTTCCTATTTTGTATAATATACATATATTATTGCGGTTAAGCCTACAAATGGTCTATTTGTTCATTCATACTTCATGTGTGATTCGCAACACTATTTCCGCAGACGCACATTCTAAATTTCATGTATTCAAATAAAATGAGGCTTCTACGATTAGAGTCCATGCACAAACATTATTGCACTATAATTAGAGTCCGGCAGCCATTAGATAGTAATAGAGCTGTGTACAATTTGTGAGTGAAATCGTCAAGCGTGTCACATTACCGCCGGCCATTAGGGCGTTTACAGAAACACCGAATTGAAATGATCTCTCTGCAGATTATCGTGACAGAAAAACGGCGCTTTGTCTTCGTAATAGAGCCTTATATAGGATGTACATGCCTATTAAAGTAGCTAAAGTGTATAAAACTTACAAGGAGAAAGCTGTAATGGGATCGGATATAACATTGATGTCCTGCCCCACTCGTATACTCATCTTAAGTTATTTCGTGAGAATTATTGCTAATACTTATTTAATTGAAAAAGCTAAAAAATAATCGTGAGATGGAACAGTTTTTATGTGATTGTGTGACCTATTACAATAAATATTTTCACATCTGTTTATCTGCAAATTCATGCGACGCTGCGGATAAACTCCAATCATTTCCTAAGACAAATCTCTTCTCTTACAAATATTGCTCAGACTGTCAAGATGATAAATAACTTTCTTTACAGAGCTTTCACATTTTTTCCCATTTTACTTTTAGAATTTACTACATTATTTTTCATACGAAGAGATGTTGATAATAGTCTCGTTGAATAGAATTTATATTTAGCTACATAAATACATAATTCTAATTCTGTTTTTCGTCTATATGTACAGTGAATACAGTTGCATCTTTTTTTTGTTTACGTACCACACTTATAAAAATACTTCATTTTATGTATATCTAAATAATACTACAGAATGCACACAGTAGTTGGGGCCCTCTCACAGTTCTAAATTGTACGTATGCCATTTCATTGTTTCTGTTTATATGTATATTAAATTAGTTCCCTATTATTACCGTGATTAAATTATTTTTCTTTCTAAATAAGTTTCAAAGTGTAACAGTCTGTATGTTCAGAGCGTGCTAAAAGGAGGCATGTGTTTGTATCGGATACCTATCAAACGAGCCGGTATCCGGAGTGAATTTGGGCAGAGTGTGGTCAGGTAGCCATAATATCCACACGTTCACCATTAGGATAGCCCGATAAGATTGTATCGGTGTAATGTTAAATAACATGTTTCCTGCAATCATCGTCGTAATTTTAATAATATAATTACTACGTATGCCTGTCGGCTTTTCAGCCTCTAATAATGCTCAACTGAACAACTAATTTGATCACGGCCTAACTCTTATACATTTGCGAATAATGCAAATGACAGTGATTTAGGGATTATGATAGCATTGAAAGAAGCAATTCGGGAATCTTAGTTTAACACGCGTGCTCATAATGTTTTGAACTTGATGAGAAATAGTAAGGAATCACACCACATTATAGGTCAGAAGCATGCATCCGCAATTTAATAGGTGTCACGCCTTCCCCAAATTAAATTCAAAACTTAGACGTTTAACCAAAATGCATCCATCGGAGTGCTGTTAATTAGGTGTTCTTGATGGCTCAAATCATCTTCTACTCATTATTTATGAACACAACAAGTGGGCACTTTAACCGTCTTCAAGATTAATTTGCGGAGAAGATTTTTTGTTGACACGTAATTCTTTATAGGGCTTTACCTAATAATTTGGAATAATGAAGGAGTCGAAGCTCCCATCTCCTGGTAATGAATACGGCGGAGTAAATGTGTTCACATTATGAAGGTGCATCGAACAGTAATCTGCAACGCTTCATCGGGCCTTCTCGGGACTAATGACGCCGTCAGGTTATTGTTTTAGATCACCGCCGCCCTCTAATTTGGAGTATCAGCCGTAATTAAGGCCAAATGTCCCTAAAAAACATATCACCCCTTCACAAGCGGTGAATAACGGTCGAACAACATTAATATGCGATTTAATAGCTCGAATTACAAATGGATTAGTTAAGTCCCAAGGCCCTTATTCTATGAAAGATACTACAAGGTTAGAAATGAGGAGCATGCTGATGTTCATGAAGAAAACGGTGTAACGGCCGCCCAATTACTTTTTAAGGTTCCGCACAGAAGCGGCCCTCTTAGCTCTCGAATTTTGTCTCAATTAAATATAAAAATTCGCCCCGGGCGGCCGTATAAAATTTAACGTCCGTACAATTCGCGCAACACAAACTTTTACTACCCCGGTAAGTAAGTAAACAAAAAGAAGAAATTAGCCAAGTCTCATCCTCACCGAGAGGCACAAGAGTGTAAAAAGTAAAACAATAAGGATGCCGAGAGGGTGCCACGGAATATTTATTGTTAATGGAAATGGCGGGATTTGAACTAACGTCTTGTAACTAAAGACCCTCTCACGGTTAAAGCGGCCACTAATTTGGTTTTTATAGCGCGTTCTTAATTTGATTTGGTGGCATCGCGGCCACGCCACTATCGCCAGCCGGGGCAATTAATATCCTCCCAGTTTTTCTCTCGCCAAAGCCCCAATGACACCGTGTCTACCCTCTACCCTTGTTTGGAATCTTGTAGAAACCATTTGAGGTCTTCGCTCATCCATTGCCGATTCTGTGCAAATCGCTATCACTGACTGCGATTGTGAATCGGCAGTGCACAGAGTTTTATAAAGCACTAAAAACGCCCCTAAGACGCCGCGCCCTTTATTTAGTACTCGCAACACGATTAAAGAAGCGAAAGAAAAATAAAATAAAACTAAGCTTCGTTTAATTTGAAGGGTGGTTCTGGGCTATTAATATAGGACGCTTATGTATTGCAAATTATATTGAAATTTGTCTTCTCTTAGTGGGCGTCTTGTCTATATAAATGCTGGACGCATTAAGCCGGGATTTTCCTTTAAGGCCTCTGCCACCCCGGCGCCTTTTTTATGTTCCGAAGTTTGTGTCTTTTTTTCGCTAATTAAAACTCTTCCGCGTCGATTCTTTGTAAAAAGAGGAGCCAATCAGTGTTTTAAGGCATTTTGGGAAATTCATTGCGCCGTTCTATGGCCGACTTTAATTAAAAAAGTGTCTCGTGCTTAACGTTGTTGATTGATTAAAATGTACAAGTAGCAACATCCCACTGTATATAAATATATGAATAAATGCATCATATAATTATTTTGGGCGGTTATAATATTAATATGAATTTTACGTATTCAACTTACACTTTCGTAATGTATATAAAAGTTACAAAATCAGCATTAAAATTTAAAGATTACACAAAACCTAGCAAACAATTTCATTCTAAAATGATATATTTGTCCAGTCTCACTCTAAAATAACAAATTGTTACACAAACTGAATTCAATCAAGCCAGGCCCATTTGCGGAACCCTCAATCAATCTGGACCGTTGAAGCAAGCAGAAGCCGTAATTTCGTCGAACGTCTATGAAACAATGGCTCCAGTAGTCGGACGATTGAGCTGCAAGCACGCTCCGGATTAAATGGAAATCAATAAGTATACTATCGGACGTGACCGCTGCCTCCTAAGATCTTTCCGAAAGAACACCCGAGCTGCTAACACAAATACGTTTATGATTGTGGAAACTCTTTGCTTCCAGTTATGTATTCAGGCAGTATACGAGTAATGCAGGAACGGTTAAATAGAATGAGAAAGGTCCTAGATTTAAATCCCGAATCTGGCATGTACCTATGAATGAAATTTAATGATGTATTTTTCATTTACGTACAGAACTTATAGTCGCTAACGTTGATGGAAAACATCGTAAGGAAACCTGTCTAGCCCGAGTGATAGGTAATAGTCAGTGCCTATATACGGCGTAAAAATAAGCGTAGTATTTAATTAGGTTATGTAATTAAAATGTTGTTTAATTATAAATTTATTAAGCCGTGTGCTTGATATACTTGTACCCTACTCTCTACTAAAATTAAATTTTAATATCAGCATCATCAGCATCAGAAATACGGTGTAAGTGTCAGTGTATAATAATTAATTATATGTTATTCTATCCATTCACGTTAAATAATGTAAAATATAAAATATAGAAAGTCGATACAAATATATCGAAAAAATATGAATTTTTGTACAACATTAAGTTCATTCAAATCTCAAGCTATAATAATTTATTCGTAGTAATATTAAATAAGTAAAATTTCCACCTAATGTGTTATTTCATAATATTTTATTGTTATGTTTATGTTAATAAAGGCAGCTCAAGCTCAGCCAACTAATCTATGAAATTGCTATTGATTTGTGCCGCTTCGAATCACGTATTGCGTCCCAGGATGGAGAATAACTTCCTTCGATTGTCAGTGGCCAATGATTGATCAATCACAACATTAGAAAGCGGGGATAATTACAGCAATTGAGCCTTTGTTTGTGTTGAGACCGCACCAGGCCGTCTGGCCCGTCCGTCCCCGAATTACCCCACTCAACCGAATTCGCTCATGTAAATAATTGCAGTTTGCGTTGCCCGTCATTACAGAAAACAATTGAATTAGTTACGTGGACTCAAACCTGTGGGTTACAGAAAACGCCACAATTATTAGCTACAGTCGGAGCATGTATTGTGTACCGCATCAGATTGTAATATATTTACGAGTATTTCTTTGGGTAGGGTCTTGCAGAATAGTAAACCAATATCAGAAAGAACACAAAATATCGCTCCAAATAAACGTTTAAGTTTATGGACTCGAAAGATATTACCGATTCGTGATCTCCTTTTTCTTGGGCAGGCGAGCGGCCATCTTGGCGACATGTGGCGGGAGATTTAGGCGGGAAGCGTGCCTCGCCATATTAGATAATGTCGAAATGAATTGAGCGCTGCTATTGGATATGTTATTGACGTAGATTTGCGATCGGAGGAACGAACTGATTCCGTATTGTTATTAAAGCCCCAACGGTGCCGGCGGACGTGAGCCGCCTTCTAATGCCGCGCCCGCCCTTGCATCGGAGACCTATCGTTCAGTCTTTTACATTATTCTTATGTAAATACCGTTTCATATCGGATGATCTTTATTTATGTGGGAAACATTCTCTGAGAGATATTTGTTCTGTAGATCGATTTTGTATTCTGTAGCACACAACAGTAGCTTACAGTGCCCCATCAAAGAGAAAAATGTAATAAGGTTAAAAATGTATACGCTCTTGCATTATATTCTTGAAAGAAGCTTAAAGGAGTATAGGAGTGACAGGCGCACGCGCATCTGTCGGCTCGTTTGAAGTCTCAAGGGTAGTTATGGAAATTAATAAAGCGAACAGTCGGTAATAGCTTCCGATAAGGCGGCTTCTGGTCGGCGCTCTCGTCTTTTTAGCCGAGAGTTTAACGAGCTCTGGAGCTCTTAATACAAACAAGCGCTCCTCCGCGCCTTTCAAGATGAAACGCCGCGCAGTAAGGCGACACCGGCACAAAAACGTTGATTGCTCAAATGGTTATTGCTCAGGGCAACACAGTAGCTGCATGCTGCACTGGCCTCACCGTCTCATTGCCTGTACGGCAGCGAGTCTTAATTGATATTGAGATTTGCATAACTGGTTGTTTCCACTCGTTTGAATGGAAATAATTTGCTGATAAAATGATCACCGCTAATTAATATGGTCTGTCATCTACTTCAAAACCTATACCGAGTTTATTAATTATAATATTAATTAGCTAACAGTTTACCGCAGAAAGCTTTATAATACCATACACTGTTCTTCAACAACAATCGTTTCTCCAACGTACGTCTTTACGTCTTGAAATTCTTCATTATTAAGGTGTCATGCAGCCGTAGAATCGTTTTATCAAAATGCTAAATAAACAGATCAATCAAACGGGAGCGATCCCGCGGGTTCGACTCGACCCTAAAACTACGCAAGCATTTTATTTTATGTACGCTGCCTACAGATGTTTCTCCGTATAATATCAACTAGGGTGCTTAAACGCGAGAAAAATAAAATACATAATAAACTTTTTCAAAATAAGGCTCTGTCCACATGAGTGATTGACACGAGGTCTCCGATAGCCACGTCCCTGACGCGCGGCATTAACCGTTTCACAAGATGGACTCCGCTTTATTATCATTTCATTATTTATTGTTCTAATTAGGGGAGGGACGTGTTTAAAAATGAAACAAAGGCCCTGAGTGGCATTTTTCGTGACAAAAGCTTCGCGCAGCTACTTTTTAAACGAAATAAATCTAACCATGCACACATCAATCAAATTGTCGGTTTGAATGAGGGAACTGTCGCTTTGGCGCGGCGGTAAATGCAAATACGTCGCCTGAAGAGATTTAAAAAGTTTGTTTTGACAATTTTATGCCTATGTTCGGCTTTTTGTAATAAAGTTATACATACAAGTTCCCCGTGTAAATTGGACAATAAGTAGAGTTACCCATGCTGATCTCAAATATTAATCGAGTGTATCGAACTGCCATTGTAATCAGTAGGTCATAAGAGGCGACTGAGAGTTACAAGGCTGGTTTCGATGGTGGTTTAGGTGTACCTTGTCCCTATTTTTAGGAATATGAGCAGTGACCATTCTATTCCTCCTAGGGGAGTTACCACAAAGTTTTGTTTTCCATTTGAATCCCCAGCAAGAAGCTTAACAATAAGTAATCTGTGGCACGAGGCAGGAACTTCAGAGAACTTTGGGTGGGCGGATGTACCATCGTTGATTGAAAAGGTTTGAAAATTAAAGCAAATTCAAGGAAACATAAGGTTATGGGGAAATTTGAGAAAACCGATTAAAACATGGTTGATAAATACTGATTGTCCACAGTATTTTAAAATAATTATGTCATATTTTTAAAATAACACCGTTTCTTTACGTTAAATCATCGCAATTTAATACTTCTTCAATTTTCATAAAACGTTAAAGAAAACTGAATTTCACCAAAAGATATTTTTAATTAAAACTAAAAAAACTTATGAAACCAGCTAGGGATTGGAATGAAATGCAAGCTAGCTGTATTTCTTCTCGATATATTTGTAGTTGACTCGCGGCGGCGGTATATTTGTAGTAGATTTATTCGGTGATTGGCTAACATTCTGTTTTCAGTCCACCGCCCAGAAAAGGATAAAAAACCTCGTGTATTGTTAAAGTATATGTACAATATATATAAAGGGTACATAAAGAAATCACGTGTATGTCTTCAATCGCTCCGAATCTCAATTTGGTTTGATCGCGATCACTAAGACCCCAAATGTGGGGATAAACAAAATGGTAGAAGTTTACGCACAGCCAGATAGCTCTTTCGTCAACTTGCTGATCCCTTGAGCTTTGAAACGCATTTCAATTGACGAAGCCTACAGGGTTGTGTAAGGAATACCCCTAGGAATACACCTACAATATAAATATATATTTTATTTGAATGTTTTTATAAATACAGGTGCGAGTCCTCATAAAATAAATTAAGGGTTATAAAAACTATTTACCCTATTTCTTACTTTGAAAATATTTTTAACGCCCCAGTATTTTAGGCGCGTAAGCCTCTATACATAATGTTTTTTACCACAGGGATTGAGGAAAAACTGAACTAATATATTCAATAAAAATACAAAATATTGAGTCAGTGGTATCAATAAGAAAATGCAGTTAGGTATCGTCAAAGAAGAAAGAAGTAAGGAAGATAGAAATAAATATTCTTACAATATTAAGTAATAAGGGTTCAGAAAGGATTTTATATGAAGTCAATATTTTTGTGTGAATAAGAGGGTAAACGTTTAATACGGATGCAAAAATTTTTACTACATAAAGTTGTATAAAAATTAAATCTTATAGTTAATTTAATGTTACTCTTTATTTGAGAATTTTAGCCACTTCGATTTACCAAGGTTAATTTAGTGAATACATGAAGTTAGCTGTGTTACAATACGATTTATTGTGTAAAAACAAAATTTTCAATCAAATAGAAAGGCAAGCAATTCGTACTAAAATAAAGTGATCTAGTAAGCAACCCTAGGCGTGGTATAATTTCGGTGTGGCTTAGCGCTTCACGCGTCAAGCTTGATACTCGTCTTCAAACTTGTAATTTAAGAATTAGCCGATCGGTAAATAACGTAATTCTGTGAGCCTGCCTCAAGCTAGTCTTAGGCGCGATTAACAGTGACTGCGACTGAGATTTGAATAAAAGCCTCAACATCCAAAGTCATGTTGCGAAAATGAATCAGCAAAAACTTACGTAATAAAACTGCATTTTTCTAATTGGTAAATAGTCGGTAAGAGTGAATTTAATAATAGTATTAGATATGTTAGGATATGAAATATAAATTAAATATTGAAGCAATATCTGGTAAAGTTATAATATACTTAATTGATTATTTTTACCTAGGTTTAACTATTTTTCTATAAATGCAAACTCAAACGTTATAAATTCATCCTATTCGTATTGACAATCCGTTATTCGGATAGATATAAAGAGACATGAGATATGCTATGATATTTAAACGGCTTAAAAAGGACTGAATACCTTTTAATAAGCTTGATCTTAATAATACTACAGAATTACTAGATACTATTTTTCTAAGATAAGGGAGAGGTATAACATGTAACTATTCTGCCAAGGTTAAGGAAATTCGTCCCGCAAGCGTTCTATTCACTTCACAGCTCAAGATTGCGTCCGGTCTGAAACTAATCCTTATTTATGGTAAGATACCTAAAGACGCCTTCCTTGGACAGACGATTAGTCAAGGAGCAAGCCACGCTGCTCCGTATCAATCTCAGGCACAGCTTAGCATCACGCTCAGATACCAAGCATCAGTTACCGTCAAAAGTGACCAGCGGCCAAATGACAAAATAATCTACTACCCCACACACCTATTTATCAAAGCAAAACGGACAGCAAAAGTGAATCCAAGTTCCTCCCCTAAACACTGGACGCAGTAACGATCTAACCACCGAACTAAGGGCCCCGGGGAGTGAACTGAATTACGTGCTTGCAAAGTCATCTCTCATTATAACGACTCTATTTTGGCAAGACCGGTCAGTGGTGGCCCTTATGGCGCTTTTTTCATCAGCATTCGACGGCCATGCGGGGTGCACAGATAAAATCGTAAATTATAACCCAATTCCACGGCTGTTGGGACTTGACAGATTAAAAGGCTTACGCTGGACGCAGTGACCAGTCATCTCGTTATCGTTATAAATGAAATGAGGGCATAGAGACATTTAGTGATGATAAACGTCTGTCTATATTGTGTGTAATGCTGCAGGGCTATTCAACGTTTTGAGTGGTCATTTACGAATTTTAACTGCTGTCTGATTTATAGGGCAGTAGGAGATGTCAAAGTTAAACAGTTGTTTAAACTTTGAATTTATAAATTATTTGTTTAATTCATCGTTTCTAGAGGTGTATGGAAGTAAATAAAGTGAAAGTGGTTTGTCAGAATTGAGATATTTGCCTACCCCTTTGTAAGGAAACGGACGTGTTGTGTATGTATATATGTATGTACGTTCCCAAGAAAGTGCCACCTCGTATGTAACATATCAATCTATATCACCATATGAACAGATTCTGAGTATCAGAAAATGCTAAACAAACAAATTCTATTGGGTCGTATAACTCATTTTATATTTAATTGTTTAAATCTGCACAAAACTGTTTAAATGGCTCAAGACTTAACATTATCTTCTAAACGTTAGAGCTCAACAACATAAGCCTAAACAGCGAAATAAATGAACCCCATGATACCTTTGTTGATATATACAATTATTATAGATTTAAAGAGGGTCACAACTGATATCGCATTGGACCCCCGTAGACTGTGACCATTCTGTGGCGACCACAACTAACCACTAATGTACTTTTGCTTAGGTTTGTGGCTAAGAGTCAAAAGTCTTGATAGTTTCAGATATTTTGTTAGTATTCGAGTCAAATATTATCCAGGATTTGTACGTAGAAGTATACTTTAAAACATAAATAGGTTACCATACTCAAAATATGGAACGGAAGGATGCGAAATATAAATATTGTTGAAGTTTTGGGATGTTTTTCAATAATAATAATGCAACATATCTTTCAATTAATTGCTTTTGGATTAGAAATTGTTTAGAATTTATAGTTATTATTGAAATGCAATTCTATGAAATTGGCGATGCACGTTCTTTAATCATTAAATAAAGCTAAAATCCTGTCCATATACATACATTTTAAATAGCAAATCGGAACTACCAAGACCACTGACTCCCTTCGAAAGTCACAATAAAAATGACCAGCCCATCCGACTATTGTAATAAGTGGAGTGGACAGCGGGCGTACCTTTGGATAAGCACACATGACATGCGGGAGTCCAAACTTACATGATCCAATGGCATTATGTCACTATGTGCTTGCTCTCTTTTGGATTTAGAATATCGTTAGATCGTGAAAATCGTAACGGTATGCCTAGTTTGTTTTGAATGGTTCTTATAGAAATTGAATTTGAGATAAATAAGAGAAAGAGCTATGCTAAGAGAAATACTATTAAATTCATTTAAAAACAATTTGTTAAATACTTTGATTGTTATGTATATGTCTGTTTTTCTGTCCCTAGTAATCAGGATTACTAACAGTGTCTCTCTAATAATCTTATAATCTTCATTACGTAAATATCAATTTTATAGCTAGGCAGAAAAATACTTAACTCTTACTCCATAGGAAATAAGCACGTTACTTATGCCTAGATTTAAGAATTGTTGCTATTGCGCGGTTTTCTAAGCCTTCAAATTTTACTTCAAAACCGATGTGTATTGATTTAAATCGGATTTACAAATAGCATCACACAATTTCTAATTCTATTAATTCGTAGCCACGTTGTTAACCAATCACATAAATAATAATGAAGCGACAATACCTAGGGGGGTAATTTAGATTTATGCCTATCTATCTTCCTGTAGGGCTATGGTTATCTTAAATTGAAAGATTTGGTTCAATGTCTTAAATCAATGTTAAACTTGAGTTTGAGCAACCTTTATCCTGCTCTTGTTACCACAGGACACCGCGATACTTAATAAGATGCAGTTGGTATACAAATAAAATATTCAAGCTTTTTGAATCAATATTAACCACAATTTGCGTATTTGGTTGTAATTACTGATAATATCCCCAGACAGGAATGGATGAGCGACGCGATATACCAGTTAATGGAAAAGCGTAGAGCCCATAAACATGGAGATAGAGATGTCTATAAGGCTATCCATAAAAAGATAAGGAGGGAAGTTAGATATGCTCGTGATGCATGGTACACTCAGAAATGTAAATACATGGAAGAGCTCAGTGCTAAACATGACGCATTTAATCTGCACAAAGAGATTAGAGCAATGGTTGGACGTAAATCACAGCCACAACAGCTGGTGGATGCTGAAAATGTTCCTATACTTGACGTGGAGAGGAAGAAAGAAATCTGGGAGGGTTACATTCGGACAATGTTTGCAGATGACTCTCGCAGCTCATCAAAGTCTACAATAGCATCCCAAGAAGGATACCCTATTCTAAAAGATGAAGTTGAAAGAGCACTTAAGAGAGCTAAAACTGGAAAGGCTGCAGGTCCGGATGAAATTTACATAGAGATCATCAAACTCATCCACGAAGAACATTTGAATGCCCTCGTCAAACTCATGAACCTCATTTATGACACCGGCCAGTTACCCCAGGATTGGCTCAAATCCCGTTTTGTGACGCTGCCGAAGAAACGTAACGCAGCGAAATGTGAGGACTATAGGACGATCAGTCTCATGAGCCAATTGCTTAAACTGTTCCTTCACATAATTCACGAACGCATAAAAGCCAAGTGTGATGAACAATTGGGTGATTGCCAGTTTGGATTCCGATCCGGAGTGGGGACTCGGGAGGCTCTGTTTGCAATACAGGTTTTGGTGCAGAAGTGCCGTGATATGAGACAGGACGTATATCTTTGCTTCATCGATTACGAGAAGGCTTTTGACCGGGTGAGACATGATATACTCATTCAACTTCTTCAGAACATAGGCCTAGATGACAAAGATATCAGAGTGATTCAGAACCTGTATTGGGAACAGAGTGCGACAGTTCGGGTTGAAGGAGAGGATACAAGGGAAGTGGAGATAAAGAGAGGGGTCCGACAGGGCTGCGTCCTCTCACCTACCTTATTTAATCTTTACTCAGAAGCGATTATAGCAGAAGCACTTGTAGACCTGAACTGTGGCGTTACAGTCAACGGGCGGGTTATCAATAACCTTAGATACGCAGACGACACAGTTCTAATAGCTTCAAATGCTGACGATCTACAGCGAATAGTGAACCGGGTAAACGAGTGTAGTGTGAGAGCTGGCCTTAATATGAATGTAGCCAAGACCAAATTCATGATAGTCTCTATAGACCCCTTACAAGATATCACACTGAAGGTGGCAGACAAACCAATTGAGAGAGTGAGGAAGTACAAGTACTTGGGTACCTGGCTTAACGAGAAGTGGACCAGTGAGCAGGAAATCAAGACCCGTATAGAAATCGCGAGGGGTGCCTTCCGCAATATGCGAAGCATCCTTTGTAGCAAAGGTCTTAAAATTGCCCTAAGGATACGCCTACTTGAGTGTTACATTTGGCCAGTCATCCTCTACGGCTGCGAGTCTTGGACTCTGACAGAAGATCTATGCCGACGAATAGGAGCATTTGAAATGTGGGCTTATAGGCATATTCTAGCCATTAGCTGGACTCAGAAGGTCTCAAATGTGGAAGTACTTCGTCGAATAAACCGTTCTCAGCCAGAGCTACTGCAGACTGTCAAAAAAAGAAAAGTTGCATATCTCGGACATGTTTTAAGACATGAAAGATATGACTTGCTGCAACTCATAATGATGGGCAAGATAGCCGGAAGAAGAGGTGTTGGACGAAGGAAAAAGTCGTGGCTCCGCAACATACGAGAGTGGACGGGAATCAAGAGCGCCGCCGAGTTGTTCCATCTCGCCAGGGATCGGACTAAATTTGCCGAAGTGACTGCCAACCTTCGTTAGTCGGAGAGGCACCATCAGAGAGAGAGACTGATAATACTTGCATTAATCCGGTAAATATCAGAAATAATATAATGTAAGTAACTGCCTCCGCAACTTTTTAGCAGGAGGTTTCTAAGGAGATTTTCGGGTTTGCCATAAATTTACTATAAATTTTTTAGCAACTACAAACTCAACGGGCCTCCAGTTATTATTGTCTATTTAGAGATTCTGGACTAGTATATACGGTATGTATTTATGTATATGGATAAAGAAAGTTTGCTATAAACCGAATCGGCGTCGCTTCCTTAAAAGCTACACGATTTCACCAAAAAGGCCGTTTCACCAAGACCTTTTCCGTGTTGGATGGCCGCACACCACCAATTAACACACCTTGCGGCGACCGCAAGCCATGACATCGCGTGAACAAAACTACCTCCTGATCCGTGGGCAAATAATTGAGAAGCTATTTGTACAACGGGCGACAAAGCGGCAGATGCTCGCGGCAGACTTGCGGCTTCGCAAACTGCGGTCGCGATGTCGTTTAAAATCAAATTTCGCTATCAACCTCCGAATTTTTTATTTAAATTACGACGAAAAGCTGAACCGCAAAGAAAGTACATTTTAATTACGCTTACATTGTTTGCAGGAAGACAGTAGTTAATTGTATGGCTACAAAGTAACAAATTAGTTGGATTTATGATGACATAACTAACGTTTTAGTCCGGAATTGAAATATTTAATGGTAAGATTAAATAAAAATTCTTACTTCTCTAACGACCAGTGCAAGTCAATCGTTAAGTATTAGATTACGATTATACATTTCGGAATTAACTGCATGTACTCGTAATATAGACTCAGTAGGTACCTTTAGATAAACTAAACAAAGTAATAAGACTTTGGACTTTGGAGTTATATTAAAGAATTAATAAGAATTTCAAGTAATCATTCTTGCTTCAAAATATGCAAAATGCCTTAGAGGATTTTATAAAAGGACAGATTTTAAAATTTTGTCGGGTTAATGCGGTTTTCTTGACGAGATATTAATCCAAGCCTAACGGTGAACCGATTCCCCAGCAACGTCATTGGTAATTTTTCAAATAAACATTATTTTTATATGATTCGGTTCTACAAAAAGGAAATTAAATACAATATACTCGTATAATAATTTAAGATGGTGTTTGTAATTTAGAAGAAAATGGCAGAGAACGAAAATTCCGCCTATAGAGAATAGTTAACCTGGATTAGTTCAGTAAAATAATTATAAATTTTTAATAATTAATACTATCTTGACTAGATAAAACTCGATAAAAGCCAACTCGTACAAAGTCATATTAGGAATGTTTTTAATTAATCTTTCATGTACTAGTTAAATAATTATAAGAGTCTTATACTTCAAGCCTCATGAAACATTTGTATGTATCTTTTATTATAACATTTGTTTAAAAGATATCTTGACCTTGTAAGTACGTACGTATTTACCTCAAAGGCTAGGTTCGCAGAGGTTTAGCTGAAGAGCGTTTCTTTCAGATTGAGGCCCAGGTGTCTGGTCCGCAGGTGGCGCCGCGGAGCCAATTTGCTCTGGATGCGTTGGCCGAGCTTTAAGTACTCGATCGGCTTAATCCATGCGACGCCACTTTCTGACTTATTAAGAAAAATAAGCTGTAGGTTGTGCCGCCTTTTCGTGAAATAGCAAGATTTTAATAAGGTTTAATAAAATGAGCGGTAAAGCTGCGTGTAAAGATTATGCGTAGAAAAAACCTGATATTGTGATTAGTATAAGTAGAAATTTTGACTAGAATGAAAAAATAATTTTGTTCATTCACCAGGATGGATGATATCCAAAATATACATAAAATAACTAAGAAGAACTCAGTTATACTCGTAAAAATTAAATAATATTAGTGCATTTTACGGATATAAGTGAGGCAAGAGATATACTTTTTAGAATCGTTCAAGATGGCGCCGACAGTTTTGGCAAATCCTGGTGCGACATCGATTTAATGTGTTTAGAAGCTTACAATTCCTTATAGGCTTGCTTACATTAAAAATCACATTCACGAACGTTCCATAAACGCTGGCGTTCCTTATTCCCCGCTTTATATGCAGTGCTTGTAAAGCAGCACACATTTTATCATCTTGACACAAAAGACGCTTTTTTAATTTAGAGCGGGCTTCTCGGAGATCCCAGTGGAACAGGAGCGGCGTGAGCGGAGCGCCACCGGCTGCGGTAGTAATCCCGACATATCTTGGGACATAGCTCAGCACGACGCTGCGGGACTTAGCACTAAGCCCGCCGCAGATGCTTATCTCAATAACAACAATTTTATTTATTTTTGCGGAGACTGATCCGAGCGAGAACCTCTAATGAATACATTCGGGACGCGCAAAGTTGGAGCCTCTTTAAGGTACTTTGTTGAGGATTTGCTTAGATATAATTTATGTTAGCGTTTTGTATGAATTTGTTTTGGATGTCAATGAAACAAAAGAGTAATGCTCATATGTGTAAGTAAACAGGCTTGTCGTATATGAAAACATTCAAGTTGAAATATGAATTATGTACATAAGTGACAGCACCTTATTTGTAAAAAAAAGCTCCTTAATATCTCAGTACAACTAGGCCTATCTTGTGAAAAAACAAAATCGGGTAAATAAACTTCTTCACGGTTCTGTATTTAAACTACACGAAAGAGAGCTTTTGTCTCGCCGAGATTGCACAGGGCGACGATTTAATTAGAGCATTAGACCTAATTGCAGACTCCAGATTGGTTTTTTCAGCGTCACTAAAAATGACTTCAGGGACCATTCTTTCCTAATGAAAAGAACTTGGGCGCGCCACAGAAACACAATTTACTGTAGCTAACCAAATACTGGCTCATTTTATGCTTGTGCCTAATCGGTATAGTATTTTGTTATATACGTAAGTTGTATAAATCAATGGGAGCTAATATTATACTAAGATAAGCCTTTTTGTGTTTAATGTTTTCTGATTTGCCTTGCTATTGTTGTCATATGGACAATATTAATTTTATTACTTAATTTTCTTATAAAGACTGTTGCACTTCAATATTAAGAGGGGAACCTTAATAGGGTAGCTTAGGAACTGTGGGAGAAACGTACAATCTAACATTAATTTGATAAACTCATATTCGGTTTAACACACTTTAATACACAATGAGACAAACACCAAATTACACTCATCATTTTCCAAACAAATAATTTTACCACGCCACTGACATGATTACATACATTTCCCATCAACTTTCATAGCTACTTTTGAACACTTTGTATACTGACTGGGAAGACGGCAAATTTGCAGATTTAGGTCTTTCATCTGAGCTAGCTTCTATAGAAGGTGGGTTTTGACCTGGGGGCCTGACATTACGTTGGCGTAGGTCTTCTCTGAATAACACTAGCTTCTTATAATGGTCACCCGAGGTATCCAGAAGCTCTACGCATGTCTTCAAAGCCATGGTCTGACGTTCTTGCTCGTTCTGCATCACCACGGTCGTCGCATTTGATACGACGTACACCTCCCCTAGGATTTCATCGATCCTAAGAAATGGAAGGTTTATTTTAATTGTAAGTAATTTTTATAATACTCCTAGAAATATTATTATACAAATCCAGCAGGAATAAAAGTTATATTTGTAGGTACATCTATTTTCACAAGTGATTATACTTCGATGAAACAGAAGATTATGTAAAAAAATCAAAAACATGAACTATGAAATCATCACCGTAGTAATTCCGATTAGACAATAATAGTAAAATAACAAATGAGTTCTCTGTAGCCATAAATAGCCTTCCCAATCAAATGGTCATAGCAATTAATTAACTCGCAACATCTGACTCTTCAGAAAAATCAATAGTTATGAAGTATGTAAAAATTACTTACTTTCTCCTTCGTATTTCCAGAAAAAGGCAGAACAGCATCAAGAGAGCCGCAATCAGGATATAATTCAATGAGGACCAAGAAGTAACTATACTGACGATCGGAAGCCTCTTGATGTTCACTTTGGGCACATATTCTAGGAAAGTGCCACCTGGCAGGAGAATAGTGATAGGTAGAGTGAATGCGAGGAACGCACAGACGCTAACGAAAAATCTTTCGTAGCTGTCCCTGTCCCATTTCACTTTTCCTGCCATCGTTCAAGACCATTGCGTGGAAGACACCTTTAACACATTGCTAATAAAAAGCTATTTTTAAAATAAAATTATAATTTTCATTGGTATCATAAAGTAATCTAGCGGTTGAGCGAAACGTGAAAATTATTATTATTTTGGGTTTATGGTTATTTCGTGCGTATTCAAGAACATTTAACCAAAAGCAAGTTAATTTTCTATACAAAACTTAGTTAACAATGTATTTGGAAAAATCTTCGTATTTAAAAAAAATTTTTGTACTATACATACAATAATTCTATACAAAGTAATGCGTAATAATTTATGCGATAAAATGTAAAAAAGAAGGCCTTGCACCAATAACTTGACAAAATTCATTTAGTAAGCGGAGATAATTAATTGTTAGTTCAGTCAGTGTAATATACAAATACTAAGAAAATTATATAAATTTATCGCCTCTCTACAATAATAATGTGTTTGTATTACAATATGTATAAATAGCTTTTATTGGGAAGCAAATATAGAGGTGAAATCTAAGACATTTTTTCTAATTAATAACCAATAAAAAGATAGGGTTTTAGATGAAAATATTAATTTAGTTGAATATATTATATATCATTTATGGTTAGAAGAAGAAATTCGTTTGAGACTTCGTATTCTATTTCAATGACCGAAGTCTTACAAACGCACCCACTGTTTTCAATCAATACTCTTGTTGAAGGACATATAAGTACTAAGTTAAATGTGTAAATAAAATACTTACACAGTCACCCAAATAAAGAGAAAGATATGAATTATAACTTATTTTATATCACGTTTAATTTATTGATATCAAAATTACTCTATTTATATTCTGACATGCACTAGATACAGCGTTATTCTAGACAAGAGTATTACAAGTCGAATGTCAATTTTTACTTTAGAACTTTTAATGTCTGTCCTACGTTTTTCATGATTTTTCATGATAAATACCTATACAAAATGGCTAATAGGATAAACTACATCAAAAAGGACTCGTGTTAAATAAACTATTACCACCATGCTACGAGTATTTGTAATACCATTATACTCAAACATAATAATGGAAATATATTGACGTATCATGTAATGCCATTTATTAGTAACATATTTGGAAATAATACATTTACATTTTCATAATTAGTTTTATTTACACGAACATTTTCACAGATGGAGCCAGGAGCATAGTAGATAACCTATTAAGTTTCAACTTGTACATGAATATTTACTGTCTTATAAGTTTATGTAACATGAGGTTTAATTGTATTTGTAGTTTTTGGTATTTCAATTGTCTAGACGATGTCTAGATATTTGCAACTACTGAAGGATTCAAAAACTTAACACTGATAAGTTATGCTATTAAATTTTTAATTAAATCAATGCAAAACAGGAAGATAATCATCTTCCTATTGTTTTGACCACTCATACATTGCAGTGATGCCATTCTCTATAACATTGCCAAATTTTACATGCTTCACAGAGAATCAAAATTATCAAATCATCTTATGCAATCAACCAACTACCTTCAGAACTTATACATAAATGCTAGTATGTACTTCGTAAACCTAAGAAACTCAAAGTTGGCAAGTTCGAGTGTTTATTGAGGCCATTTTTCCAAGTAAGTACATTAATAGGAGTTTTCATGTAGCAATCTCGTATCGACTACGTAAAGACAATAAAATCGTCCAGTCTCCGGAGGGCTTAAACGGTTCGGCGTTTTGTCTCGAGCCCAGCTGCGTAATGACCGGGGGTAGAAAAAAATTGTCAGCAAGAAAAAGCTAGGGTGGACGGGTTTATGTGCGGGCGACATCTGGCGGAGGCTGCGTCTGCTTATCTTATGGAACCTTCGCCGATTTTATTTATCGAAAATATAGGTATAAAGCGATTTGCGGAAATCCCTCGTAAATTCACCAAGGCCAATTTATGACGGGCGCCGAGATACACTCACTTGTTTTTCCGGGACACTTCTAAAGGATATTGTTGTGATAACATAGTCTAATATATCTAACATGAATATACTTCGTCATTTGTTCCTTGTAAAGGGTTATGGAGATCTTACATTTTTTAAATAGGTGATAAGTTTTAAATGCTTGACATAAATTCATATTTTTCACCATGTGTCTTTTTGTCATTGAATAAACTACGGTAAGAAGTATTAAGTTAGTAAGGATTGAAATGGAATTAAGTTTAGGGTGTTTACGAATAAATAAGGCATTACAGTTGCTTTGATTCCCAATACATTATTGAACAATATACATTTTTGATGGTGGGGGTCATTATTACTGGTGTGAAGTTAAGTAAGTTTACGAAAAACTTTATAGAAATGAATGTACAATTTAACACAATCACTAGATACGCTAGAAACTTTCTTCAGTAAACATATGTTAAAAATACACTTTTTTAACTTAAGTAAGTTTATTTTAAGGAGTAACATAACAACATTGTAATTAGGTAAGATATTATTGAATAAGTCAGTCCCTATGAAGTTTATTTTTATATGTTATCCCATGCTTATTGCAGACAAGACAGACAAACGTAAACAGAATTTGCACCTTTCAGCATGTCGTACTCGTAGCATGCTGTAAATCTATCTATCTATCTAAAGGGTCTATCGGGTGTCTATCACCTTATCTATCTAAGCAGATACCATACGTACATTCATAGTCGGTAGTAATGTGGAAAAGCGGTTATTAAGAATCATGATTCTGAAAAAAGGAACTTTTAATTCTACTATAGCCAAATATTATGTTTGGATGTAATATATGAAGTCAATACACGGAAATCCATCTAACAAACGAAACCACACAAAAGGCATCCTTCGCGTTGACCAATTTGTGAGCAATTTATAACAAGCACTCTGATTCCATTAAGCCGGATTAACTATTCGAAACAACCACTTAATAGAGGACATCTAGCGGCCTCGCGTGCAACTAAACATTTCATCGCAAAATTAGCGGACACAAATCGGTCGGAATCGTAAACAGCTCCCCGAGGATTCTCGAGGCTAGGGGAATCAATTAGGTGATTTGGAGTAGCGTGGCTCGCTGCCATTTAGTTCCGGCTCTATTAGTGCTCCTTCATTTGGTAGCGATTGCTGAATAAACTAAAAGGATCCACGCATCTGTTGCGGGTTACGCACGCAACCCGAACTGGCCTTTTGGCACGCGGACGACTTTACGACTCCACTTCGTCATACAAAAGTAAAGCGACGATAAGTGATTGGTTGTGTGTCTTCTGCTTTAGTTTGTAAAAGTACGGTTCAGTTAATGATATAGCAATATGTCTGATAACATATTGATATTCTAACTCGAGAGAAAGTAAATATACATTATGCAATAAAGGCACAATAGTATTTAATAAAGCTCTGTACACAGAATTTAAGTCTTACTACTATCCGTCTAACATTGTTCTAAACATTCTTAAAAAAGCAAATTAAATTTCAGTGATCTACACATCAGTCATGACATCGTTGCAATATTATAAATCTGTTTTAAATTTTACTCTGGCAACACAATTCAAAAAGCACCTAAATTCTCATTAACCGCCCTGCCGAGATTATATTAAGTAGCCAGGTCCGAAGAAATTGATGAGGGCATTGAGACCTAATTTCGTTTCCCAACGCGGATGGGTCCGGCCCAATTGTTGCGTGTAATAACCCTTTATCAACGGTTTCTGCTGATTCGCCAAAACGTTGGAGCACCTTTCAATTAGCTACGTCGCAATCAGATTCTATGAGTCATGGTTAAGTGGAGGAAAAATTATGTTTTATATAGGGAAAGGTAAAACTTTATTTAATAAGCGTACGTACGCATTTTATTTCTTGAGCGATGAGCATAGAAGTGAAGGTCGCAATATATAATTAGTACATATTGTGATAATCAATGTGAATGTATGTAGCATGTAGAACGGAGGAGCATGCATCAGAAAATATTTATCAGGATCAAACAGTGTCGATTAAAAGTATCCGTCTTTCTGTTATAGAATAAATGTATGTATGTAGTTAACCATTTTTTCGTTAACCAAGTTTAATTTAATAGATTTCTATGTATATTTTCGTAATTAAAATACATTTGAGAAATGCACCGGATGCTACGTTAAGGGAAAACATGTTGAGGATGCCTACCTTTTTCCATGTAATAAATAGTGCTTGTAGAAAGCGACATGGCTTACCACTTGTCACATTGAGTACTGACTATGTAGTCAACACGCGGGTTCGCGGTGGCCATAGTATGATTACCTCCGCGATTGCGGAAATGAAAACCTGAACCTCTGACTACCCCATAAGGGTAAATGGTCGCGGACGCGTTTGTTATTGTTGTTAACCAACGTAACATTGAGATATGTATTTGTGTATTTGACGAATATCGTAAACTGTTTGTTCATGAGTTTGATACAAAGATACGTATTTCTAGTCTTATTCAAGGCCTCACAAATAGTTAATAAAAGTCAAAAATACCAGTCCTTTGTTTATATTTTCAGTGTTCTATAAATTTACAAAATATAGGTAAGTAAAGGCTAATACATGGTTAAAAATAAAGCTTAATAGGTACGTGTATAAAATAAAGCTCTTTTAAGATCATGATTAATCTTCTCTTAAAATACATGCCAATATACAAATTAACCTCCTCATAAATCAGTGCCTAATTTCCACAGTTCCCACGAATTAATTATTTTTGTCTCATTTTCATATCGTTAATAATAATAAAACAAAACTAAGCGTCCATATAAATGTTGTAAAGTATACGAGTATATTATGATGTATTCATATTCCTTACAGATTGTGTTCATGATTTGACTAATAATGATTTCTTTAAAAAATGCAATGAAAAGTCAGGTTTTTTCAAATGATAAAATAATCGAAAATGTACTTGTATATTATAAAATAGTTCGTTCATTTGTTTTTTATTAAAGCATTTTTTTAAGAATTTTACAGGTGAACAATTATAATGCAATTGTTTACATATTATGCTATATTATTAATTGCGGTCATGACATACAATATAAAAAAATGTTATACAAACATATGACACACTTTATTAAAGCTAAGAGCAAAAAAATTATTTAACAGCATAACAGGTACAATACATAACCATCATTAGCTTTGAGATATAACTGCATATCTTATATAAAAATATTATTTTTTGTTCTAATTACAAGAAATCAACTAAATAGTACACCATTATATACAAAAATTTCAATTAAGAGAGAAAAGGTCTAAAGCCACGTTTGTGAGTAAAATTTTTACGCTGATTCCATCTGTATAAAAATATAAACAGTGCAATGCACAAGTTGAGATTGTAAAATTGACACTTGCTTTAGAATTCCCTTACAATTCTGAAACAACAACACTAGCCCTGTGACTTTATCATTTTTTTAATTTATCATACAATTACTCCACTTTGGATTCCTACAAATATCGAGATGAAAATGTATTTTACACATTTTACCAAGCGATTTAAAGCTAGTGGGTTTCATCTAATTAGAAAGCATATACCATGGCCACAGGATTTCAATTGAATAATAAATTAAAACCTTATATTTCATGTTTCACAAAACGATAACAGTAAGTTACTTCGATTTAGATAGCTTCCTACTGTGAATTTGAGAAGCAGAAAAAGAAAAAACCTTACTCATGTATGTCATCAATCGTATTTGTTGCATACATACATATGTATAGAGAAGATAGACTTCTTTCTCTAAAGTGAAAATGTATTTAAAAACAGCTACAAATCCTTACTACGTATCACATTGCCTATAAAAGATACCCTTAATGTTATTAATACCTACAGTTTAGTTTTCCCACACCTCAGTTACATTCATTACTATTTGGTGATACACATAAGCTATATGATGTGTCCAAAGCCGGTTAATTTTCTTATTAATTGTGTAGTATTTTGAACTAAGCAGATCTTCAGATACCACGTTTTTCCGAACTGAAAATTAAAAACAACAATTTAAATTCAGACTTTGCAGGCTTGACTTAGTATCAGTATAGGGTTTAAACTTCGGAGTATGTACCAAGGGAAATTAAAATTTCATGTTCGCAATAAGATAACATTTGCCAAATTTACCGCGGGGAAAGAGTGGTGAGGAAACATACTTGTTCAACAAACAGAGAATTGTCAGTACTTGTAAGTGGGGCCAATTTACTATCTGTAACATTGAGTACTATTTGTCCAACACGTGAGTTCAAGGGGGCCATAGAATTACTATCCCCGCAATCGTTGAGATTTGTATAGTAGTGAAAGTGTTTGATTAGTTTGTTGTTCTTTCATTTTATTCATAAACGATATTTCTAGTCACTTTAAGAGTGAAGTCAAGTCTGTGGGTGAATCCATCACCATTCACAGACTAAATTTCAGGGTAAAGGGGCTACCCTAATAATTTTAATGTTCAACTAAATATACTTAACCTTCTACGTAACTAGTATGAACAGATTGATTTGTACACCCTATTTATACATGTGACACAAATAAAGTTTCTTTGTCTTTGTCTTCACCACCTCTTTCATTAGTTACAAATGTTATTGTTATTCCTATAAAAATGAAGAACGAAACAAAACACGTGGTATAAATAACCATGTAAAGCGCCTTGGTATGATAGAAACAAATTTAATAATGGGTATTCGTGATCTCTGTGTAAGTGTGACATATATGTATGGCACTGTAGAGTAGATCAAATTAATATTTACCTTTACAGGTTACATTCTAATTAGTCATCAAGGAAATCAGTTTGTAGCAGTGCTGGTGAGATTGTCTATGGCTTCTGTCAAACTGGGCACAGAATCGACTTTCATGCCACGTTTCTTAAGCCCGTTCAACTCTTCCACTAACTGCGATTTGTCACGACCCAGCGTTTCCCTGGAAATGTATACATTCATATTCTTTTAGTTCATAACCTATTTACAAATTCTATTAATTATTGGCACTAATTTATATTATATGTTATGATCTTGCTTTGGAATTAGAAAAACTATGTGACTTTCCATTTAGTAGAGTAGACATTTTCTGATGAAATCTCATGGAATAGTTTATAATATGCCAGAGTAATTAATGTAAGTTAAATCTAATATCATTTTTGTAATAGACCTGAGCAAGACTAATAATACTAAGTAATACAAAAAGAGCTCTGTACACTTACCATATTGAAATACACGAATGTAGCAGAGGCACATAAACCAATAACAGGTCAGAATCGCTGACTGCTTCATAGCGTTTGAGTGCTAATTGCGCCCATTTCTCAACTGGGCCAGCCAATGCACCTTCGCTTGTACTCGCACAAGCCACTATTCTACAAAGGGCCGTTAAAACGACTCGTGATCTGTCTGTGTACACCTGAAAGTTAATGAAAGGAAAAAGATATTAGATTGTAGTTAAAGTAGGAATGATGCAGTATAGTGTACAATAAATTTAGGAATTGGATAGCACTTTTGGGAATGGCATTCTAGGTTCTATAATTCATACTTTATTTTATGTTAGGTATAAAATTTATGGTTACATTATTCTTCTATTCTTTGATTCTCTTCTCTAATCTTCTATCGATTAATTCTTCTATTGATAGTCAACATTCAGTGTCTAGAATAGAATTATACTTAACTACACAAATTCATAGCTATGCCACAGATAATATAATACACGCTATGCTATGTATAACCTCAATTCACTTGTAAACAACTAAAAACACAACAAGTAAGACTGACAATCAAAATGTGCTTGGCACCCTTAGACTTATACAAACACATAAAGTATTTTGATTACACTATGCAACCCTTGTACGATAACGATAGTGCGCAACTGAAATGTCTTACTGACAGGCTATAAATGGCACATCATCTTCCTGTCATATGAAGCATTCTATACATATTAATGATAATATTAAAAACATTAAAACTTGGCCACTAAAACATATAAAATACAATTAACATTATATTATAACTTATAGCAATGTAGCTAGTACGTGTTTAACAATCTAACATATTACCTTATTTAACAGTCTAAAATGCAACTCCAGTAATGACAGGGCCTGATCAAATTTACCCTCGCTCAATAACTTGTTGGCTTCATTTAACTCCACGTCTTGAAAGAAAGCCACCGCTGCAGGACAATCCCTTAGCCTCTGTTCTGATGCAACCAAGGATAGTAGGGATTCAAAGGCCACGCATCTGGTAGATATGAGACTGGGATCAAAGTTGCCCATTACAATCTGTAAGTTTGAAAATGTTGATGAATTTAACAGGTAAATGTGGAAAGTTATTAGTGAATGAATATTATATTATATTTGATAGGTTAATCAGTATCAAAAGAAAATAAAGAAAACAATATAATGTATCTACATTCACGTCCGTTTGAAATAAACAGAACTTTGGAGACATACCATAAACTTAGTCACCTATACAGTTTCTATCAGGAATGTTGTTGCATTAGTATAGAACATTGATAATTGTATGTCCCAATGTCTAAAGTCATTTCTGAAATACTAGCAGCTAGTTGGCATTATATTTAGTTCCAAGCTAGCAGAAATCATGAATAATTTGCTTAGTAAATGAGTATATTAATAGCATTCTCATAGGAGTATGATTGAATAACATTGTTCCTAATTCTGACACACTAACTGGGCTTAATTAACATCTATTATGAGGTTGCATTTCTGCAGTCTACTCATTAAGTTTCATACACATTCAAGTTTACAAATACAAATGTACATCATATCTTTGAATGTCATAGTTTAATATGCTAGCAACGTCATGTGATCTATTGTAGCTTTTATCTATTTTGGCCTAAACAAACACACATAATAAACAAAGTCATGAGTCATATGCTTGACTAACCTTTCTGGGGAATGATAGTCCATTTAATAAAGATGGGAAATCTTTCTTCAGACCATTATAGAGATCCAGAAAATGCGTATATCGTCTTTCTACATTCACAGGATCTTTATCGCGTACAGAAGCATTTTGGCGAACTTGCAGCATATATGCAACGTATTTCTTCTCATTATCTGACGCATCGACAGTTCTTGAAGATACGATTTTGAATGCTAGAGATGTGATCATTTTGAAATAATTTAGCGACTACTATAATAGGAAAGAAATAAAAGCAGGACACTAATAAACAAAGGCAAACAAAAAACAGCTGCTTGATATCAAATCAAAACAACAACAAAGGAGTGAATCAGTTTGTAGTAACAAATATAAAGACACCAATTAAATAATGTTACAATCACAACGAAAAACTATGTATTTTCGTTTTCCAAATAATAAATCAGAGTATTCTTTTCGGTTTCTATTAGTTGGTTTTCTTTATGCACTCACAGCACACAACAACAAAAACTTATACAATATTCCACCATCCCATCCATCAACAAACTTCACATTTTTCTTATTAACAAACTTCACATTAAGTATAGTGTTGCCAGTTTTATTTGTTCTACATAGAACAAATAAGAAAATCTGAATATTGTTTAGTCACTACTATATATATACTAAAGTGTTATTCGCTTATTGTTTTCTTGTTTTGGAAAAAAAATCATATACATTGATAAAACTTTCAACGAAATATAATCTGGACTCATAATTTTAGAGTACCCGCCACATAAGCTGGCAGTTGGAGGCGTCGCCACAGTCGCGTAATCCAGTGTTGCCAGTAAACACGCCAAAACTAGCACTCACTGTGCCATACGGCTCGATACATTATATTGAGGTTTCATTTGTAACGATCTTTGGTTGCAGAGCTATAAACTCAAATAAAACAAATTAATATACCAAAGTCAAAAGTCAAAATATTTTTATTCAAAATAGGCCCTATCATAAGCTCTCTTTGAAAGTTATTTTATGATCTAAGTACAAATTAAAAAAACTATATATTGACAAAAGGAATATATATGAGTGAAGTGGAAGGGCGGTTACGTAGGGGCTGGCCTAATAAGACATATTATATGTAACAGTCAGATAGACGCTATATTGAAAAAAGGTGACGTTGGGAGTACCTATAACCGCCGAGAGTGTATTAGAGAATGTATGAATGTCAATGAAGCGAAAGTGGTCTGTCAGGATCGGGACAAATGGGGATCCGTGATCTCTGCCTACCCCTCTACAGGGAATCAGGCGTGATGTGTATGTATGTATGTAAAAAAACTATTTCAAACATGGCACTGAGCATTGTCTTTACATATTTTTACCGAGGTTAGTTCACCAACCATTTCGGCTGCTCAAGATGCCACGTCATGAAGACCACGACCGCTCTGATAAGAGCGTAACGATTGAGAAGAAGAAGTTCAGCGGAGACCCTTGGAGAAGAACTAACAAGAAACTCCAGAAATCAATTTATTATAATCACCCTTAACAAACATAAAAATTACAAAGAGTGGGCAAAAAACACAACGCTGGTAATACTAAATTTACCTTTCATACAAAATAACACGCAATGGCGGAAACGTCAAATTTAGTTCCAAGTTTGGCTACTGCCACCTTATGTGGCGGGTACTTTATTTTTATTGGCTACATTTTTATTTTTAATAAATAACCCAATTTACTTGTGTCAATCAATTTGCTTTTAACATGTATCAGCCATGACGTAAATAATAAATATGAAAATACAGTCAATTTAATCAAAAGTGATCTCTTGACGTAATATTCTCAATTATTCCTACCATACAATAACTATCACCCATGCTAGTCTGGAATGTAAAAAGAATGCTAAATAGCTGCCGTTCTTCTTGGTAATTCTCTGGAGGCGAGCAAGTGACTAGGGGAATAAAATCTATTGGGCGATAGGCTAGCAACATGTCACCACTGTTCTATTAAGACATCGCAAACCCGATATTCATCCTAAAAAGTTCTGTCCCGAAAGGGATTAAAGGCCGTGAAGGTATATGAGCTATTATTAAATAAAAGGAATTAAAAAAAAAATAATAGACTAAATACTTTATTAATAGTTACAATACTTAATGTATAAATACCTTGACAAAGGTAATCAAATGGCAATAAATACTTAGAAAGCTCATACATTTTTTAAATACAAACGTGATACATTTTTAGATAAATATTACAACATTTTCTCCATTTGTTATTAAGATTAAAAATAGGTATTTTTATATTTCTGGCTTTCAATAAAATTATTTAATATTACCTTTTACGTTATGTAACATTTCTGTACACCTAGCGAAACTTGTAAGTTATATTAATTTCTAAATCTCATATATGACAGTGCATTAACATTGTTAACATTTTTGTTTATGTTTAGTTTGTAATCCGATACAAACATTTAAAAGTTAAATATAATTAAATATATATTAGGTATATATTAAGTACCTAGTTACTATGGAATGTTCTTATGAAGCAACTTAGAGAGCAAAAAAGAGGGGAGATTCATAGTTTGTGACCAACGAGGCAGTTTGAGCATACTGAAATATTTATCTAATCAATAGGCTTTACTTGTATACACAGTGGTTTTTATATACGTGTATAATAAAATGCACTGGATATAGATACAAGAAATACATGATAACTGTTGACCATAACAATCTTCTTGGCAACTTAGTGTAAGACAAACATTTCCGACCAGATGACGGCATCTTCCTGTTGTAGCCAGTTGTTGTCTAGGCACGTGAAAATATCTAATTACAAATAAAATTACAATGTTGCCAGCATATATCGTTATTGATCAATATGCTGATAAATGAGTACCTATGCTCAGATAAATCATGACTACCGCTTACATTAATACTATGTCAAACACAAGTTCAAGGATGTTGCCAACAAGCTTATTAACACTGGGTTTTTTTGGATATTTTATATTTATACTAGTAGCCACCATTCAATGGTACCTTTTGCCTCCCCTGATATAACGTAAGTAATAATGATAAATCAATATACTATAGACAAATTAGGTAATACAGATTTTGATATGCAGTGTACCTAGCGTAAATCAATTTTAAATATGCCGCTAAAATAATAGATTTAAACAAATTAAATGTTTCTTTCGTTTTCTAGATGGCTATATACATACAAATGGCATGCAAATGGCATTTTATACATGATAAATATTCTGAGATGTATACAACATCTCAGAATATTTATCATGTATAAAAGTATCTGTACATAAATTTATCACATGAATTCATTTGATCGTATCACAAAACTATTTTGAACAAATCAGGGAGAAAATAGGAGGATCATTTAAGAAATTATAACGATTTCTAAGCAAGATCCCTTCTCTCACTTGACTTCATTTTATAGCTATCTATGTAATTGGGTTTGTAAAATCCCCGAGTAAAATATACTTTTTGTAAAATGGTAAGAATCAAAATAGCAATCACAATAAAACCATCAAAAAGCTTATATAATACTCAACAGCATTGGTCCTTTATACTCTATAACATTGCCTTGAAGGCAGTAAGCATTTTCATACAAACACATCACGTCCTTGATCCCGAAAGGGGGAACAATAAGCATTTTCTACACAGTATAAACTTTATCTCTTACGAACATTCATTGAGCCATTTTTTCCGCAGCCTCTATAAAGTTGCACGAACACAGTTTTTGTAGGAACCTTAGGACAGAAGCTGAGCATTTATGGTAACTTTGAGGTTTCGATTTCCACCTAACACAGATATAATATACTGGAATGCCTGAGAAGAGGATGGCTAGACCTATCGCCGTGTCTTTCGGCTGATAGATGGCGGGTATTATCACGAGACAGCCGACAGCAAACAGGAAGAGAATAGGCACGGCGAGGTTCACTTTGATGGGTCGGGGCAAGTCTGGTTTCGAGTACCGCAGCCACAGCATCCCGACCACTGATGCCCCGATGGAGAGCCAGAGGGTTTGAGAGAAGTAGTTGATGAGGTCGAACACGTTGCTGGTCGTCAACATCAGCAGCGAAAAGAAACACTGGAACGCAAAAAACATAATTGTTAAAAGATATGAGCTAAATCTTATACAATAAATTAAAAAACTAACGTCGATTAAACGTAAGCCTAATTTGACATAAGCAGAAATTGAATTTGGTTTTTTGTCGTCCAATCAGGCAATAATTATCCACTATACACATTCTAATTTAAATGCTTGATACGTTGAAGATGAAGTGCTTCTGTCGGAAGTTTATAACGTTGACTCCAAAGACAGACGTGCCGGCACATTCAACCATCTTTGCTACTTTAGTAGCTCTCTACATTCTACTACAGTCACATATAGTCTGACACATTAAAAGTTGTAGTTAGACTACAGTTTTACCGTGAATATCAGTGATGGAATAGGCGTCTGCTTCTCCACGTGAAAGAGAGAGAAGAAGGCTGGCATGTGACCTTCCTGGGCCCCAGTGGCGAACAGTCGCGCTGACGTGAACAGCACACCGTTAACCCCGCCAAAGGTGGATAGCGCCACGAAAACTGGGATTACCCAACTCCAACTGCCGAAGAGACGGTCTCCGAAAATCTGGAATGTGATATGTTTTATATCGTTTAAGTTTCATGATATTTTTTGTAAATTTATGTTGGTTTACGTCCATTATCTGTCTGCAAAATATTTTAAAAGTAAAATGTACTTTTCTTAATATTTAAATGTAGGTACCTAATCACCCGATCACAAACATGTGAATGCGAGTTCTAGGTTCTGTTCGTATTGGTAAAAATAAACATAATGATTAATATACCCAGTGATTTTAATGGGAGCTATAATCTCCCACTTCTTATGAGAAAGGTCCTAGGTTCGGATCCCGGCTCTGGTATATACCATTGATTTTAGTATGTGTTTTTCATTTACGTACCTAATTTGCAGTCGCTAACGGTGAGGGAAAACATCGTGAGGAAAACAGCGAATCCCTCAGGGTAAGTACTAAAGTACTAACTCTAATGTAAAAATTGATTCTTACCGCTGCAATAGCCGGATTGGTCATCATTTCCATCTTGGAGACCACAGCGAAGTAAGCCAGATTAGCCAACACGTAGATGATGGTCACCATTGGCATGGCGATCCATATGGCTCTTGGGAGATTCCTTTAAAGAGGTTAGGTAACTTAGTAGATTATGACATTGTATTTAAGCTATTTTAATGAACGTACGGGCAGAATATAGGGTGATAGTCTCAAAATAATGTTGCATATAATGATAATGTATTTATATTCCAATAGACTTGTTTTTATTTCAAGAGGTTTAAATGTGAATAAGAAAACTAGGGCTCGTGTATTAGTTCGTATTTAGATTTTGAGCTATCCGCAAATTATATTTGAAACTTTTTCTTACGTTAAAAAGCGAGCGTTACGGCCAAATACTTTTATTTAAATATTTATACTTTTACATTATTTAAATAAATATAATCATTTTCCTTATAAACGCAAAACAAAAGAGATAAAAAATTAGTTCAGAACATCACATTAGTTTATTACGTGTTGCTCTAAAGAATGTTAGAAGTCCATATTGAGATCAATGACAATTAAAACAAAATACTCCTATCTTCCAATAACAATCAATAAAGTAACCCTGAACTTGATAACCCGAAAACTTCGAGCCGCTTCGCAGAGAAGTCAGTCGTAATATTGAGTCACATCTAATAAACAGATACCGAATCGAATAGACATCTGCGCGAGGCGCCTCGATAAATTAAATCATGGCTTCGACACTTCCATTTAAAAGGCCGCAGCTTCAGCGAACTTGAGTACGAGTAACCATTGTCGAAGTTAATTGCTTCTGAGAGAGGCCTCTCTCAGAACTGAACTCGTGGAAAAGTTTTGCAAGGAATCGGACAAGTAATTGGTTAAGATAATATACAATCAGCATATAATATAGACGTCCTTCAATTCCTTTCGGTGGGACTATGAATAGACATCAACTTACAGTGTCATGATGATACGGATATGGAATATTGATGACAGGTCTTTTTACGTCTGATTTGCAAGGCTCTTTAAATGAGTAGGCAATATAGCCTTCGTACTTGACAAACATATGTGGTTACCGTTCGCAAATATGCATAAAAAAATTCCTTCATGGCCAATCAATACTTCACAAGTAGTTCTTGATATTGTTCACTCGTGGATCAACAGATACTTAAGCATAAGAACTATATTTATTAGTAGGACACTTATGATATTTCAAGACTAGTCGAATGTAACTCATAATCGATGTGATACATTCACAGATATTGTAAGATGTTAATTTACTTACTTGACCGTGGTATAATGCCAAACTTTTTTTATATAAGAGATGCATTGTATTAATTGTACACTAGTGCGATGTGCGAACAATGATGGAGCCTGTGTGCTAATTATATATTAACGATATAGGTATACAGTGATCTTTGTAGTGTTTCTGAAGCTCTATCCACCATGAAAGGCTTTATATGTTGTACATTTAAGAATTATTCGATCGTAGCCCTTAAGGAAGAATGCTCTTAAGCATTAAATTCTCACCATTTCCCTTCGAGGGATAAATGGATTCTTCGCGTTCCAGATAATGTCAGCCCTTGAATAAAAGATGCAATACAACAAATGGTTCGCGTGAAAGATTAAGATGTGTTTAGGTTGATGCTAGAACCAAATGTCTGCTAAAAAGATATTTATAATATCTTGTGTGTGCTTTCTTTGTTTAAATTAATTAGGTATGATATCTTTAGTAAATTAATTATGAAACAAAAAACTCATAAACAAAACAATTTTAAATTACATTTTAGATAAATAATTAATATTATTTTTATTTTATTTTTAGTTGGTACTTATAGTACGTATATTTGAGTCCATAAAGTAATTTTGTATGGAAAAATATAATAATATTTAAAAATAATGTAATTATTCATTATAATAACACATATTAACTTATTATTAATTTATGGTAATATTTTTAACGTTTAGCCGACAACTTTGAAAATCGATTGAGTGTTTTATACTAGAATAGCTGAGAAATAAAATAGGGAACTTGATATAAGGGAAACGTGCTGCGACAGTAACGAAGCCTATTGAACGTGGTAAATTGATACGATGAAGTCTACTTGTTTCAAAATTGTTTCTTACTGCCTTACAAGGACTTCAACTAGCAAAATGCCAAGGTAATGCATGGTAATATATACGAATATGACTTAGGTACTGTAAGTCACGTGGTAATCTCTGACGTAATTGAATGCTAAGTAACAGATTGTATTTCCGTTATCTGAAATACTAGATAAATCATCTACGAAGTGGACTTTAGTCTCTGACGGGATAACAATCGGATTATATTACGATATAATAAATAAGCAACAAATGTTAAATTATTTGTTCCAAAAGTTGATTGAAGGATATGAGCAAATAGTAATGTTCTATACATATAAGAGCAAATAATTTAGCACACCTTTTCTAATAAGTGGAATAAACCATTAGCGATCTAAAAACCTATATATATAGGAATCAAACAACCATTTTAATCCATTAACACAGCATTGAGTTATATTATGTATGACTTGTAGGTAGAAAATTGTACAGATGAGCACCTTGATTTTCCTGATTAGGCTTCAAGTCAAACATGATAACCATTTACGATGTTTGTTACCTAAATAGGATGATGTATTTTATAATTTATCTTATGTCAATTCCTTTTATAATATCAACCTAACGAGCGTGGATACGTTTAGACGTGATTCAAATTGATCATCGAAATGAAGCAACGTTGCTTATTTTCTGAACCATGGGTTGCAATCCGAGATAAGACGAACTATTCTTTTTGGTGACGAAAGTTGACATTGGTAAACATAATGAAAGTATCTATGTACAATGTATATTTGAGGTATTTTTATAACACTTACTTGTAAGGATCCTGCAGTTCTTCCGTCACGAAGTTGAGGTAGTTCCATCCGCCAAAGGCGAAGAGGCCAGAGTAAAAGGCCAGCGCGATGTTCCCAGCTCCATATTCGCCCTCGAAAGGATCACTGAAGTTTTCCAGGTGACCTGGAAATGAACATTATGGACTTATGATTTCGATTTTTAGTTATCAGTTAATGGACAGAGGTTAACTCAAATATCTTTGGAATATTGAAAGTATGCAATCTATTAGTAAATGTGTCGTGAGAAAAGATTGAGAGAAAGAGGCATTATTTCTGACCCAATTTAATTGATTGTAAGTTTAGTGCCCTAATGCACGTTGATATCTTCGAGGATAAAAAGGGTGTTGAAAATATGTATTGGTATAAAATAATATTATAAATCATGAAAATTTCATGTACTCTTAGTCTGTGATATCATGTATTTTATAATATTCGAGACGTAATCTGAGTGTTGCGTGGTCAACTCACAATCCATTAAAACCTTCTGTTTTAACTCCTTAAAATTTTTAAAATGACACCTATAAGAGCGATGGTACCAAACATGTCTTAATTTGTGGCTTTGACTTAGTAAGCATCATGAATAATTTCACTTAATATACCTAATTTAATAATGTAAGGCCTTACCAGAAATCATATAGTATATTCCAGACAAAATAATAACTACTAATGCAAGCAGCTTGGATGCTGTGAACACATCTTGTATCCTCATCGTCCAGCGAACACTCATGCAATTGATTGCCGTCAAAACACCTGCAATAAAATAAAAACCATTAACACCTAATTAATTAATAGCAGCCTTTTAATAGCTCGTAAACTAACTTTTCCGTTTAAAAGTATACTTCATACTTCAATGACACAATGTACATTCAGTCTTATTTAATATTACCATCTGGGTTGCTATAGAATCATTACTGATTGTTAGTGAAATTTTTTAACCCATCGCTAAATGGATTCCATTATTTAGTCAATTAGTCCCCTTTACAGCATATCGGAAAGAAAAGCAATCTATTAATGTTTTTTTCTGGCCCACTAACTAAAAAATGTAACTACCCGACTGCCCTATAAACACAAAGCTCTACGAATTTAGAACAAATTTACTACTCCCATTAACACAATTATTTAATATCTACCTAGTTATTAACTAGATCATGGTAAACAATTCGTAATTGGGGATTAATGAAAAAATTCTTAATCGATAGAACTCCGGCAAACGTTGAATTAGTCTAAGTGGTTACTTCCTTTGACAGAAGTAGGTTCTGCGTATTGAATCTCTGTGGTAATTAGTTAAGGCTTTCCTCGAAGCTTAGATATCTTGCAACTTGGTTATTCCAATAATTAACCGACTGTTACTTCAGGCTTACGAATACTTTGGTATTGCAGTTAGGTTACGATAGTCTTGGGAAATACCTAGCTCTATCATTATTAGGAATATATTCGGATAATATTCTTATGTTTGTAAGTAAAAAATTTGAATTAAGTTACAAATTGTAATCATATCACTTGTACCTCGCATTTTTTTTTTGCACAAGTCCATCGAACCTTGAAGAAGTTATTTTATATTTGATAATATTGTACTGATATGATATGAACGATATTAAAATCTATCATGATAATCGATATACATTATTACATTCAACTCATTTTACTATCTATTTGAGGTTCAGTACTATCTATCAAAGGCCTACTAGATAATATCATATTTAAAATTTCCTTTTTTTAATGTATGGATATACTCTCATGAAATATTATTTAATAAATGTTTTTTGTATCAGTTTGCACTTATTGTTTTTTATACCATTCACAGATGATTACCTATTGACAGTATTTCAGTCCTACATCATACAACAAGTCATCATACAAATTATTCCTTCACATACCGTTATTAACTTTGTTAATTGTCGACAATGAAAATTATCAATAAAATTTATGCAATCGAAAAACTGTCATAATTAGGCTCGTAGCATAATAAAAAAATAAGATAAACTTATCACTTAAACGAAGCAGTGGAATTAATTAAACTCTAACACGCAATAATTGCCTGCTTATAATTACTTACTATCATTTTGGGTGATATCGTCGCTTATTTTGTTAATATTTTTACTTTACAACCTTTGATTATTTTGGTGTGTTTAGAGGTTTAACTAAACACCGGCGTCACTGTCATAACTATAGACAGTGCTCTACATGAGAGTGAACCCATCGCCTTTCCCCATGCACAATTTCCATCATCAAAATCACCCAGATCATCATCCGGGTGTTAGCCCATCCTAACACTCATCATGCCCATCATTGCTTAACTTCGGTGATCTAATTAGATAAAAGTGTCAACGCCCGGCTGCGACCGATGTTTTCCTTGATCAAATTATAATCTCCTGCATAATCTGTATATTTATAGCATTGACGAAAATCTATTAAAAAGTTTTCGCTAGCTACACTGGATTTTTAGACCTATATCCTATATCTGTCAACAGGAAATTTCCCTTTCATTCAATATATTGTTAAACCGCACTACATTTTATTCGAGGACGGGCCCTGTGAGTTCACTTCCTAAAGCTCGTCAATCAAATTGAGATAAGGAAATTTCCAGTGCGCCAAGTATTTTGAGTTTGACACTATCTTATAACGAGAAAGCATCTGCATGACCTCAATTACTGAGTGAAACTCGATAACCAAGTATAAACATAGCATATCGTAGCACCTAATAAATAGGTAGACGACCATGTGAAATTCGAATGTTGTAGGTTACTCGCCTATGTCCAAAATACTTTCTAATTCCCACATACTTATGATTTATTCATTTCCTATTAATGAACTGACACAAAAATATTATTGGTCTATTATTAATTATGGTGATAAATTGGCAACTATACGGCGATAGTATCAATTAAAATACCGATAGCTTCGTATAGAACCAATTTTGCAATTTAAATCAAAAGTATTCTTTAACCTACGAAAACTTAGTGTAAATATTGCATAACGTCATGATGACATCCAGATGTGTAAGATAAATCGAGTCGTTTTGGGTCATTGCTTTCATCAAAATTTCGTAATCTCTATAAAATAAAATGCGTACCTACTTAGTGCTTATAAATTGACCTAAGATCGCTTGTTGTTAGGACAAAACTATGAAAAGTTAATAATTAGTGTATGGAACCAGATAATACCAATTTATAAGCGAAGTCTGTGCAAAATTTAGCTAAAAAATATGTTTGTTTTTCTAATTACTTTCATTATTACTTATTATATACTTAAAAATACTAAAGATTAAATCAAATCATTTTGCAAGTCATTGATTACTTATTGGCTTCATTCGATTTTTATCAATTGTTTCAAGTTATCTACGATACTTATATTTTGAGAACTCAGAAGTAATAACTAAAACCGTACTTTTAAGTATGGGTGTATTACAAATGATAACAGAAATCTATTTTATGTTAGATTATGTATAAAACATAATCATAAAAGTAAAAAATCAATCATATAAGATACTAGACTAGTACATTTTTAATGACTGAAATATTAATGACTCTGATCTAAAGCCTGCAATTAATTCTGGAACTTCATTATATCTGTGTGAAGTACATATAGGTATCTAAGGGACAATACAATTCTGTTTAATATAGTTCAACTAGATACATAAACTCTAAATCATTTTATCTCAGAGCAATCCAGATTAATTTTCTCGGTCACACGTAAGTGCATAACATTACTTGTGATAAGTCAAATTGATACTTATGCATAATATTGTGTAATAAATCTCTCGAATATACGTAAATAATAATATCTTGTTTCTCAGGATAAATTGTACATTTTAAAACTCCGTATCGCTTGCTAATTAAACATAAAATTGGATTAGTGTGTAACTAGGTCGACAATGATACTTTAACCCGTGATTCCGTCTAAAAATAGACACTTGAGTAATAAAATAGGATTTTCACGTATTAATAGCTTTAACCGCTTTCACTGAGTTACGGCTCGTTACTCATATTAGCAAATAGTAGCTTATATTAAATACCAATCATAACTTCTCTAGTACAGCGATTTTGTCTACAATTTGTCTAAATCATCAACGTTGACACTATTAATTACCTTCGCTAGTGATCTGATGAAAAGTTCCATTTCAGTGATCGAAAGATCTTCGAAAAGCCAAATCTAATACTCAAACACACTGAGTTCTATCAACGAAATTACAGCCATTGTACTCGTAAATATGAAGGTCTGTATTTGCACGGTCACATTAGCATAAATTGTCTATTTTGTTTAATGTACTATGTACCCATATGAGTTCTTTGAAAATTAATGCATTGTTCTCATAGTATAGCATATATACTACGTTTATGTATCTATAAGAATGGATGTCAATGAAAAAATTATTTACCAAAATCGAGAAAGATGGAGATCCGTTATCTTTATCAACTCCTCTATAAGGAGCCGGTGTGTGTGAAACCATAACTATAGTTACTTACATAAACAAACAGCTGCCAACAATCTCACAGCATTTTGCGGTGGATCACACTCAGGGAAGAACGGCTTCACCACATAGTGGCCAAAAGTCAGCGCTACGATAGACTGCGTTGTGGGTCTGATGATGAGCAAGGCTATCCACATCCTAAGGAAGGCAGGCAGAGGTCCAAATGCCACGTAAATGTAGGCGTAATCACCTCCAGACCTTGTGATTGAGGTGCCGAGTTCTGCGTAGCATAATGCCCCGAGGGTCGACAGAAGACCGCTGGTCAGCCATATTATTAGTGATGCAGCTACAGATCTGTAATAAACAAATGTGTGTTAGTGTTTTATTGAAACAAATACAAGAGATATACTCGTGTACTTTTATTTTGTTCGTAAGGCGGATTGGTACACATATATAAAACTCCTCGGTAAACTTTAAAATTTTCTATCGAAGTTTTTAATGGCATTTTAATGGGATATTTGAGACAGGTTGATGGTCCATCTCTCAATCAATTCAATTCACATCTAGTCCCTTAGTCTGTTATATGACACATCAGATAAAACCGGAGGTAGTTAACATTCTATTTACATCCAAGAATATCGCGGAACATACTAAGATATAAAAAAAAAACTCCTAATATTTCTACTTTTTTAAGGGCCGAGTAATTCAAATGATTGTGGGCTTAGCAAGGATTATTAACCAATACTTTAATGATCTTTGCAAAGCTAATGACTTGTTACTATTTTATGTGCGTACGTATTATACCGCATACAGCGGTGAGCATGACGTAGTCAATAATTTCTGTATGTACATTCAGGACAAATACCCTGTGTGGCGTAATCAGAGGTTAAGTGTTCATTGTCAAGACACTTTCCATCTCGCGTTGTTTAACATCTGTGATCGAAAGAGAAGTGTGTCAACGGGGCTATTATTCGATTAAACGACTATATAATGCGTTATATATACTTAGGTGTGATAATGAGACCAAAACAATAAAATTTAATTTTAAACCTCCTTGGAGCTATTGCTGTTAACTCGGAACACTAGTTATCTAATAGGAAATATTGCAATTAATTATTCTCAGTTATCACCAAGTGCTTTATGATACCTTTCACAATTATTTAGGTCACATCCATTGAAGTAATCGATTATGTCCAAACATAAACTTATTGTTTAATTTACATACATACATACTCATCACGCCTGATTCCCTGTAGAGGGGTAGGCAGAGATCACGGATCCCCATTTGTCCCGATCCAGACAGACCACTTTCGCTTCATTGACACTCATATATCTTCTCATACACACTCGGCGGTTATAGGTAATTAAACAATATTTTAATTACAAAACCTAATTAAATATAGGTATTCCTAACGTCACGCGTGAAATAAATTCTATCACCATTTGCACCAATACACCTTACTTTGACCTCCACGAAGACAAATCAATTTCAAAAGCAAGAATTATTTTTAATTTATACTTTAATAGCTCTCTTGTTATTAAGTAGGCACTCAGCTTCAAATACTAGGTCGCGCCCATGACCCATAGTTACGCTCAGGGGTCACAGACCCGCATTTCTCATACTCGATACCTTTTTAACTAATTCACTGACTGGTTGTCATTTTAAGAATGCTAATTATTGTATTTCTAATAACCACTTATGTTCGATTTATATTAAATAGCTTACGATTTCCAATATGTACTCAATTAAAAACCCAACATTTAAGAGCTTAAAAATGTTGTTCACTATCCATAATCATAATTATTGAAAATCCTGTGATCATTACAATAAAGCGGTTCTTGAGTGGAGGCCACGTCTCGGCAAACGTAGTGTAGGACGCCCCCCTGCCAGGTGGACCGATGACCTCAAGAAGGTTGCTGGTAGTGGCTGGATGAGGGCCACGAAAGATCGTCTTTTGTGGCGAACCCTTGGGGAGGCCTACGTCCAGCAGTGGACTGATACAGGCTGATTGATTGATGATGATTGATTACAATAAATATTTTAGAATTTGAATAAGAAGCTTAGGTTGCCCTCATCTCATTACATTGACTTCGTAAAGCGTATATTTTGGTATGTGACCCTGACCGTGAACGTATTTGGTTAACAATCTCAGCTTCAATGGTAGTTATGCGCGGAAGTTTCTCCATGACGTACCCGTGTAATCTTAGCTTCTATGTTTTCAATTACATATTAACTTACGTATTTAATAAAGGTACTAATTTAGTATATACATATACGCCACCCCCTTTCTCCACCCAGTGATGGAGACAGGCCTTGTTTTTACGATCCTGAATAAAGACTTTTTTATTCGATATTACTACTCCGCATAAATACTCGGATAAATACATTTCTAATATAACCCTTATCTCGAGTATATTGTATATTTTGTAACGTCACTATACATCTTATTTAGACGATCCCTAAGTAAATAGTTAGAAACAATATTCAATACGTCTTAGTATTTTCAAGTGGGCGCGGACATTAATCACACGAATACTTGCAGTGTCGTTAACTCGACTTATAGCCAGCTATCGATCACTTAACGACCGTGGTATGGTGTTCGGAATCCGATACCTCCTTGAGTGACTAGTGTTGAAAGCAGATACCTAGACCTAACTAGACCTACCTACCGCCCATACATTGAACAGGTTTCCTACTCTGGTATTGACAGGACTGGTTTCTATAATGTGCATACTTAATCATGTTTACATGTGGCCCTGTATTTACCATGTTTTCACATAATTATTTATAGGTGTAAATTGAATCTTGTTATTATGGATCATAAATTTAATGACATACAAGTGTATACACGGAAGTATACTCGTCGCTACAACTCAAGGGGATATGCAAGCTATTAAACGCAATCTTTAACGATGCTGACAAATCTCTCTTTTTCTCACACAAATCTATTAATGTAGTGAAATATGAATAGAGTTTATTAAAAGTTAAGTCGATCAAGCTAGTCATATTATAATTACAGTATTCATAAGTTATTTATATGCATCGTTATAATTAATAAATCTTATAAATCGGCATGATTAGATGAAGCAAGGTAGTGTGGATACGCATGGTAACAGGATATAATGTTTATAATAATAATTTGCATATCATTGAAGATTAAGTAATAAAAAAGTATATTATTTCCGTATCTTAATCCCGACATACTTATTTTATCTTAATCTAATAGAGATTAGCAAAAATGATATCAGCGACTGAGGTATCATGATTCCTATCCATAAACTGATCTCTTAATGAGGTTGAATTTCTTCTCTAATACTAATGGAATTGGGATGGAAACATTGGAATCTATAGAGCTAAAGTGGTTAGCAGGGTTGGAAGACGAAGGCCGCAAAGAGTCTCAGCATATCAAATATCCTCCATAAATAATGTACGTGCCGTGAAAAACAGAAGAATATAATGCATGAAAATGTTTTTGGACGTGAGAGAAGCAAGTACATTTTGTCAGGATCGCTCAAGGTGAATATCTGTATGCTTGTATGTATCTCGAATACATTGTACCAGGAAATGTACAAATACCAATTTATTCAAAGTATTACTTAAGAAAAGTAAATAGTTTGCCATCGTCGACAATGACTGAATAGTACTTAAACTTGAAAGTAATGGGTATTTATAATGAGTGTTTGCCAATGGCTTAAGTCTATTGAAGACTATCTTCTCTTTATGTTTGTGTTCATAAAAGAATCTATAGGTAATATAGGGTATTGTGCATTTTAAATAGAATGGTAAGATAAAATTTTAGAGGGTCATTACGGAGGACATTAGGAGGAGTATTTATTTATACTTATACCTACCTGATTTATTCTTTCTGGTTTTTGAAATCTAGTATTTTAATCAAAAGTAATATTTAATAAAATTATCACTCTTAAATATACACTCTTAATATGCATATGCATTATCACCTTTTTAAGGATGATATTGTAAAGACTTGACTCTTTATATAGGCTTGGGTCATGTTCTTAAAACATATTTCTAAGCAATATTTTATCATTATCCATCCAACTTAATCACATATTTAAACTTCAATATATTGTTGAATGAAATCCTCGATAGAAACCCTTTATCGTACAGTTAAATCGCAATGGCATTCGTTATATCACGATAATCGCGAGCTTAACATCCTAAACGTTTAATAGATAATGGCGCACCAAACAATACTCAAAAATAATACGAAATTGTGGAGTAGATTTCATCATCGCTTCTGGAAATAGATAACAAGAAACGCACATTCTTATGTGCATAATATCTATGTCACGTTGGGTTCCTATGAAAGTGGGATAAGGGTAGAGATTCTGGAATGATGTTTTTGGCAAATGAGCCTAGTAGATAATAAACTAAATGACTTACTTGACGGTTTCATTGTACTTATAGTATAAATTTTCTTCACTTTTACCAAATGCCTACAATCATATATTAAAATAATATGAAAAATAATGTCCAATAATATAGAGGTACCTTTTTCTAAGTCATTACTGAGTTTTCATTTCAGAAGTATAAAAGTTTATAAGATCTCTAATTGTTCTTGGATCCTCTAGGTTATATGAAAAATAAAATTAATCGCCTTGGAAAATAATGATTTGAAAAATTAAGTACGTATTTTATATTCATTTTCATCAAGTTATTAATGTCTTGAATCTCATATTAAACACACTCTTTCTTTCCACTTCCAACACATAAACTCAAGATACTATATTTGGTTGCCAAGTAATTAATGTTCACCGTGAACTTAAATCGAACTTTTACATTCAAGGAAACTTAAACCAGAAGGAAGTATTGGAAGGTCTTCTTGGAATGATCTTTTAAGTAAAATCATGAATAAAATTACAAGTAATTCAACAATAAGTAGACAAGTTATTCAGTGAGTGATTTTAATTGGATAGTAACTATCGCTTATACTAATTTATCAAACAATCAAGATTATCTTATCGAAACTACTAGAAGATAATAACAGACTACAGCGTTAACTTTGATAGTAATCAAACTTAGTCGTTACTATTTTAAGCCTAAATGGCTATAATATGGTTAGAATCGTAATTATAAATAATTTTAATATTGCTTGAATATTCTTGAAATTGTGAGATTAACATCTGTGTTCGGGCGATAATTACGAAATATCTTAGGTTACTTTCCAAAATAGATAAAAAGAAATACAGGTAACCATAGAGAGAGTAAATAAATTATGTTTATAAATACAAACATACAAAAATACGAGTTAAAACCGGAACTCCACATGCCTCACCTCAATAAAAACCTGTAGAATATTAGCCTTCGATCATTCCAAGAACCCACAATCAAAAAGTTTGCGTGCCAATGTATATCGACGTGTTTTGGCTAGATTTTAACATACCGTTATTACTACTACGTATTTAAGCTGCTAACTTACATGAAAAATGTGTCCAAACATATTTAATTCACAAATTAGTAATTATTTTATAGCATAATTCACAAGCCTAACATTTCGAATATAAATAAATTCTTATAATACAATGCAGGCGGGTATACGTAGCATGCAGACCAGAAGATCATGTATGAGAAGGTGAATGGGTGAGTGCCTATCCTATCTGATCTGCCTATCCCGTTACGGACGTAGAGAAGTGAATATATTATGTAGATATGTATTCTCACAATACTAGGAACAAAGCTTTGTAAACAGTAGTACAGTACTAGTTCATGACATGAATAGAACGTGACTAGCTAAATGAAGCATGACGTAAAAGGGGATTAAGGAATTAGGAGAATTTCCCTTGAAATTTTGGGATATTTCAAAGGAAAAATCAATAATTTTCCAGGATTTTTGAGAAGCTATATGTGAAGAAGATAATCGGAAATTATTTGTTCTGTCCACCCCTTTTAAGGTTATAACTCTTGGGGCTTGGGTGGCGAAATAAACTTTTACAGGAAATATGTTACTTAGTTATTTGCCAAATATTATGCCTTCTCCGAAGCCTAAAATAACGAAGGAAGCCTATTAAACCTTGTTCTTGTAATTTTTTTTAATAAACATTTATTACGGAAGCTATAAGATTCTTAGTAAATATAAATAATACTACATAATTATATATAATAAATACTTCGCACATAAAATATTAAACGAACTATTAAAATTAACTTTTTAATAAAACTATTATATTTAATTGTAAAATAAAGAAATTATTTTATATTCTTTTAGACAAATAATATAACAACGCTTTATATTTTTATTTTTTGCTACGATTATATTATTATATCAAATTAATATGTAATCAGATATACATCACAATTATTAAAAAGTACATAGTTGCTACCATAATAGGAGAAAAGTCCAAAACAAAACTTGTAAGGAAACATGAGTAACGCGGGAAATTCAATATCTTACGCGACAAACGCATAAAAATCTGTCTGCTGCAACAAAAATACAAAAATACTACTCACCCCGTATATTTAAACACTCCAGTAGGCGAAATGAATATTCCAGAGCCGATTATGGTGCCTATAATTATCCCGACTCCATTAAGAAGCGTTATTTTTCTCTTCAGTACCACTTTATCCTCGCCTGCCTGCAACTCGTCCCCCATAACGCCAAAATCGATGGAAAATGAAGCAACGCACGTGTCCCGTAACCAACTACGCACGAGCGTGTAACCGAGTTGGCTCCACTCGTGTTTGTTTCACTAGAACGCGAATAGTTCGCGTCAGCACTCGACCGAGACTCACAAGCTACTGACCCAACTATCGCAGCTCTAGGAACATTTTTACGATGGTAAAAACGTACGAATAACGCGAATTGTGAATGAGTTAACGGAGACGGTTGATAGCTGATTGTGCTTAGTGCGCATGCGTGATATGGCCTCCGTAGCAACCTTTTCCGAGGGGACTCCTTTTTAATGCATGTCTATAACTACGTAGAGAGTATTGTTACGCGCATTCAATGCAGTTGACGTACGTATTGAGTGACCATTTTGTACGAAATACGTAGAGGAAGTACTGAGTATTTTTTATAACACTAAAAGTATCATCTTGATAAAGATAATTGTAAAAGTATTCTTAAATTAAAAATATATATTTAAAACTGTCGGTTTAAAATTTAGATAATGGCTCAAGGCCGGTATAATTAATGATAAATATTAAGTCTCCAAGTAGTCAAACTTTCGGAATTTGTGTTCACTAACACTACGATCGATCCAGAGACATTTCAATCATTCCCTAACGAGAAGTAGGCAGAGATCTCGGAATCCCTTTTCCCTATTATGATAAAGCGTAGACGAAAGCACTTATCTTTTAAAAAAAGATGTTTTTCAATAAGAACAATTTTTAATTTTAGCACTAGCATGGAACTGGTCAGGGAAGTACAAAGAAGAACTATATGCCGTTCTTTCCGGAAGAGACAGCGGCTATTGGAATCTATAAAGCGATGGGCTAGCGACCTGTCATCATTAATATGATAAAACAACCCCAATAATCATGCTAAAAAGTTATTAGGGAGAGATTATCATTTCTCTTAGATTCTTTTCACCCCGAAAGTGATCAAAGGTCGTGAATGTGTATGTATGTATTTTTATATCGAAAAACATCGATTGTTAAAATATTTTCATATCAGTAATGAGGTATTCTTAAAAACAGATTTATATTTAAAGCCCAAGAGTTATTTACCATATTTTGTTTTGTTACATACTAATACAAATATTAATCTAATTACTAAGATTTTTTGTCTAGCAATGTCATTACAATTATAAAGTTATTCATAATTGACAACAAAAAGCCCGTAAGAACTTTGTTTACTCTAACTTAATATTATTGATAAAAAAAATAGTAAACATTAAGTACTCACCACTTATCGATGTATCAAAAAACTTTAACTATTCAAACATAGCTACACCAAATTATTTATTTCTGTATCAGCAAAAAAGCACGATCCAAACCAACATGATATTTTGTTGCATGATTCATTGACTAAACTAATCAAGATGTTTATCACGGCTCACCACAGTTGTGAAACGTTGTAAAAACAGTAAAACAGAGCAATGTATCGGCACGGCGTGAGTTCACGACAACACGGGACACCGTGTCCTGAAATATCGGCGAGAATAAAAACGTGACAATGAGCGTGCGCCCGCGCAACGCCCATCGACACTTCCCGCTGCCATTTTCTTTCAGTAGACACGAGCTTTCCCGCGAGCAGGTACGTACTCCAGACACTGCCCACCCTGCCTCCTATAATATGATACTTTGCTGACAAAACAGAATTAGCAACATTAACTACCCTTACATTATCTCTACTAACCGCACACATGACACATTTAACCCGTGAAAATAACATGTCAATCCAAAAAACATGCTGCCGAGTTGCAACATGTTTTTCGCTTTAAAACGAACTAACAATATTAAAATAGATCACCCGTTGCAGTAAGCCAACACCGAGTTCATGTTTTAATTAAGAATCGAATTAAGTTGCATATTTTTGCATCGGGAATGTATCGGGAGCCAATAACATCTAAATCGGACTCAGGAATGCGAGCGCTGTGCCTCGGTTACATCAACTCGCCTCAATGCACTGTTCTATAAGTCACGCTGGTCGGCGTTCGCCTGTTCGTCTCCGTTTATACTATTTTTGTTGTATCGAGTCCTTATTTTAATAGATCGCCATCATCCCCCGCAAAGGCGATCGCGCGCCGGGAGTTTCAGATCCCTTCGCACGTGCTAGCATTAAGCCCGTCCCGAGCGAGCCGAGAGCACCATTTTTTGTGAGCCAGCCACGCACTCCCGATGACCTTAATACAAGACTCTCCCGAGAAAGGAGACACAGAAATGTCCAATGAGTTGGTAGTGCAGTCGTCGAGGCCCGTCAGGAGTCGCAGAAACACGAGGTGAGCTTTTGTTTCCATTGTAAGCGAAATTACGTAGAGTATGACTCATTGGCAGTGGTGTGAATGTAATTAGGTAGTTCAATGTCTTCTCTTTTATTATGTTAATTATTCATACGAAAGAATACGAACGCTTCTTAATGTTACTAGTATTTAAATTTGCTCAATGTATGATGAGAGGAAAAGAAAAACAACTACACATATCAGTTTAGTGGAACATCTGTTATCATAAATAGAGAAGTAAAATAATAAAACATGATGAATGTTTAGCGCCTGTGATCTCCAGAGAGGTAGACTGATTCTAGCGAAATTCCCTACATTATAAGTAAGTACGAATATTTAGTTAATATTTTAAAGACAATAGTTAATATTTTAAAAAGAATACAGAAATATAACTGATTGTTAACGAAATTGTAAACAGAAAAACATGTTAAGTTTTATTAACGAGGATCTTTCTTTCTTTCAAAATATATTTAGTAAACAAAACATATGTTTTGTCTGCTATATTCTGTTCACCCCAAAAGGGATCAATATTATATGTTTTGTTTAAGCACAATGTTATGAAGTACGTATTTGTCTCTAAAATAGATAAATTTTGGAATATGACCTTTTAGTGAGTCTAAATTGAATTAATAAACGTAAATTTAAGTTTTTCTTCTCTTCACAGCAGGCGCAGTTTCGTAGCCGGTAACCGTCCGCAAAAGCGGTTGTTCACTCCTGAAATAAAGCGCTATCTGAAGGATTGGCTGGTGCGGAGACGGGAGAACCCTTACCCTAACAGGGACGAGAAGAAATATTTGGCTCACGAGACTGGCCTTACATACATACAGGTACTCGTATCTTCTATTGTTACTAATTAGTATTAATACTAAGGTGTCTTAAATTAGAGTAGGCGAAAAACATTAATCCCGTCTGACGTATGTACACAATAATTATCACCATAAAACCTAGTTCAATGAGATGTCTAGGCTAATGTTCAGAGTACCTAGAGGTGAGCTGACTAATTTGATGATATAGATATTAAACTTATTACTTGCCGGATGTAACACTTGATTAAAATACTTGTCAGTGATGCCCTATTATAATTCTAAGTAAATACACTTTAATATAGTACTTCTCTGTCCCCAAAATATTACGAAGGCGTGTATTTTTATACACAAACGTAAATACTTACGATTTCAGTTAAACGAAGGAAACAAATTAATACCTTTGTTATACTTGTTTAATCAGATTTGCAACTGGTTCGCGAACTGGCGACGAAAGCTTAAGAACGTGAACATGGACAGAAGCGACAAGACCTGGGGCCACCTCATCCGCACCTACAACAACCGTGCACAGGGCAACGTGGAACAGTTCAGCATCAGCTCCAACGACAGCATCTGGAGCGAAAACGAAAAGGGAAGCGGTGCAAGTGACACGCATTTCGACGGAGACGCAGAAGCCAGCCCTGAAAGCTTCTTATCCCAGAGTGACAACTGCGATGAAGCCCACTGCCTAATTAAAACCGAAGAAAGTATGCTCTTTAACAACAATTATCCTTGCCAAGAAAGCGAAGACAAAAACTCAAGTCCAATACTTTTGACAAAATGGCTAGAGAGCGCGGTTAGGTTCCAGCCGAGTGAAAGCAACTATTCTTGGTGGGCAGAAGATGTTAGAAGACGGGGGAGGAATGTTAAAGGAGGTGCTAGTGTGAACGCGTGGACTAAACATGGCCAAGATGAAGTGGAAGCTGCGGTTGCACTGACTGCCTTAGCTACAGCGTCGCTCGGGTCCCAATAGTTTAGTGTAGAGTAATACTTAAGGTAATATAGGAAATTATTCGGTTCCTTGGTTAATATGACGCTATAAAAGCGTTCGTTATTTGAAGTTGGTGCAAATTTGTATACACCAGGCATTGGATAAAAATTGGTATTAAGTAACTGAGTAAAATATGAAAATAATGTCACTATTTCGAAAAAAATAGTCATTTATTACCATATCGAACCTAGCTACCAATTCTGGCTTCTGATGTCCAAAAGGGCCCGCAACTAGAAAAAACGTCTTTAATGTTAATAGGTATTAACATTAACGACGTTTTTTCTTTAAAATATCCCTATTTTTGGCGTATGTGTTTGAATTGTGAAAATAGAATTAAAGGGCTTCAGCTATTAGATAAGCCTATTACAGAAGGAACCTTTAAGGTAGAATTATTGCTGATTATGTGCTAATCTAAGTAAAAGGAATACATGTTTCGATGTAAATTTTATTAAAGTAATGATAATTAATGCATAATTTAACCAATAATGAACTAATATAAATGCATGCAGATTTGAAGTGTTCAAAACCTAAAAATATTCTTAGAGTACTCATAAGATTAAGAAGCTTACCTCTGCAAGTTAACTTATTGTTGTGATAGAATTTGCTCAAAATTAACAAGGCTCAAATGTGTGAAATCTAGTTAGTATTTTGATCTCTTAATCTAATGTTTTTATACCAAAGAAAGATTAGTTTACCATGAAGCCACCCTTGTGGTTTGTGCAACAATTGATAACATACTCATGACCTAAAACTTCAAAAAAATTTGACATTATGATGAAATTGTAATTTGTGCATCAAATGTTTATTCATTGAAAAGCAGATCTCACTGTATCTTGTCATTAACATAATAAATTTTACTTCAATATCCTTATCAGATTTGTAGAAAGGCTGTTTTTATAATATTATAATATTTTCTTCCTTATTTTAAGAAACCAAATGCTTACATAATATGTATGTATTAATACATTATTGTATGTGTTAATAATCAATGACAGAACCAAATAATTTATGATCATTACCAGTGTTTGGAATTAAAATATGAAATAAAAATGTCATAACTACATTACCATTTATTTGTGTCTATAAAACTATCTAACAATAAAACATACATAAATTTACTTTGTATTTTCTTCACTTTTTTCTGGAGAACTCTGCAGTTCTACATGTTTCTCAAGGTGGCCCACCAACATTTGCTGTCCTCTTTGTAACTGGGTCACCAGAGAAGATCCTGCACTATCCAGGACAGCACACAGCTGGCTTCGAGCCATTTCTAAGTTGGGTAACTGGCTGAATTCTAGCAGCTCTTGTTTGGACATCAGTTTGTCTTCTACGATTCCCGCTGGAATGAGAGAATGGAACAACACATTAGACATACAAATATAAGATATACAAAGAAGTTATGTGTTAGTAAGATTACTGAAACCATTTTTAAACTGACCAACGAATATAATATGTACATAACAGTCTGTTGTTTTATCTATCTCTTTGTGTCAGAGGTGCAATTAAGTATATGCAAGGGCAAAAACTGATTGTAAACAACAACTATTAAGTTTCATCATTATTTCTATCAACTAAAATACACCAACTAAATATAAACATAAGCAACATTAGATTGGATGAATCAATTGAGGGAAAGTCAACCTAATTGTGATTTTTCTTCTATGTGACTGAAAAAATCTTCTATCTATGATGTAAATTATAAATAGTTCTTACCCATGAGAACCATTTGAGGCGCTTTCTTTAAAATCTTCAATGCTACGTTGATTTTATCAGGCTGTCCAAAAATTATATCTTGGTGTGATACAAATAGTTGATTAACTGCTTCATATTTTGTGCTAGTGGTTGCCATTTTGACTATTTTTTTACCATACTTCCTTAAATGCATATTGTTTTTTCTGAGAGCAGCAAACACAGGTAATTTATCCTCCATACTCAATGAATTCATGTGCAGAAATAGAACCATCTTGGAAGTATTGAACCAGTTTAGACACTCATTGGCTAATATTCTTTCGAAAGGATTATCAATTGCCTTTTTTTTGCTGGGTTCGAGATTTTTACAAAGAGTTATTTCTGGGATTGTGTGTTTTGGCGGACGATAAATGGGTTGAGTAAAATCTAGCAATAGTTGTTTCTCGAAATGTGGTGGTTTAGGCTTTTGTATGTTGATTTTACCACGAAACCTCTTCGTTAATACTATTGGATGAGATGTCTTCAATAACGCTGAAAACAAAAATTAACACTTAAAATAAGCAAAAACTTTACAATAGAGGTTATCTTCAGCACTTAACTTACAATTTCGAATAGATGCCATATTGACACTTGAATGAAAACCTAATACCTAAACTAATTTCATTTCATACACTAAAATATGATATATATAAGATTATTTCGCTTAGAGGAAAGAAATAAGTTTGAAGACTAGTATAGAGTAATTAGGAATTTATTGGTATCGGTCTTAATAAATTCAATTCAATTGCCATTGTAAAAACATATCGTAGCAATAATTTTGGCAATAACATGACTCAATAAATGACTACATAACATATATTTACGCCCTTTCGTCCTCAAGGAGATCCTTTCTTCAATAAAATGGCTAATTGCTAATATATATGTATGTATATCACTATAAATTGTTGGAAATGTTGTTTTATAGAAGCGAATTCTTTTTAAATACAGAAATTTTCTAGTGGGATTTAATCTGATATAAATGCAATATTACTTCATGTCTTCCTACTATATAAATGTACAATATATAGTATAACTGTATGACTCATCATCATCATGCATTAAGTGTATGACAACATTACTTATTTATCATTTTGAATTGAATTTATTTATCAGTTAGTTGAAACTTGAATTGATTCTAATCGAAAACAACATACATCTTGCTGCAGGTGATTCAGATACGTTACAATATATCTAAGAATGAAAAATCGTGGCAGAGATTCTCCTCCTCCAGCGCTAATTTCGTCTGATGACGACGGTGACAATGCTATAAACATGGATGGTGAAGATATTGAATATGAGGAGTTCGAAGAGGTTATCTTTGATGATGACGGCATGGATGGAGTTGATGATGGGGGTGAACCAGCGGAATGGTCAGGGGCTGATGAGGAGCAGGAAGACCCTGTTGAGGATAATTCTATTCAAACATTTACTAAACATACCGGTTCAGTATTCACTTGTGAAATACATAAAAGCGGTAAGATTGCCGCCACCGGTGGTGAAGATGATAAAGCTTTCGTTTGGAACTTAGAGACTGGTGAAATTATAATGGAATGTACCGGTCATAAGGATTCTGTGATTTATGTAGGCTTTACACATGATGAGAAGTATTTAGTTACTGTAGATATGGGTGGATTAATTAAAACATGGAAAGTTTGTTTGAATGGGGAACCTTGGCCAATAGTATTCGAGACGGAGACAGAAGATTTGTCTTGGAATAAACTACACTTTGGTACAAATGTACTGTTGTGTGGAGCAGATTCTGGGAATGTTTACTTGTTTAAGATTCCAACTGGAGACATGAAAGTACTACCAGGGAAAGGACAGCGAGTTGAAGTTGGCAAGGTTAGTGACATAATATCAAAGAAAGTATTATGTTATATATTTATTACTAGATGGATTTAACTGTACAGCTGATTTAGTTATGTCATTTGCACACAAACATTGGGGGCTTCGAACTTATAAATTACATTATATAATAGTAAAACATATTAATGTATAAAGATCCCCCAGAACTAATCTAGTAATCTAAATCATGAAGAGAATACGTATTCTGAATATTATATATTCAAATTTTTGCATTTTAAACAGAAATTCTATCATAAAACTTATTGAGTGCTGAAACACATTTTCTATCTACTTTCAGGTTTTCAAAGATGGTACCAGGCTGTGTGTTGCCTATAATGATGGCATAGCCAGAGTATGGGATCTAAAAACAGCCTCTTTAATATCAGAATTCAAGTGCTCTGAACCTGATAGTGGAATCCGGGATATTGATATCCATCCTGATGATAGCATAGTGGCTGCAGCTTCACCTGATGGTTAGTATTCCTATGAAACACATATACTATGTTACTTGTCTAATGTGAATTGGACTATCTAAGTTCACTGCTACTATTTTCCTATAATCAGTGTGATATGCTCAATGCTTTACAATACTAGTCTGCATAGTATTGGTTGGATAAGATCTATGATTGTGGACACTGTCTGTAATATCTAATCTAAATGTCTTCTAATCTAAAAATATAGCTGCAGAACAATATTTGATTTATCCTAAAATTATCAACTCTAAATCTCTATTAAATTATGGTCACCATATTAACATTAGCATCTAACAATCCTATCATCATGGTATTCATATTGGAAGCCACACAAATAGTTTTTTGAAACTAAACTCATAACAGCATATTTTTTTACAATGTGTATATTAAATGTTTATTATTATACTAAGAACATAATATATTTGTTGTTCCAGGTAAAATTTCATTAGTTAAAGCAGCAAATGGAAAGATTGTGGGACAGATGAGTGATAATGCTGATTTAGAAAGAGTCTTATTTAGCCCTGAAGCTTTAGGATGTTTTGCTACAGGTAATAAAATATTGTACTAGTTGTGTTGAATGTTTCTGTTATAAAATTATGCTTTATATGCAAGCATTCAGAAAAGGTTGGACAGACCTCTGAGGTATATAAATCTAAGAGCTTTTGGAATTCAGGCTAGACTAAACGCTATAGTTTTAAAAATCAGTAATGAGCCTTTAGCTATTATACCAATATATCTCTATGATGATCTCTGTAGCGCAAAATATATGTTGACTAGTACCCTTAACACAAGTCTTAATTGTACTTAGAAAGGAGCTCGTTCAATTGGAGTAATGTCCTACAATATTATTATTGTCTCTCACACCTTATAATATGGCGAAATGTACCTATAATATGTATAATAGACACCATCTACTACTTAATTCTCTCAAGTCATCAGAAAGAGACATTTTATAACTTTCAAGATTTTACGCTATATTGCCATCAACTTTTCGGTATCATAGTACTTGTAAAGTCTTTTTTTGACTTTCAATGAATGTACTCTACTTGTACTTATGTTGAATAAAAACATATGACTTTGACTTAGCAAGTTTATATTAAACATTGCTTTTAATAATAATTGAACATTATTCTTATTAAAACAAGTAATCAACCATTTATTTCATCAGGTACACTACAAGGCAGCGTACAAATCTGGGATGCAAGCAAAGTTATGGTACGTGTGACTTGTTCAAAACCCCCAAACCCAAAATCTGGTACCACAAAACTGACCTGGATAGACTCTCATCTAGTTACTGGCTGCTTAGATGGTACAGTAAAAGTATATGACTATAGAACAGGAGAGACCAAAGTGGTTCTCGGTGGACATAAGTCAGAATTACTAGATTTTTCATACAATGAGCAGACTAAGTTATTGTTGACCTGTTCAGATGATAATACAGCAAAATTGTATAAGTTGGATTTAAGTAATCAAAGTTAAGTGTAAGTATATTGGGGAGGTTAAGATATTTTTGTTACAGTACTTCTGTAAACAATCAACTTATCTTTTATTGTATATCGTTATCTTTGATTATTTTTGTTATTATTTCCAGAATTGTAAATATAATATTATTTAAAGAACATTACACTTGTTTAATTTATTGAAAATTATTTTGATAATAACTATGTATAAGTTTCGTTTATTTCTACTATTTCATGCCACAGCTTATTCTACTACTATAATATAGCCACGTTAGCTGCAACAAGTATCAAATGCGAGTCGTAAATATAATGCAGACTAGCTGCCTGTCTTCCTAGTAAGTAATACCATAGCCAGGAACCAGGGGGTAAAAACTTAATTAATTACCAGGTGAGTGATCTTATCATGCATCATATTAAAGTTATCAAAATTTGAGATTCGTTCCCTTTAATTATTCTGTTACTATCTTAACTAGGATAGGTGACACATTATCAAAGGATTTGAATGTAGGTATGTTATCAACGCAAAGGAACATGGGAAACAATGCCAGCCCGCCACTTAAATAGTTCATTACCATGTCATAATCATGGGTAGATAACAGTAACACGAATACCACACAGTGATAACTAACTGCATGTAATTACATATGATCGTTTTTAAGGACCAACATTGAACTTGGGAACTTTATTCAAAATCAGTAAACATTAACGTGAAATATCAGCTTTATTTAACTATGGTTGGGTTATAATATCAAAATAAAGTTAGATCATTATTTTCCTTACTCCTTTATACCACACAACAGGTTAATGAGACGGAACTTGCTTTGGAACCTTTTCGTCTACCCTTTTTAGAGTAAATAATGATGTGTGAATGTGGATATGACCTTATCACCTACTTAATATAGCCCAGGTACATTACGCACGATTTATTTTGATTTGTTAATTCTGAAATAATTCTAAGAAAAGAAGTGAGTTTCGAATACAATGCTCATCGTAGTAGAACATTGGCAACGTGTTCGCCATGTGAGCGCGACCATTGTTTGAGCAAGGGAGGGCCTAACCTAACATCAACGACCAATTTAGTTGAAATTAACTCTTATGTTTAGAGTCACAGAAGCGTGCCTTGTTCAGTGGTGCTTACTATGTTTGGAAGCTGGTGTTCCGTGGTGTGTGACCGCGACCCTTCCTCAGCCAGGCCTTTGGTCGTGCCGTACGCCGGCTGCTCTGCCAGACAGAGTTAGTTTTTGTGAGAACAGTGAGCGGGAAGCACGTGTTGCTAGCACTTTAGTACACGCGTTATCAGTGACGAGACCGGCATTTATTTACACGATTTATATATAGTTCCAATTTGCATAAAACCTTGATTACACTGTTCTTAAATTAAATGTGTTATTAGGAATTATTTACACATGCGAAATGCTGTAACCTTATCAAAGAAAATAGTCAAATATGATAATTTAAACGCGGAACCGCACTCTAGCTGTGACTTGTGGTTGCGGGTTTGAAATAGCAGAGGAGTGAAATAATATAAATTAACTGTGTTTTAAAGGTGTTACTTGGTTCGTGGGTGCTACCGTATACACGTGGCTTTTACAATAGCCCAATTGTATGATGCAATGTTTGCCCGCTCCCAGCTCATCTGAGCGTTTATGAATGAAAACTTGTTTCGTTTTGAAAGAAGCCTTTTTTTAAGTATTACTTGGAGTGTGTCATTAAACATGGCGAAAGTTTCTTCGACGGAGGGGTTGAAGCCCAGGCTGATGGAGACTTCTTCTCAAGAGGAGAGCCAGGAGAGCAGCAATGGAGTGCATTTGAAGAAAGAGCTGGGGTTAATGGACGGCGTGGCCATCATTGTCGGCGTCATAGTGGGCTCCGGGATATTCGTGTCTCCTAGTCTGGCACTCAAGTACGCTGGTTCAAAAGGAATGGCCCTCATAGTGTGGGTGCTGTCTGGTTTCCTCTCGATGATCGGTGCTCTATGCTATGCGGAACTTGGTAAGTGTGAGAATAGCTTTGCTAAATTTAGTACTTAAGTGTTATTACTTATTAAACTAGGCCTACAGAATTTGTAATATATGCGTGACTTGCATAGCACGAGAAAAAGTTAATGTCTGTAACGATAACTGATAAAGTTTTCGCATAGTTATTCATTTAATTCTTAAAGTATTGTAGTTGGGTATTTTGTTTCCAGTTTATACAGAATTTGTCATTTCCTTGAGGTATTACATTAAGAGATGGGAGATAAGAGTTTAAGTAGGTAATAGAAGTCCGTGGTTCGATTCTCGGTAGGGCTGACTATAGATGAGGTTCATTTGAGTGTTTATCTATTATGATATCATTTTACGTAGGTGGGTATTCAAACAGAAATCATTATACAAATCTTCTGACAAGTATTATTGCATATATGTGCTAAAGACTTACGTGTTTACAGCATAAAATCTATTTTCCCATTACAGGGGTCGAGAGACCACTGAGCAAAATCTTTCCGTTCTTCTAAACCACTTTCGCTTCTTTACAAATTGTAAAGCACCTACCTGTATAAAATATACACCATTCACATTCCCTTTAAACGGGTTCTTCGACAGGTGTAGTTTAATTCTACGAATAAAGAAATCAAAGGGTAAATAAAAATGGGGCGCGAGACCACTGATTTAGGCGGTAGAAATACAAATTTGTATTATTTTGACAATGTTAGAGGTGTTTAATACACAGGACACATTTCAGCTCTTAAAATAATTAACAAACCCGACAACCGACTTAACAATACCAACTTTGCAACGGTTAAAGTACAGTTCTATTTACATCCACTAATCATTTATTTAATTTGATTAGTTGCGAGTAGTATTGGTAAAGAAAGTAACAATCAGTGCTTACTTTATTTAAATTCAACGGTATCATTAACATTAGACTACGCCATTTCACTGCAACTTTATTTATATATTCTTTTGTTATGAATTTATAACTATGCATATGAGCAGATGCATTTCGTATACTTATGAATTTGAATTAGAACATACATACTGCCTAATTATGAAGTAAGTATATTTAAATACAATCGTCTAATGCAGTGTGGGAAGCGTTTATTCTTGACAGAAACATTTAAAACATTGAATTTGCCGATATAATTTTAATGATGCTGTTCGGATAGAACTTACTCGATTTATGAAGAAAAAGTGGCTTGCTAATTAGGTAAAATGAGTTACACCCATCCGTTTTCTTTTCAAATTTTCATAATATTTTGTCATATCGACGCATTGCGATGTTGGCTACAAACATAAGCCAAGCTGTAACTAATTTAAATTAATTTATCACCACGGATTATTTACTTTCGTTCGTTCTATTTAGAGTAGAAATAAATCATTAACTAGACACTTAGATCTTATTTCCGTTTCATTGAGTTATCGTTGTTATAAGATGCTTCCATTATTTAACTAATGCATGGATATAACTTTGTTGGATTTTTTAAACGTTTATTTTACCAACTAGATTTACATAACTAGGTTAATGAATCTATGACGAACCAAAAGACTTGCCAACAAAATATGACCCATACAAGCTTAGAAATTGCATAACTGAACCATACGAATAAATTTCTTATGTCGGTCAAAGAACTAGATTATACAACTTTATTGTACAATATTTATACTTCTACTCTTTTATCGTAACAATTTAGGTATTGCTTCAAATGGCTTTTGATATTAATATAAAAAAATATGTAAGTATAACATACTGATCGAGACTGTTAACCTTTTCGGAGTTCAAAAACTTCAGACTACATATGTAGTCGTCACTGCGTAGGTCTTTGGCCAATCGAAGCCTATATACCCCTATCTTTAAAGTCTATGGTCAATCATGATTCAAATACTACCTATAAATACAGACAGGTAACGATATTACTCGTCTACCAGTTCAAAGCCTAACTAGGCCTTTGATGCGCACGCTGGTAATTCACACGTTGTTAGTCATTCATGGAAGCGTACGTTTTGGAATAAACTCGTACAAAGGAACTTTTATGAATAAAATACTAGACAACGTGACGTAATTAAGCGTATCGTAGTTGTTGGGTGTTTGACTCAGCATAAGTAATATAATATTACACAAACCTAGTAATATAACTGTCTATCTGATCAACATGATGGTTCGGGATATCTTTAGAATTACTACCTCTACAAAGGTGAAGATGACACTTATTCCTCTTACTACCCGGTAAGGGAATTGAGCGTAAATATTATTATTATATCGTGCTATTTGGTAACGTTTGTTAAATGAAGTAAAAGTACTTGAGCTAAATAAAATCTATTTCGACGGGAAAATAGGCTAATTATTCCAAAGGCGACGACGAAGTTATTAAATATTATTCCACGATTTTGTACAACCGGCAATGGATAAGCAATCACATCTATGGTGTACCAAAAGCACGCACACTGTAACAAAATGTTTCACATCCATTTTAATACTATTTCAGGCACAATGATACCCAAGTCTGGCGGTGACTATGCCTACATAGGGGAAGCTTATGGACCCTTGGCAGCCTTCCTATATCTATGGGTGGCCCTTTTCATCTTGGTACCTACGGGCAATGCGATAACAGCACTAACATTTGCCCAGAACATACTTCAACCTCTATGGCCAGCTTGCGAACCGCCTGGAGATGCCGTCAGTCTAATAGCCGCTTTTATCACGTGTAAGTATTGTTATTCTGTAATATGTTGATGATATCGTACTGTAAATTATATAATTATGTATGTATCATATTATTTGTAAACAAAACCAAGGGATGAATTCGGGTATAAATAGGAATTCCTTATTTATTCATGGCCTTTTTTACCATATGTAATTTTGAATCGTTTGGTTCCAATTTTAACGGTGGAACTGAATGACAAACGAATGGTATTTGCAATGTTAATTTTCTTAAGATCTTAAAGTTTTCAACGTCGTACACACATAACGCACCTTCACGTACTAAATAAAAAACCATTTAGTAAATACCTGCGAACGTACGTATGGTTGAAAGTTTTTAATTACACATAACAATTCTGCACAAAAGCTTTTGCCAATCAGGAATAAATCGGTTAAGTCCTCATTGAGCTTTTTTCTGGTCCTGTTGGACTGGTTAGTATTCAGCTTTCTTTTGAAATGACTTAACATGAATTCGATGGACCAGTCCCATTATAATCTGGTTTCCTCAATTAATTTTATGATTATCTGCAGCACACTTAACTGCATTTAAATATCCTGCGAATAGCATGCGAAAGGATGCTTTAAGTTATCATCATTATGCAAATATAAACGTGTGAACATAATAGCTGCTATCCTTTACGGGGTAGTCAGAGTTTCAGTAAATGACCACCAACGATGCTGACTTTTTTTTTACAGTCAGCATCTAAAATGATATGTGATACACGGAAAAGTCGTGATCGGATACAATTATTTGTTATTGTTTATGAAAGAATATGCAGAAATTATGATATTTTGTAACCGTGGTAGTAATGAAGTGAATACATATTTCGAAATTTATTGCGAAATCGTACATAGAAATACAAAAATGTAAATTCCATTACTACTTTTTCAGTGACGTGAATGAATTTGAATGTTACGATCTCGCGAAAATATATTGCGCCTACAAATAACTTTGCTAAAACATAATAGGTAATTGTATGGTTTAGATATCACTCTTACATATTATATCTTTACATAACTTTTGTTTACCGAAGAATGAAAGTCAAGGAATTTCCCTCATTCGTGCTACTCGTGAGTTCGTTATCTTGTTAAGTACGTTTCGCTACCTTACACCAAAGCACACAAGAGCAATCAAAAGATAAACTGTTAACGAGATCACAATAGCGGCCTATTTAGGTGCGACGACCTCTATTGGCTAAAATTATACCATACGAAACTGATACTCTCGTGTTGTTATCTTAACAATACAATGAACAAGATAATGAGGGAGTCGCCAAAGGATTGAATGAAGCGTTCATTTTATTATAATCATACTGGATACTGAGTGCTTTGCTCATCCGTTGAACTGTAGACAATGCTTGCGAACTCCGGGTTCATGATATATGACTAAAAACTCACACTTTGATGAGTTAACAGAATTTTGACAGGATGTCAGTGAGAGGGAGAGGTAGAACAAGATATACACCAGTATTTATTACTTAAGATAGAAAATATCAAAGGTTAAGCTTTCATATACAAGCGTTCGGTGTTATTTATTTGGCTCTCGGTCATGTTAGGGTATCCAATAAGCAATTTTTCAAAACGCTTATTGAAATCTCTGAAATTTTACGTTACAGACCATTTAAACTCGATAATAAAGGATACCAAGTTATATAATATATTCTTGGATACATATAATTTCGGTTTGCGCTATCTATCAAATACGCAATGAACAAAAAGTAAACTTATCTTAAAGGTATCTCAAACTAATAGGCACAATATAGATTCCTTGTACTCTGCGATAGTTGGCGACTGATTGCCTCTGACAGGATAATGGTGGTGGCATCCTCCCGCATGCTGCTCAGCACTTTGCTACGAGATCATCTTGGCAAATAGGAAAACAGGCGAAGGGCGTGTTATTGGATCAACAATTGAGACTGGTGTCAATCTTATGTAACAGTCTATTTAGTATATACAATGTATAGCTGTATGTATACAATGTATAAATCTGTATGAGTTGCTATAGCCATAATTGAACAAATAGCGGAAAATTCGGAACTTAGGTTATGACTCAGTCGTTGGTAACTTTACCTAAGATTCAATTTCTGCCTTAGCATACCATTTTTAATTTTCTATGTACAATCTTTTTGAAAAAACTTTGTGAGGTAAACTATCTCAATATCCTCTACTTTTACTACAATTACCGTCATCGGAACATGCGATACTCAGAACTTGAAAAAGTATTGTTCCTCAGTTTTAATTGAGATACATACATACATACACATCACGCCTGATTCCCTGTAGAGGGGTAGGAAGAAATCACGGATCCTCATTTGTCTCGATCCTGACAGACCACTTTCGCTTCATTGACATTCATACATCCTCTCATACACTTAATTGAGATAATATTTTATAATTCCAGGTTTCCTTACCGTGATAAACTGCTACAACGTGAAATGGGTGACGCGAGTGCAGGATTCCTTCACCGCCGCAAAAATACTGGCGCTGCTTATAACGTTTTTCGCAAGTCTATGGTACATGTTCTCTGGTCACACCGAGAACTTCCAATACATGATGAAGGGGACCAGTACATCACCCAGTGCGATTGCGATAGCCTTTTACACTGGCCTGTTTTCGTATTCAGGATGGAACTATTTGAATTTCGTAACCGAAGAGCTGAAGGATCCGTACAGGTATTAAAACTCTTACATACTCATATGTACATATACATTCACATCCCTTTATCCGTTTCCTGAGTCGATAGAACCTCGCAGATATAAAATGTCCATGGTCACAGTCAGCGTCAATTGCAATACATTAATATGGTTCATAGTGACATTTTCAATCCACTGGTCGCTTACGTACATGATTATTAACACGGTTATAGCGTACCACTTGTTCAAATGAACTGAAAAATGGCAATACTATCGAATTATAATATGTTCCAATTCGTACATTATACTGTATAACTTTATATCATCCATTCTCTCTCATTTGCCCATGCTTGTAGGGTCGTAATCAAACCGATTACTGGCTGCGTTTAATCCCAGCACATCTCATCACAGGGTTGGCAAATGCATATACAAATGCATCAACCACACTTAGAATATTTTTCTCATGAATAACAAATGCTATAGATGAAATTGGTTAATATTCTAATTACAATCATGTTTCTAATTCCAGAAATCTTCCCCGTGCGATTTGCATATCAATGCCTATCGTAACATTGGTATACGCGCTTACAAACGTCGCTTACTTTGCCGTACTTTCTGATGACGAAATCAGAGCCTCTGAAGCTGTGGCGGTGACCTTCAGCGAAAAAATCCTCGGAATGATGTCCTGGATCATGCCACTATTCGTTGCTCTATGTACCTTTGGGTCCCTGAACGGAGCTATTTACGCCTCCTCCAGATTATTCTTCGTAGGAGCTAGGAATGGTCATCTTCCATTGGCGATATCTTTGATAGATGTTCGCAGACTGACGCCTGTGCCTTCGTTAATTTTTATGGTGAGTACCTTTCTAGTAACACGTACAGCGAAGAAAAATATAGACTAACACTTCGACAATGTTTTTTATCTTTGCAATTTCGGAAGTAGTAATTATATGGCCGCTTCGAGCCTATGTGTTTACCGGATAGTCAGTAGGTATTTGTAATGTGGCAGATGGTAAGCCATGGTTAGGGAACAGGTAGGTTTGCTCACGATGTTTTCCTTCACCGTAGTACTCGGTGTATTTCGCAAATGTTATATTGAGAAATAATCAAGACACTATATTATATAAGCCTCAGATGCAATGTGCATATAGATTATATTTACTACCCTTATGATACATGACAACCAATGTATTATTTTTATGAAACTTTTCTTATACGATTGTTTTTAGTAAATATGATTGAAATTGCTTTATAAACTTGTCACAGTTTCGCCAACTTCTGAGAAGCATTGTGTCCTGCTAAAAGTTTATTTTAGCAATGCAAAACTGTAGTCGTATAAATTAAAACGCTAATAGAAATAAAATCAATTTATAATACACTAAACTATGCTGATCTATTGGCAAGATATTCGTTAAAAATATATTTAGTTTTATATATTAATAAATACCTTTTGTCTTTTCAGTGCCTCGTGACACTGCTTCTACTCATGTCAAACAACGTGGAATCTCTAATCGTGTGCGTGACTGCGGTGGAAGCCATCTTCATTCTCATATCCATCACAGGGTTAATGTGGTTGCGATATAAACAACCAAATCTAAACCGGCCTATAAAGGTCAACATTTTATTGCCTGTATTTTATTCCATTATATGTACGTTCCTCATAGTTTTATCTTGCTTTACCCATCCTGTAGAAGTAGGTATTGGTGTTTTATTTATTGTGCTAGGTGTTCCCGTTTATTACGTTTTCATTGGTTGGCAAACCAAGCCACATTGGATGCAATCAGCCTTCGACAGTTTCAATCTTACGTGCTGTAAACTGTTCCTATGTTTGCCAGAAGATTCTAAAGATTTGTAAGTATGTATTTGTTAATCTCACAATACATTCCTACAACATATACTGCTACTGATATACTGTAAGTAGTTAGTAGATATGTATTGCTAAATATTGTAAATGTATTTGATAGTTAAATTACAAATGCTCAAGTCTTCCTAACCAATAATGTATAATTTTGTAAGCCAAACCAAACCAAATTCTCTGTAAATTTCTGTTTAAACTGGATATTGTCTCAAAAAGTACCTTAAATAACATTAGGTTATGCTTTATTGAGGCGCTAATTATCACATTAACATCAGTTATCACAACAGAGTAGAAACCTAAATGAATGTCCAATATATTATGTATTCTTTTTACTTTTGTAAACGATGTGTCCTTTATCAAGGACATTATACTACCCTCATTAATCTAAGTACAATATTACTGTTTAGGCTCTTAGGCAACGACCAACTGATTGTATGTCAATTAGTATTATAAGTTAATACATTGTTCCATAGTAATAACGAAAAAGAAATTTGTCAATTGTGTTAGTATTGAGTTAAATTAGTATTTCATGATTAGTCTAAATTATCTTTAGGCGTGTCGAATAAGTTTACAAGGAATTAAATTCCTGTTATTTTTCTCAATAGCTTAGACCTAGAATACACGTGTACAGATTTTGGGTGCATTTGTAAATTTATACCTAGAATATGTTTTTTAAAATTCCATAATATTGTTATCGCATTCTTTATTACTGTGTGTTACACTGCTTAGTGTTAATGCCCTTCTCATACGATACGGATACATCAACAAATCTATATAAGAGTTACAAATACAATTGAGTGAATGTGATGCGCTTAAGGTTTGTTTGTAAATAAGTATTTACTAGTAATATAAACTTTTATATGGACGTATCCATATAAATATGTTGTTATATTTTAAACGTGTTGTGATATTTATAAAGACATGACCCACTCCACTACCTTTACATTCCTTTATTAAACAGCTAGCACATTGAACTTGTTTGAGCGGTGAGTTGTAAATAAAGAGTGAGTAATTTTACAATTTATGCATTTTATTTACCAATTGGTTCAATAATCTTTGAATGGGTTGTTACACCATGCCTTCATGTTAACTCGAATTATTTATTAATTCAATATGCGTATAATGCCCGATATTAACCAATCGTCCAATTGATTCCGTTTACACCTAGTTGTTTAGGCGCTTACTACGACGGCCCGGCCAAAACGGCAACTAGTTAATATTATTTTTACGTACCAGACAGCAGGCGTAATTACATGTTACTAAGATTAATTTGTTAATCGCAATATGTAGTATTAATGAAATAATATATGGCTTCAAAAGAGGGGTCAAACAGTAACCTCTCAACCTTTGATCACCGGCTAAAAAAAGTCTGTGGCACTGCAAGTGTTTCAGTTTCAAAATTTATAAGTATATAATAATTTATATAGGATAGTACGGTTCAACATAGGATATTTTTCCTGTCCTTTATGTGGCTTGACTTAACTTTATATTGTCAAGCTATAGCCGTAACATCTAGTCAACAAAAAGCCTGTGCATAAAAAGTACGAGTATAAACCTCCTTTTTACCTATTGGTGAAATACACTATATTCAAATCAATATAGTGCAATTAAATATATCTCGATAAATTACACTAATTGATTTAATTTTGCATGACAGTAATAATGATGAATTTTTTACTGTTATTTTTCTATAAGCTCGAATCATGCTTGCGGATATGAGGATTAACGACTTATATTCATCTAGCTCATGGACTAAATATTTTTCTGTCATTGTAAAGAAGAGTCCTGTTTGTTTGGGGTTTGACTCTGTATCAATGTTACAGGTTTCAAATCTTACTTGAGCATGTACCAATGGAAATGAAGTTAAATGAATTTCTATGTACATTTTCGTAATAAAAATACATTAACCTACGAAATGCGTCGAATACTACGGTGACGGAAAACATCGTGAGGAAACCTACCCGTTCGCCGAAGAAGTAATAGCTAGTGCTTGTAAATGGCGACTTGGCTTGCCACCTACCACATCGAGTACTAACTATCTGGTCAACACGTGAGTTCGAGGTAGCCATAGATTAGGTGGATACCTGAACCTCTGACTACCCCGCATGGGTTAATGTTCATGAAAGCGTCTGTCTTTTGTTTTTGTAAAATTATACTATAAATTGGCACTTAATACAAAGGAGCAGCAAATATATTTAATACAAAGCAATAAAGAATTTAAAACAAAAGCGATGCAGGTGTCGCAGGCCGAGCCAGTGCCATTGCGAATAAGATCCATCTCACCTATTTGCTGGCAAAAGGTAGAGCCCTATTATGCCAGCACTGAACTACGGTTTTAAAAATAGTAGGTTTTGAACCCCGTATGTTATGACAGTCTCGGCCACGCTTTACATATATTTATCAATGCTATTTTGAATAAATTGTTTTGAAATATATACAAAGTGAGAGTATATATGTAAGTGAAGTACTACATAGAAATAATTTTAACCGAACTAATTATAAACATAACAAACTTCACGACTTGCATACACATTTTCTTTTTTATTGAGGCGGGGTATTCAAAGGCTTAAGAGGCTAAGTGCCCATCTCCGATATTCCAAAAGTATGTTAGGTAAGGTCCACTCAAAGCCCGCGTTTCACTAAATAGACAGCACTCTACCCCGAGGAATAGGCAGATTTCCTCATGATATTTTCAATAGCCGTTAGCGGCTGCATATTATTTTGTACGCAAATAAAATTAACATTTTAAAATTTCTTTGGTACATGCCAGAGCCGGGATTCGAAACTAAGACCTCTAATAAGAAGTCGGAAGTCTTCCTCACTTTTCCTCTCATTACATGTGAATAATACGATACATATACAATGTTCGGAAGTTTGGAGTGATCTTAACAATATTAAATTTAGAGCACAGTACTCTGGCCACATTATGAATAAATAACATGAAGATATGTATAACTTAATAATAACATGAAGTAATAATAATATAATAATATGAAGATATAACTTTTTGTTTACTAGCAGGAAATGTTTCAATGACTTAAGGAAGCCACGTCTGTTTGTCCGATTTACAACAAGTAGTCAGTCGTAGATAACCGCCGTGGCAAGATAAGAAATTCACATTATCTTATCGTTTATCAATTGCTTGTGAACTAATAGGAATTCATCAACTATACTCATGTTATTTTATATAAGTACAGTGTAGGATTTTCATTATAAAAGCAATAAAACGTAACCTTAGAAAGTCTTAAAGAGAGCCTTGAATAAATCCTTACACATAAAAGCAGAATGAATCATTGCCTAAATATTTCATTCATACATGCCTAAATTGTACAACAAAATATTGAAAATACTCATTCCTTTCCGTTAAAACAATAATGGTATTTGAATTTTTCACTGTGGATATTAAATAAATTCGCAATGTGTATTTATGATCTTAATAAGTATAAAGAAAAGAGCTACCTTTTCGTTGAATAAGTTGTAAATAATTCTGTTAATATTTGGACTGCAACTGAGGAAGACTATGCTGTAAGATTTTGGGCTACTCACTTGTATGATTAAATCTTACATCTCCATTTACAGTTTCTGAACATATAGAAAACATAACATCAACAAGTATCTATTTATATCTAGAGTATATGGGAACTGACTCAACTGTTTTCTAGCAGGAGCCCGCCTCCAGCGCTGTTTTTCTGCCAAACCCCAACATACTAACTAATAGGATAGTATTCATGACCATAACATTTTCTAAATAACTCTTTTCACTTACTACTTGCGACTATGTTGAAGATACTCGTATTTTTATTAAGCGACAAATAAGTTAAATAAATATTTGAAGTTCGATTTTAATAAACATTCGTATCGCTATTAAGTAAATATACAGTTACCGTGTGCTTATCGTACGTTTAATTCTAAAAGTCGTAACAAGTGCTTGAATATGACCAATAATACTTAATATAATAATAACATTTGAGAAACTCTTTCACCAGTTGTAGGTAGGTTTATTTCAGTCACATTACACTACTACTATATGGATATATTACCATAGTCCCAGCTGAAACGCAGAAGCAAAAATATTTCCCCAGTCTCAACCTCACGATTTAGTCGCTCCAAATAAATATACTTTTACATAGTAAAAATTCATTTAAATATTGCACCATACTCCTCCATTATTCTTTCAGTTAACAGTCTCGTTTCATAGTAGTTAAGTTGATGATTGATAACCGGTTAAATTCCAAGTTTTTGCAGCTACAATTTGTTGTTAAATAAAAAGTGGCAGTTTTTGAGCACAGTACGTAAAAGCCATTGGTAAGATGAGTTGGATGTGCTCATTGACATAAGTTTATTCGTGCGTATCGATGTCTTACAATAAAGCCGGATATTGTAAGCTTATCTAGGAAGCTATATACTCGATCTATTTATTTATTTTTTCTGCATGCACAAGAATGCTTGCCTAACCATCTGTAAAAACTATAAAAAATGTATGCTAAGCTCTTGCACTATGAAGCTCTCGTTTGAAAATAAACTTAAATTACTGTTTTTTTATTTACATTCTTATGTGATTATATTAATATTACTGGTGTTTAATTAACTTAAGTATAACATCATTGTTCGAAAGTAAACATTATAATTATTATCTTCTAAGAAAACAAATTGAAATGTAAATTAATTTGTGACGTTGCATCAATAGCATTGGTTATTAAGAATCATTAGTTTATCTAAATAAGGGACTCATATCTTTACGTACAGCTATTTAATATTTCTGTCGCGAAGCCGGAAAAGGTCCTGTGTATCGTTGGGGCTATATTGTTACGATTATGTTTGTTGGCATAACATACGGTTCATGAGTTTTGTTTACACACTCTCTTTAATTGTGGCAGTCAGAGGTTTGAGAGCCCTACTCCGAAATTTGTAAAGTATGGTAGGGATGAGCTATTTAAAGCCCGCGCTTCACAAGGTAGACCCAAAACGAGGGGTAGTGAACCGTATCGCCGCCGTATACAGACATTGCCAATTACCGAGGGATAGACAGGTTTAATTGATTAAATTGTTGGACCTCTGTAAGCCTGATTCATAATTACAATATGGTAAACTCTAACGTAGTTCTGCTGCCAAAGAACACTACGTTTTGATACTGATTGTGTGATACATGTTTTGACACGAAAGCTGAATTCAAAAGAATAAAAGTCTTCCTTTTAATAAATAGTCTTAAGTTCAAGAATGGACTTAAAAGAATCTAGTTTCCACATAAATACCTAACTTATCTAGATTGACTTTTGAATTCTAGATTGAGAATTGAATATTTTAAATGAATCCGAAAAAAATATTATATTTAACCATGATGTCCAATGACCTCTAGGAATGTAAACAGCTAGTTACAGACTTATAATCAAGATCAAACCTCAATGCAATTGTGTTTTCTGATAGATGGATGGTGTAAGTATGTCATTGAGTGTGAATTAAGACTTTTGTTGTTTGTATCAGCTATGAAATGAAATGGAACTTACACCCTTAGATTCAAATCACCGTTCGAGGTTATCAGAACCTACCTTCTTGCACTTATTAGTATTAGGGTTATGATGGAATTTATTGAGAATAATTACCAAATGTTATAAAGATTAAAAGTTTTCAGTTTACAGCTTAAATAAAATTAAGACGGTGACATTTGATAGTGATTTTATGGATACATTTTTATTTAGCTACTGACTCACCTATCTTCGATAATAATTCATGGTTTTATGATCTTCCTTAGATAACACGTATCTATTAATGTACTAAGAATATTTCGAATGTGACTTCCAAAATAATAACAACATACCTCAGTTTAACTTCTAGTAAATCCGATTATAACAATAAAATTTTCATTTATCAAAACATTCAAGATAGCTTATTATTGTGATATGCGGTAAACACTTCTTAGACTAGACTAGATTGTATTTATTTACTTCTTCATTGCGTACTAGTAGCAGTTTAATCAATTTCCATATCGTGAAGCGAAAGCACATGTGACTTATCTAATCTATGGAAAATGTGGAACTGTAATGGATTAATGAATATCCGGAACTATTTCCACACTGTTTACATAAATGGGAGCAAAAACGCGGCTTACTTCTATCAAACTACTCGGCAAAGAAACGGGACTACGCAATATCAGTAGAAAGTGACAGGTTTTAGTTAAATAACGATAAAAAGCAGCCTTCGTAGAGACGATTTTTTACTTGAACTCTTGTTTACTTTCCATTCGATATCGCTAAGCTTAGGTAACGATTACCACTGTTTGCCTGACAATATTTATATTTTATTGGGGAAATGATAACGCCCTACAAGAAAGTATGACTTCGAGATAGTAACAAACAAAGTCTCTATAGGACGGACTCGTTATGATAATACAACGCTTAAAAAGTCAACTGTGTTGATCGTGTCCTCGTCACATGCAAACAGAAATCGAAAGTAAATAACAATTGTATCACGTCACTATTATTCACATTAGCCTTTCGAGCGTATTTATTCAGTTTTCGCTGACGAATGATTTATGTGGAACCGAAAAACATTGGAAGTGTCATTATTATAGTTTGTGTAACTAGCAAAATCTATTCACGAGTTAGCTCCGCCAGGTTAGACCAGGAAATTAACGCTTTTCGAATTATCGTCGTCATCGAGGGGTTTGTAATTGCGATTGTGGCTGATCTTTATTGATAGACACATGTGGCGGTTGTGTCCGTGCTGCCTTGAACCTGTACTAAAATCAAAACAATGATTATAAAACATCACATGCTGGTTATTATACTCGTATCGTGACAAATGTTTTTTCAATAGATATCAAATGACTAAGACTGTCGTCAATTAAATGTATCTAAATTTAAATATACCTTTTTAAAGGTAAGTTTGTTAATAGACATATAATGTCCACCGATTTAGACGCATTTATCAAATTTCTTATATGACAAGATAAATAATCTCAAACATTTAGATTACATAATCAACATTCAAAGAATAGGATATTTAATTATGCGCATCATTTTTAAATAAAAAACTAGAAATGGTTGAAGTCTAGCTATATATTTACTAAATACATCACTTCTACCGTTGCAAAAAAGAAGTTCGAAATTATTTTCACAAATGGCCAAAAATGAGATTTTCTGGATCTGTCGAGGAAGAGCCCAGCAGGTTTTCTGGAGAAACATAGGCCTTTGGCCTTCATGAACTCGACGGAGGTCCCTCAGGACTCCGATTGCCCCAAATTGCCTAATGGTAGTGAAGCGTATGTTTCTGCGAAGGGCGATGAACTGAGTAATTTTGTACCTCCATTATGTGCCAACAAAAACAACCACCGTTTGACTTCTGAAACACAGGAGTCTATATTCTAATGATACAAACAGCAGTATCTGTATTAAATACTTTTTGTAAACATACCAACTTTATAGATAATTCAATAAATCTCATTAAGCGACGCAATCCTAGGAGGATCAGTAGGTCTAGTAGGATAGATAGGATTGTCTATCGTAAAATAGATGAAATTCCTTAAACTCCTCAAATTCCTCAGGTGATGATAGTGTATGTACTCATTTTCTTGGCACGCAAAAGAGCGGTTCTGTCCAGCTTGACCTCCGAATCTCAATTGGATGATTGCGGATGCGGAGTACGACTACTTAGGTTTGGTAGATCCACATAAGCAATCTCGCGATGACCAGCATCCGACAGACTGGGCGTCGAGAATCCATCCCGTAGAGTTCGTCACACGTCACTCGCGCCTCCACCGTTGTGGCCGAGTGAAAGTCGACTCACGAGCGGACGTCCAGTCTCGATTGGTTAACACTCGGCATCGGTCGCGAAACTCGCTTATCGGACACTCGATCGAAATTAATCGCTAATCGGCACTTATAAAACGATACCAGTTTAATGCGCGAGCGCAAGCTATCAAGACACATCGCTCACTTGTATTCCATGAAAAGGGATTGTATTGGATAATATGATACGTTGTGTGCTTCTCCTGGTGCTGGGCACCGTAGCAGGGAGCAATACTCCGAAGGAAGATGTGGAGGTGACGAACAACACTATCCCGGCTGAACAATATTTCATTGACAAGATATTTAGCAAGTACGGAGACAGGGGCGTTATCACTTTCGAGGCAAGTATATTCCTCTAATCCATTTAGTTGCGAAATGAATGACTTGGTACCGAGCAATGCATTATACGTACTTGGAATTAAAGTGTAGACAGTAGGTACTATTTTACATTTCCTATTTCTGTTTCCATACATTAATAGATATAATTACTAATTAAGCAAATTTGTGTGCATAAAACATGGCTATCACTTGAGATTCTATTATCAATGAAAAGAACACATTAACAAGGATCTCATTCTTATAAATACTTTCGTTCTACATAGGTTGATATAAGGTTATTGTTGTTTTTGAGTCATTGGTGTTATTGCTATTAGTTGTTGTCACTTATGGAATGATAATTCAATTACATGTAACACTACGCAATGCTTAAGAATTAGCCCGTATCAGTACATTTTTATTGTTATTATTAGGTGAAACATATGTACGATTAAGTATAATTTTTAATATTTTAATAAACTTGTGTGTGTGAATGTCACCCAACGGTGATCATGTGAAGCTTTTGATTATCCTAACAATTTATTTATCACAAAGCGTATATTATAGTATTATATTCAGTACATAATAATTAAAACGCTTGTAGGTCGTTAGTAAAATAATTCTAGTAATAAAAAGTTGAAATAAGAAATACTAAAGTTAAAAATAGCATAGCATTACTTTGTGGGACGCAGCATTACTTATCAAGAATATTGAGTTTCAAAAATTAATGACTAAGTAAAATAAGTAATTGCTGATGTACTAATTTAATTACATCTATTATGATAGTTTGTTTCATGATTACGTGACCTTAGATAATTTCACTGGGGAAATGTAGGTCAGAAAATATTTATTGAAATTTAAATGTCAATTCTTTAAGTAGGCTTTCCACTTTCAAGTTTTTTTCAAAGATTGTTATGAAATTAATCATTTTGAAATATGACTTATTTATGATAACTGACCTTCAAGCACATTCGATGTTGTTTGAAACTATATGTACTTTACTAAACATTGGGTTTATCAGTAGGACACATTTTATAGCTTTCACGATTCAGAGCTTGAATTAGTACAGCTCTACCTCTAACATTGCTTTACCGTATAGAAACGGACTTCCACCTATTACGATGGGTGCTGTCTATCCAATGAACCACTGGCTTCGAGTAACCCATACCTAACATGCCTTCAAAATTTCGGAGATGGACACTGAAGCCTTATCACCCCATCACAATTAATAAAAAGTGTATACACAAGTCGTGAAGCGTATACTCGTATATATATTTTAATTACTAAGCCTATGTTGTCATTTGTACCTACGTTCTTTTTTGTCGAGATTGTCTTTGATTCTTATATACATATAAATTCAGAAAATGACACAAAAGCCGGGGTTAACGCGAAGCAGACTAAATATTGTACTACGACATGTAATTTGCGAGCATCATTGTTGATAATGCCACAACAATAGTACCATTCAAACATTCCTTTCTAAAACACGAGTGCAACACGCGTACAGACTGTAAATGTAATATCCTAGATTATTCATGCAATCCCGTGATAGCTGACACTTAGAAAGAACGCCAACTAGCCGCCATTCGTCTCAGCATGTTCTAGAAGATGACTGAGGGTATAGTGGCAATTGGAATCTATTGGAGTGATGTGCTTGTCGCGATCCAAGGATCCAAGATGTCCCCGAGGTTCTGTCCACCTAAAAGGGACGTAAATGATTATAACTAATTCATGCAAATTATTTCACAAAATATGTTCCTATTTGCTTAATTATATTCACATATGGGTCAAAAGACTATCTTTCACCTATTTCTGTTCAGTAAAGATTAGTAAACATTATGACCAACGGAGAACTTTTGGGGTGCTATCATAATATTATGATTTTATTTAATTTCAGTTTAATACATACATATGAAAACTAAACAACGCGTAAGGTGTTCATTATAATATAATTTCTTTGTTTACAAACTAATAACCTATTTACAATAGATACCAACACAACGTGTTACTAAACATACCTGCTCTTATGTTTATCTATTACATAGTTATAATAACAAAACCACCTTAGTTTTCCAATATAATGAAGCCTAGATTTTTTCTTAGACTATTGTCCATTGGTAAACACTATATATAAACCTACTATACAGAATTTTTTTACTTACAATGAGTGTACTGTACTTGTACTTATATTGAATAAAAACATTGGAGTTTATAAACCACAAAGTTTTTTTTTCACAATTTATATTTATAGGCCATGGCTGTTATGACTTGTTTTTAAGGATAATCATGTCTATTTGGTTCGAATTCGTGCTTGAACTGTTACCTATTCTGAAACCTAGATCGCTGTATGCCTTAGGTATTAATCTGGTATCATATGTAGATGCATATGTACTTAACATGTATGTCTTTGTGTGTGTTAATTTTTTTGGTCCTAAGTAATTCGCACGCTTCATGTTAAAATGTTATATTACCATTTTGAGGATTTGAAGTATAAATAGGTACCTAGTTAAGCAGAGTAATAAAAAATTTATGATGTGGCAATAACATAGTCGTATATTCACAAACCGGCACGTGATTGTTAAGACTAGCAAATTTATTTAAAAACCTTTATAATTTCTTTCTTAAATCTTACTTCTTTTTAGTGACGACAAACACTAAAGTTTCTGAGTTTATGGAGAACGTAAGTGAAGTGACGTATAAATTTCCGCGTATTGTATATAATAAAACATAAAAAGAATACGAATAGCCGGTCTATTGTACTACTACGTACGATTTACGAGCATCATTTTCGATTACGAACGCCAACACAATACCATTCAAACATTCCTTTTTAAAACACTATTCATGTATTAAATTATTTTTACTTAAACTTCTCGATAATGAATAACAATGCTTACAATAGTTCAAACAACAATAAAGCGATTGACATAGTGCAAACCAATAATTTGTACAACAGGCAGGTGGTCGATGATGAACTTTTAGAGAATCCTGTCCCGTTCATCCCGGCATATCGTAGGAGGTGACTACGGGACTAGGGGTAAATAGAATCTATTGGGCGATGGACTAGTAACCTGTCACCAATGTTCAATTATGACATAGCAACCTTAATACTTCTAAATCAAATTGTTGTTTTCCGTTTTGTTTCAGTCGTCGTTGGTCTTGTGTCTTTGTGAATAAAGTAAATTTTATTTTATTTATTTATTTAAATAAAATAAAACGTCGAGCTGGACGCCTTTTGAGATTACCACAACTAGCTGTGTGATCATATTTGAAATGTAAATTAAATTTCATGAATTTCATACAATTTAAATAGAATTTAATGTTAAATGAAATGAAATGTAATTTTATCTGTTGTGTATTTCGTAATTCAATTATTGTATATGAATTCTATTGTATGTTGAATATTGTATTTAATTGATGTGGATGTCTCAATAAAGATATTATTATTATTAACACGTTGTTCATCTATTACAGGGTTTTGAACATCTTTTGGACAGCCTAGGTCTTGGAGGGCAAGTGTTCACTTCTCACCATGACGTTGAATTGCACAGAATCAACGGCACTTTCAAACAGCTGCACGATGTTCAGCACCGGCACAAGAGGTCGTCACCATCTATTAGTAAGTTGTTATAAGTTTTTTTTATTACTTCCATATATCTCTTGTAACATACAATCATCATCGGTTACGTAGGGGCGGCCCAATAGGACATATGACATTCAGATAGACGCCATATTGACGAAAAGTGTGACGTTAGTAGTACTTATAACCGCCGAGTGTGTATGAGGAGGTGTATAAGTGTCCATGTAGCGAAAGTGGTTTGCCAGGATCGCTACAGACGGGGATCCGTGATCTATACCTACCCCTCTACAGGAATCAGGCATGATGTGTATGTTTATAAGTAAAATTATACACGTGTTACTCAACTCTAAACATAGAGCTAGGGAAATATTAAATATATTTCCCTTTCGATTAATTGATATCCTTAGATCTTAGTAAAATACTCGGCGATTATAGTTAATAAAATTCTAGCATCATCTATTGTCAGTTCATCATCAAGTTGAGTGTCTTACCTCTTGTGAGGATAGTCAGCTCCTGAGTACACGCCATCTCTATTAAACTTTCACTTTTAGTTACTGAATATGAATAATAACTAAAAATTTATTAATTTTATTATCGACATATGTATAGTTTTACGAGTATATATGTAAATAGCTTTGCATTTATTTATGTGATATGCTTATTAATGTAGATTTCCCCTCGACAAAAATAAAAAAAAAACGTTTCATTTACTTGTTTAGAAAGGAATCAAACACAAATTAACCATAATGCTACACTCATTATTATTCTTTCGTAATTAATGTTTTTATACTTAGGAACTTTAACAAGGTTTTTCCAATGTAGGTACACACTATAATTGGTTGCAATGTTAAAGTAATTTCTTATACAGATAATAGTTTTTGATTAATGTAAACTTTTTTACTATTATGACTATTTTATTTCTTCCGCGTTTAGCAATGTAATTAACTTTCTAACGCCCTTGAAGGGCATTAACTGTTTAAACTTAACGAGGATTACTCGCAGTAGGATCGAATGATATTACTATGGCGTTATAATGCTGATATGTAACTATATATTAATATAATAATTTATATGTTCATAATAATCCATTGCAAATAAATGCACAGAATTGGTATACTTTAAGCGCGCCTTCTCATTGTTCAGACTATTTACCTTGCACTTTGCAATATTGTAATAAATAATAATTAAATACAGAGATTAATTCTTTCATTAAAATTAAAGGCAAATAAATCACTTCGTTTAGGAAAACAATTCCGTCTTTATTTGTAATAAAGGAACCTTTATATATTTGCTTGAATTGTCACGTTTTGAATTCTCATAAATTTCCTTTGGGTTAGGGAGATACTCGAAAATATAAATTTTATTATATTTATGTCAAAAATTTGGGGATAATGAACTTTATTTATCATCATGCATTATAAAGACTCAAATCAGTTATTATATTTAAAGCTTGCATAACTGTCAAAACTATTTGGAATAGTTTTTAGATGCACAAAACCAGATACTCGGTAATGGAATTGCTCAATAATGTTATTACTCTTGCAATGTAATTGGTAATGAGTTTCGAAGATAAACTTCAAATCTGCATATTTTTCAAACATTACGTAACTCTACAGATACAAAACAAGTAGTTTCTATACAGTATTTTACTTAGATAAACAATACATACGGATACGTAGGTGTAGCCAATCTTCTTAGCATCGATTTTACGCTCAGGTTTTTACTGTATAAACCTCCAAAATAGGTGCTCCGTTGAAATAAAGTAGCTGAATAACCATAGAATAAGCTATTGAAGTAGCTGTACTAATTTTCGCAAGTAATAAAGTAATGTCTGTCTCACCATTTACGTAAGTTCAGAAACTATTTTAATACACTTATAAATTCTATATTCTATATAGTGGGTAACTTAACCTCTATTTTAATACTTCTTCTTCTTCTTCTTCAGCGATGTTGTGTCCATAGTTGGACGTATGCCTCCTGCATTTCTCTCCATCGGGATCTTTGTGCGGCGCATCTACTCCAGGTCGGCCCTGCCGTCTTTCGGATGTCGTCCGACCATCTGGCTGTTGGTCTGCCAGCGCTTCTCGCTCCCGTCCGAGGTCGCCACATCAGACATTTATATGACCATCTGTCATCTTTGCAGCGACAAACGTGACCGGCCCATCGCCACTTTAGTTGTGCGACTCTCTTCACAATGTCGGCAACTCTGGTGCGTCGTCGTATTTCGACGTTCCGCACTCTATCCCGTAACGAGATGCCAAGCATTGCTCTCTCCATCGCTCTCTGAGTGACCTCTAGCCTTCTCACTCTTTCGGCTGTCAGCGTCCACGTTTCGCAAGCGTACGTTAATACGGGGAGGACACATTGATTGAAAACCCGTGTTTTAAGGCTCTGTGGGATTTTTGACTTGAACACGTCGCGTAATTTCCCAAAAGCTGCCCATCCTAGCTGGATTCTTCTGTTAATTTCTGCGTCTAGTGTGTCGCCTTCGAGTCTGATCTTTTGCCCAAGGTAAATGTACTCTTGCACTTTTTCAATGGTGGTGCCTCTGATTTTAATCACACCTGAGTTCTGTGGGCCCATCCATTTGGTTTTTTCGGAGTTCATTTTGAGACCAACTCGTAACGACGCTCGACTCAACTCACAGAGCATCGGTTCCAGGGCTTGGGCCGATTCCACTAGCAGAACAATGTCATCTGCGAAGCGCAAGTGGTTCAGGTGCTGTCCGTCAATGTTCAAGCCATAGTTATCCCAATCTAAGGCGGTGAATACGTCTTGCAGAGCATTGGTGAACAGTTTTGGCGAGATTACGTCACCTTGACGTACGTCTCTCTTCAGCGGGATCTTAACCGATTCACCCTGCATATGTACCGTCATTGTTGCCGATCTGTACAGATTTTTCAGCAAAGTAACGTATCTGTAGTCTATACGACACCTTTGTAGAGATTGAAACACCGCCCAGTGTTCCACTGAGTCGAAGGCCTTTTCATAATCCACATAGGCTAGGTAGAGAGGTTTGTTATACTCTTTGGATTTTTGTATCACTTGCCTTAATGTGAATATATGATCAATTGTGCTAAAACCACCTCTGAATCCCGCCTGTTCTATGGGCTGGTGTTAATCCAGCCTCCTAGCCATTCTTGATGTCAGAACACGTGAAAACACCTTGTAGATTTGGCTAAGAAGAGCGATTGGGCGGTAATTTTTCAAGTTCGACTTAGCACCCTTCTTGTGGAACAAAACAACCAAACCATCCATCCACGAGCAAGGTATCACACCTGTAAAGAGTATCTCATTGAACATTTTTCGAAGCTCTTGTAATATTGGCTTTCCACCTGCCCTCAACAGCAACAACTCAACTTTTAATACATATATTTCACTAACTACACAGAGGTTCCAAGTTCAAATCTCAAAGGAACACGGGGATTTTCTTTTATTTTTTTTCCCTGTCATCAAATGAGTTTTGTCCGAGAAGGATGACTTAAGGAGTATGGATATTCACGTATGAGTATGCTGTAAAGTATAAAAGAAGTAAATGCACCAAGGAAAATCTCTGTTTTGAACTGAGCAAACATGTTGACGAAGACGTCATACATATGTAAAAAAGTTATTTCAACTACTTTCACAGCATTATGTTTATAGTATCTTGCTGTGGAGCGTTGCTGCCAATTTCGTCTTACAAAAGAGGGCTGTCCAATGCATTTGCAGAATAGGCCCCAGAGAATCCCTTCGCGAAAAATTTACAGACATCGATATTTTAACGGTTGTTGCTCAGTACATATATGAGTGTGTTATTTATGTTCATAAAAATAAAGAAAAATGTTAAAGAAACTGTGATTTTCATAAAATTAGTACTAGGAACAAACTTTAGCTCTATGCGGTGCCGTCGAGGCTTCAAAAGATCAAGAAATCTTTTGTTGGGAATAGCTTGTCGAAATGGATACCGTAAATTAAGTAAATTTAAAGGCGCTCACTACGCACTCGGAGACTTCTTTGCCGATGCACAAAGTTGACAATGAGTGCATCTAAGCCATATGTGCAAAATATAATATATTATGAATAAATCTTTGTTTTTGTTTTGTAACTAACACTGGGGGAATCCTGAAAGCCGGAGTTTCTTGTTGGTTCTTCTCAGATGCAAGGCTTCCGAACCAACTTAACGGTAGAAGTTGCACTATTAAGAGACAACCAGTGTCAGGCAAATGTTTGACTTTCAATGAATGTACTGTACTTGTACTTATGTTAAATAAAAACATTTGAGTTTTCTGTGTTATACCAAAATAAATGAACGTGTTTCTCATTGTATAATGGAATTCAATTGGTATACTCCACGTCAATTTATTTCCGTATTTTTCCTAGCATGCCTTCGAAATTTTGGAGATGGGCACTCAAGCCTCTGACTACCCCGCCACAATAAAAGTAAAACACGTTGTTGTTGTTGTTGTTATCAAAGTGAAGAACTTCCTATTCTGTGACTTATTACAGCAATACATTTTAATCCACCCAGCAGTATCCACATGAGACTATATTTTAACTTATTCCGTAGGGATTTTCAATTGGTTATATAATAATATTTGTAATGCAATATAATTTGGAGGATTTCTTGTTCTTAATCATTTTGCGACTGTTTATGTACGTAAATGAAAAACACTTATTTAAATTTCATTTATTGGTACATGCTAGAGTCAGGATTCGAACCTAGCACCTTTCTCATAAGAAGTCAGAGGTCTTACCCACTGGGCAACAGCCGCTATTTATCTTCCTACAAGAATAAATATAAAAACATAATACTGCAGGACACCGCTACACCTTAAGTTAAGTATACATATCATATCTACTACATTTAAGACTTGTGTTTAAGGCACCAATCAATAAACGTATAATAGGTAGATAAATACATACATACTGGAAAGGAGAAGAAAAGCGTCTTTCTTATCTTTACCTCCACCAAGAATCGGACCCGGAACCTCACGATTAGCATTCAGGTGGTTAATCGTTTGTACAACGGAAGTCTAAAAAATATGCACTACTATGGTAGCACACTTAAAACTTTCAATGATAACCATGCCCTTTTCATAAATACACATCACATTCGTTACTTTACGAAAGCTAAGGCAGAGATACTACCTTTACACAGGGTCTTCATAACAGAAAATACAAATTGGAACACAAAACTAATACTCCTATATCAAATACGAGTGTTTCGTAATAGTATTTGAGTTGGATACATTTGTACTAGTGCTACCTCTACATGTTCTCTCTGAAAATATGTGAGAAAATACACCTATGTCAATACTATATGGATTAATATGCCAACACTACTCTCTGTCGGTTTCAAGATATTTATTTTTATAAAAAGGCTTCAATAGAAACAGGCCTCAGGCTGTGTCCTCAGTAGGTAAACTGTTAGCGGCGTTTCGATTAAGTAACGCCCTTCCATATATTTGAAAAGAAGTGTGCCACTTTTGTAATGATATAGATAACAGGTTACTAGCCCATCACACATAGATTCCATTGCACGAGTAGCATTGCTTATAAGAAAAGCACCTGGTGGGCATTCAATTACGTTTTAAACTAATACGAGTCTACTACAGTAAAACCACGTAAATGATCATAATATGCCCAACAACCACCCTTAGATAAGACATTTAAAAATGAGAAGAAACATGTTTTCATACCTGTTACCGGTTTATAACAAGTAGATAATTGGAAAGCGGCCGATTAACGACTTATACTCAGCTTTCCCATATTAGAATCGAACACGGAAAGATACTAACCAGAACAACATTTCCTGTATACATAGAAACATCTTAATTTCTCCTACACATGATCATATACTATAGAAGATCCCTTTCTATTCCTGAATATTTAAAACTTTGAAGTTTCGTTATAATGAAAAACTACTACCTACGGCTACTTTTGCACCATATAAAATTTGTAATTATTATATTATTATTAACATTGGATCTCGCATACAGGTTTTTGACCGTAATTTATTATTTTCCTCGCAACAAGTTCAGGAAGTTTTGTACTCAATGACTAAACATTTTACGACGGTCATATTACGAGTATATCAGATTAAGGTTAGACATAGGCTGTTTGCGTTTTAAAACTATCGGTCGGTGCACTTAAATAATAAAGAATGTTTAAAAAAATCGTATTATTGTCTCAAACACTAGAAACATAAATATTTTTTGATAATTTCCAACTTTAAATAGTTATAAAATAACCCATTATTTCATTAAATTCTTCCTTTATCTTCTTTCCAGTTCCCATGCTGAGGAAGCCGTGCCTCTCGCCAAAGGAAATGCTGGAGGTATACGGCATGGAGAACGAGCCAGGAGTCATCACCATCAAGCCCAAAACGTTCCTTGAGATGTGCCCAGCCCTAGTGTATCAACTGGACCAGCGATCTTGTTACAAAACAGAAACACCCCGCCCCCAAAATGGAAAGGTATCTGAGTAAGTATTCATTATCTATACCGTTAAACTGTTTTACGTCACCGATAATGTACGCAAAAGAATGCAAAGTAGCCAATCTTCCCGGCATATCGTAGGAGGCAACTAAAGGACTAGGGGACAATGGAATCTGTTGGGCGATAGGCTGAGAACCTGTCACCAATGCTCCATATAAAATCCGAACTCAACAGCTAAAAAGTGACCTAGGAGACATCGCCCCGATAGTTCTGTCCACCTCGAATGGGTTTAGAGAACGTGAATGTAAATATATGTTTATGTATGTATAAGATTTAACCCTAACAGATAAATATATTATATTTAGAGAGTATATTTAGTTAGTTTGTGGAATTGGTCAACAGGTGTATACATCGGCGGCATGATTTACCACCTGTCACGTTTGATAGTGACTAGCCAAAACCCAATATAATGCTTAGTTGATGGTAAAAACTCAATCTTTGACACCCT